>CAMZMU010000047.1:1565734-1888235 GCA_947311845.1 Poa pratensis
AGAATCGTGGGATTTCTGTGGCGCACGCCCAGATGCGCCACAGAAAAATAATTTAGTGGCGAGATATCTGTGGCGCACCACCATGCGCCACAGAATTTTTTTTGGGTGCGCCACATATAGCCTATTTCCTAGTAGTGATTGTTTGTCTAGAAAGTCGCCCCAAGCTCGGCACGAATCCAGCCCCCCCCCCCCCCCCCGCCCCGCCCTCTCCAATGGCACATTGTTATGCTCGTAATTTCATTGTTGTTAATTTCCCTGTTGTGAATTGATGATATATGCTATTAATTTCTTGTTATCATTTCTTTCATTTTGGCATGTACTGAATTATAATATGACATTGTTTTTTGCCTTTTCATATTATTTATATTTTATTTCTTGCTCATTTCTATTAAAAACAAGCATACATAAGATGTCATCGTTTATTTAGTGCACATATCAAATTCAGGGGCGTTATAGACATCTCACAACTCAACACAACAAATAAGCCAAAATTCCACAAGCCCAAAAGAATTCTCCCAAGCAGTTTTAGGAGCTTCTCCCCACCACAGTTTCTCCCCATCGGAATCCATAAGCCGGCTTATGCATAAGCAGAAGCCCAGAAGAAGTGGCCCTAAAATATTTACCTGGGGGATATTGCATGGCATTGTACCCTGCATGTGTGTCCTTGCGAATCGCTGTTCTGTATGTCCATGGGGAGCAGAAGATATTGCACATATCCTCTAAATCTACAAAGCGCAGGCAGCGAGCATAGAGATGGCAATGGGTACCCATTACCTGTTTACGCTGTGGGTAAAAACCCTATTAGGGTAAGGGTATGAGATAAAAAATTACCCATGGGTACGTAAATGGGAAAATATCATACCCATCGGGTAGAAAGGGTATGGGTATGGAATCGTATAGCCCATACCGCGTACCCATGTACCCATCTAGTATTTGACAAGTGATTTTGAACTTACACGTACAGATGCATGAGTAGGGTCTATGCATGAGGCCACGATCGTAATTCATAGATAGGTTATGTTCGGTCACATAGGCAGGAATTGCTCACTACACCCTCCGTGGATGGCGGACCACCCGGTCAGTGGCGGACCCAGAGAGAATTATGAGAGGGGGCAAACCAATTGACTGGGGGCATTATGTGTACAAATTTGCACAATTTAAATATTTTTCCTTTGAAACATGAGCAAATACTAGGGGAATTCGAATTTTTGAGTGGGGGCCTAGGCCCCCACTACCATGTACTTGGGTCCGCCCCTGCACCGGTGACTGCCTCACTATACCGATAAATTAGCTATCACTAATATTGTATCTAATCTATCTGATTCACGTGATGATGTCTCGACTCCGATAGAGCAACACAACGAATAGATCTCTTTCTGATGAGTTATGTGTTGTTTTTACGACTATTTTGTGCTTAGTTTGACGTGTTTTAAAAGGGATATTTTTACCCACGGGTACCCATTTACCCTGTCGAGTGACGGGCATGGAAAAAAGTTGTACCCGTTGACGGGTATGGGTACGGGTGACAAGTAAGATTGGGGTCGACGGGTAAGGGTATACCCTTTACCCATACCCTGGGTGCCATCCCTAAGCGAGCTCTCTCGGCCATATGCCAGGCGCTCTCGATTTTTTGCCCCTGACATGTGGGCCTCCAAGTCTCTTTTGCAATTTCACCCCTCCGAAATCGAGAAATGAACCCGCGGTCCACACGTGCGCCACACCTTATTCTCCTCTCATCCCGAGTCCGCCGCCGATGCTGCCTCTCTCCCTCCTCCGGCCTCTCCTCTCGCTCACCCCTCCTCCTCTGCCCCTATCGGATCTGGGCAGGGCGGCTCGCGTGTGCCCTTCCATGGATCAGGTCGCTGCTCGAGGATGGGGCCACGCGGGGAGGACGACCCGGCACTCTAGAGTCCATGACGGGAATGCTCCCCTGCCGTTTCTGGGCAGGGAGGCTTCCCTGGCTCAAATGCCGCCCTCCCATGGCTCAGGTCGTGGCTTGGTGCGGGGCCGCGCGCCGAGGATGGACTCGGAACGTGGTGGCGGTGTTGCCTGGAGTGGAGCGCGGTCACGTTGCCGGGTAGATCCGCGGTGGAGGCGCTGATCTGAACAGCACGGATCCATCCTCTCCCGACTCCTACTTCGGCTACTTCCTTGCCGGCGCAGCCATCCACATTCTGGTGCGTACCTGCCTGCCCCTTTGCACCTTTTTTTTTACCATGGTGCAGTCCCAGGGGCGCGGTTACTTCGACCCATTAGAAGTTCAGCAGAGCAGGCTCTACTGAAATTAGTCTTGAATATAATGATAGAGGTCTTTGAACTTGAATTCCTTATGAATTTTCGTGAACGTAAGCTTAGCGTAGATTAATTTTACGTTTCTCTATGTATGTGCCGGTGGTCCATGGATCTGTTTTTCCGTGAAATAGTCTCGTTGTTACTTCCCAAGTAAATGTTTCAGACTTCAGAGAGGTTGATAATTTTAGTACACGATCATACCCTTCTGGAGTACAAAGTTATTGATCATAAGACAGACATTTCAATTGCTCTTAAATGAACATTGTGTTATCAATGCGTGATATTTATTCCGTTTTCCTTTTTCACATATGTAACAGTATATATAATTGGTAGACAATTTACAAAGCAGGGGTTTCTTCTTTGTTTTTTTATTCACAGTGAAACCACCATATATTCTGAAGAATTGGTCCCAGTCAGAAGATATTTGTGCATTAAGCAAGCTAGAAAGATCTGATTTGGCCGTGCATGTCCTGTAGTGTCTTGGGGAGATCCTGAACAAGACACAAGTGGCTCTGTGCTCAAAAAATGAATGGAATTATTTTGAATTGATACATCTTATTGCCAGCTGCATGAATACAATGTAGTTTTTTTAAAGGATCGACATTGATTGTGAAAGATTGTTGCCAGAAATGATTTTCTTGGATCGTGCCCTTGATTTGACTACCTAAAAGATCAAGATATAACCTTAATAGTCAGTGTTCTTAGGCTAATTCTGTTTTCCTGGCATTTTTATATGTCAGGAAAGCATGTCCAATCATGTGTAGATTTTCTTTTAGTGCTTGATGATGAAATTAACATGTAATTTTCTGCTCAAGTGGTACTCTATTGCGAAATAAGCTATGTACTTTGTCTTTTCCATGTTTGTTTCAGGTTAATGGTATGTTAGTCGATTGTCCGAGCTGATGGTGGGATTCTTCATGAAATGGGAGTAGCAGCAGGTCCATGGTGTTGACGGGCTCCACCCGGGGGTAGGGCTCTCCGTGGCGCAGCTCCACACCAAACCTAGCGAGCTCCATGACGAGCACGGTACCCCTTTCTTGAGGGTACGAAATGCTGGCGGGCGCTGTTGTTATCATCTGGAGGGCGTGTCGTGCTCTTGAACGCTGTCCTAGATGCCATTCCTATCTATGCCATGTGTGCCATGCCCCTCCCGCCTCAGATCATCAAAGCTGTTGATGCCCTCCGCCGGGCCTTTCTCTGCAACGCAGCTGAAAAGGCATCAGGAGCCAAGTGCTTGGTGGCTTGGATCAATGTTTGCCGCTCCAAGGAAGAGGGAGGCCTCGGTGTGCGCTCCCTCGCGCTCCAAAATAACTGCCTGCAGGTGAAGTTCCTGCATCGGCTCTTCTCGCGCCCTGATCTCCCCTGGTCCAGCTGGGTGTGGCGCACCCTGGGCGGCCCCATCTGCGAGCGCCGCTGCACTGCTCTTGTCGGCCCGCACTGGAAACATCTGTGCTCGTTGCTCCCTCTGTACAGCAGCATTACTGCTGTCGATGTCGGTGACGGTCGGATCACGGCGTTCTGGCGGGATCACTGGGTTGGTGAGGAGGCGCTCTGCCATGCGATGCCCGCCCTGTTCTCGCATGCCGTCGCTCCGGGCGGCGCGGTGTGTCAGGTGCTTGCGGCTGGGCTTGATGCCAGCCTCGTTCCCAGGCTGACTACGGCTGTGACCAGGGAGCGCGACGCCCTCCGCGTTCTGCTGGCCTCCATTCGGTGACCCCCGGTGTCTCGGACTCGCGTCATCTCCTCCAATGCCGGGTGCGAAGGGTAGTTTCTCTGCCTCGGCTCTCTACAAGTTGTGCCACTTCGGTGGCGTGGTTGCCCCGTTCGTGGACTTCGTCTGGGTAAATCAAGCCCCGTCCAAGGTTCAGTTCTTTGGATGGCTGCTTGCGCAAGACCGCCTGCCGACGAGAAGCTCGCTGCCGTAAAAACATCCTCACCGTTGAAGAAGCGGCCTGCCCCATCTGCCAGCACCCCCTCGAGACGGGGGATCACCTCTTCTTCGGCTGCAACTTCGCTCGCCTGTTCTGGGCTGCGGTTGGCGGCGCCCCGCCGCCCGATGCCTCGGTCAGGCACTTCTTCGAGTACCCAGCCCCGGCTGGCGTCCCTGCCACCACGGCGCGCTCCTGCTCTCTGCTCTGCTAGTGGCAGCTCTGGAAACACCGAAACGGTGTGGTGTTCCAAGGGCTGCGCCCCTGCTCCTCAAGAACTGCCATGATGACGCCTTGCTGTGGCGTGCTCGACTCCCTCCTGAGCTCCAGCACGAAACCCAAACGTGGCTTCACTATTTTTCTCCAGCCACTACTTAGCCCAGTTGTAGTGTTCCACTGCTGTTTTTCTCCCCTCCCCTTGATGTATCTATATCTGTATATGTTACAGCTCCAGGTTTTTGCCTCAGTTATATGAAAAAAATCAGGTGGAGGGTTTTCTCCCTCCCCTATGACGCTTCAAAAAAAAAGTTATATGAAAGAATAGGGCCGTCGATGAGGACGTGCGAGGTGGGCGACCGCACAGGCCCCCAAAAATTGGGGCCCCCAAATCCTGTATGCGTAGTGAGAATCGACATGGATTTTCTAGGTTGTACTGCTCCGTGTTCGTGCGTCATGAAGACGAGGAAAGGTGGGAGGAAGAAGATGGGCCTGTGTCGTGGGGCGAGCAGCGAAAGGGTAAGTGGACTCGTGCGGCTAACCCAACTACCCAAGGACATGACGTGATATGCGGCCCGCACCTGCTTTCTCCTTCCCTCAACATGACGCCAATCCCAGCAGAAAATTACTAGGGTGAAGGCCATGGCGACAGGCAGCCGTAGGAGCCGATGCAAAGGGAACCAGCAGAGTTTCTCACTGAACGCCGTGGCCGCCGATCGGAAGCTTTATTTCATCGACCCGCGAGGTACTGCAAAAACAGCTCTTTCTGCCGCTTTGTGCGTGGGCTGCCTGCAAATCTGATCTGAAAGCGCATCGTAGTTTAAGGCATCGGACAACATGATTCAATGTCGATTACGCTGGTAGGTGATGATTGGATTCACTGTTTTTTTCTTTAGGTCGTTGGCTATTTGTGGTCTTGCGTACACTAGCTAGTAATTTGATTCTCATATTAACAATGGCATACCCTTACAAAACCCATGCGTACATAATTCTGTTGTAGCACTTGTATTGTATTCCTATAGTGTTGCTTTTTTGGTAATTTAGGATTAGCCTAAATTAACAATGTCATACAACACACAATTTTTCAGAACATATAAAACATATCCCAAAGCATATTGGTATATAGAAGGCTGTAGCTATTCATGTCCAACGACAAATTCCAACTTTAGGGGCCCGTTATGCATTTCGCACTGGGGCTTCAAATTTCTAGAGACGACACTGTGAAAGAATAACACGTACTGTACATTATTGGAATTGAAGAAGAAAAGATTCAGAAACGAGCATTGGAATATCGATAAGGAGCAACAAGTTTTAGCGCGTGGGCTTGTAGTAGGGAACGATTGCGTAGAAGGTCTGCACGAGAGTGGCGACAAGCAGGATGACAGCAGCGACAAGGGAGATGAACGTCCACGGGTTCCCGAAGTAGGTGCGCGCGAGCATGGCCCGCCATTTGTTGCTCACCTTCTTGCAGTGACTCTTGACCTTGGACTGCACGGTGCTGCTACTCTTTTGGGGCGGTGCTTCCTTGGACTCATCGTCCTCGCTGTATTTCTCCATGAGAGCGCCCTTGGACAGAGTGCCGTTGAAGAGGCGTGCCAACTCCTCATTGCTGCCGAGCATGTTTTTTAGGACCCCTCTGCCTCTGGAGCTGCACAGCATCGCCACATCCCTGGCGGACTCGATGAGGTTGTCCATAAATATCACGTATGCCGTCACGTGGGTGTCGACACGGCAGTGGAGTCGCTCGAACGCCATCAGGTTGAGGAACAGGTACTCGGTGGAGTCGTCCACTGTCACCTGCGGCATGGTCAGCACACTGCGCAACCGAAGCATGGTGGCCCTGAAGTGGACGTCGATGAGGCTGTTGGTCGTGCTAGTCCTGAATTTTATGCCGGCTTGGTGCATCTCCACGGCTGAGGGCATGGTGTCCTCTTGGTACTCTGACAACTTGCTTCCTTTGTAGTAAGGCTGCGGCACTGTGTAGATGACGCTTTGATGATACAGCTCAAGGGGTGGAGCCCAACTTCATATTGTCCATCACCTTCTCCAGAAGATCCTTCCTCTCCTCGTTGGAAGCATCTTGATGCAACGGCGAGCGTAGGAATTTCAGCACCCTGCGGTTAATAATCTTGTCCACTTCAATCTTGTCCACTTCAGCGATGCCCCCCTGCTGGAACATATCACATCACGTACGGTAAATTTTCAAATTATAGCCTCTCGGTCTGAACTTTCGGTTAATTTCGAATTTGCATGGATTCTACGTACGCGAAATCAAATTATTTTTTGCAAGTTTATGTACCGAAATGGGTCTCGAAAGTTTTTCTTTCCGAAAACAAAAAACCTTGACACCAGTTGGACTAGTAACTAGCGCAGCTAGACAAGAATGTATTTTGCATAGCAGGTGTTATGGTGCTTTTTGGAGCTATGACTGATCACGTGTCGAACAATGCAAATATGGGAAGTGAGAGGCATACCGTTGTACTCTCGCTCTCCTGACAGACATAAGCTTCTGGAGAAGGAGCAGAGGCAGCTGGTTCTCAAGCGCGAGCATGTCAGACCTGATAACCGGCCACAGGGAGCGCTTGGTGAAGACGGGGTCATGCGGGTCATAATCGCTACTGTGGATGGCGTCAGGCTTGGCACAATCATCTTGGATAGCCAGCAGCTCCAAAAGGAAGCAGCCGTCCATGACCATCATCTCCACGAAGCGCTTTCTGTTCTCCCCTTTCCATTCATCATCCAGGTCGTGACCGTACGCTTCCTCCAGCTCCTCCGCCATCTCACTGACGGCGGCGATGAAGGCCCCAGGGGCTTCCGGCTCCGGCTGACCAAGACCACCACCGCGCGGCACTTGTGCTCCTGCATCCGCTTCAGGCACTCGTCGTTGTGGTGAAAGGGGCCCAACGAAACCACTTGCGGCTTGTAGGCGCTGCTCTTGTTCAAGTTCTGGAACCACTCTGGCACCCTGTATATATATTGCGATGACCAGGATTTGGATCGCAAGAATTGTTCCTTGCCATCTTCAAGGATCCTCTCCACGTCCACCACCCAACTGCTGGAGTTAGTCATCGCAAGAAATGCCCCGGCCTTGTCGCCGTCGACACTATTTATGAGAAGCTAGCTTCGCAAGAAGAATAAAAATAGTGAAGATCATGAAGATTAATCCTTATATCAAGTTTAAAAATCGTGATGGGACGGCTATAATTAATGCAAAAGTATTGTTAAATGACAAGCTGGCACGTAGTAACAAAAATATTGACAGATCTCCTTATTTACTACTCCACTGTAAGTTGCCAGACGGGACCAAAACCATTGCGGTCGACAATCGAAGGCAATTTAATGCCATGAAATGTATGGTAAAAAGGCAACGATCATGCCTTGCCATTTCTCTTGTATTTACAGGACTGTAAAATTTACAAGGGATAATATACGGGTTAACCGATCATAACCAAGGTAGTTAGAATCATTCTATTATACGATTCTACAACTTTACGATCTAATTTGATTGTATGGATTCTACATTCCACTCAGTAGAATCCACGATCTTACGATTCTACTAGTTATGATCTTACGATTTGCGATCTTACACAATAGGCACGATCCGATCTTGACTACCTTGATCATAATTTGTTAGACTGTTGGCAAGAGGCCAAAGTGAAAGGCTTGGTGCCTATTGGGTGGCTGACTACCTTGATCATAATTTGTTGGACCGATGGCTTCGATGCCCCGAGAGGCGAAAGTGGAACGGAGCATCTCTCCTATGCAGGCGACGGCCAGGAGAAATTGGTGGCTGACGTGCTCGCTTGGGCGAGTTTTGAACCTGGTCGCCAGACTAGGAGAGAGATCGGGGAGATTTTCCCATCGGCGATCACCGCCGCGACCTCAGTGCCATCATCAATGGTAGATGGCGGGAATTCGGTTTCGAACGGAATGACCAATGGGCCAGTCCAAGTGGGCTTGGAGTAGGGCCGAGCTGCTACATGAATTGTGGGAGAGGTTTGGGCCTAGAAAACACGAGCGACTAGGCTGCCACGTCTCACTTGCTCTCAACTCTTCCACAGTCCCCAACCCTAGATCGGGAGGCGATCTTGGCAGCGATGAATTTTGATGGTGCGGCGCTGCGAGAGATTTGGGACTATGGACCACCGTTTATACAACGAGGCGCTCCTCACTCCAGTTGTGCGGAGAGGAGGAGAAATCGACCCATGAGACGTAATATGGGGGCGTGGCTCGGGATGACAAGAGGGTAGGCGCCGGTGAGAGGAGCGCGCCAGCAGGATTGAGCACAACTGGGTTTCGCTCCAGAATTCTAGAGGCAGGGATCGGGGTGGGCTGGCAAGGGCGAGCGACACCGTGAATCCAGCTAGATTCGTCTTTGTGCAATAAGTCTATGTGGCAGCCGAAGGTCACGAATCCAGGTGAGGTACCTTCAATTGTTCATGTTGCTTCTACCTCGGCCAAGCCGATTGTGTGTTACAAGTGTGATGAGGATGGTCATAACTCAAAGGAGTGTAAGCTTGAGGTTAAGTGTTTGGTTTGTGGAAAGTATATTCATATCGCTAGCAGGTGTGTGTGGCCGAATTAGCCGAAGCCAGTGATGACACGGTAGGATTAGCTTCTCATGATCTAGGTTTTTTTGTGGCGCAACATTCAAAAAATGATCAGAAAGTGGAGAAGGCTTCCACACTTGGTTTGATCCGAGCGATAAGTGAAAAACTTACTGCTGCTCTGCTATATGGCGGCCTGACCAAACAATTTTAGTGGAATTGGACTTGGAAAGTCGTGGCCTAGGGAAATAACTTTTTTGTTCAATAACCACACATGCATAACAAATGCAATGCACAAACACATGATGGCATGACATTTTTAATGCACTGAACTTTACAAATAAAAACTATGTAGCACTTTAAATGGGGTGCAGAACTAATTATTTTAGCAAGAGAAAAATCATAGCCCCACCTTTAAATTAATGATTCTCCTAACCTCTAAAAGTACAGTTATGCAATCCTGTTTAATTATGCATGCAAATGATGTTACTGGATAGTTCATATTTTTCTGAGCATTTTGATATATTAAACACATTTTTCTGACAAACCAATAAAACCAGTAAAGCAAACGGCCATGCATGCAAATGATGTTACTAGACATTTCATATTTTTCTGAGCATTTTGATATATTAAACACATTTTTCTGACAAACCAATAAAAAGTTATTGCATTTCTAAAATTGTATTTGATTCTGCCATTTTCAGTATTTTAATAAAACAGCAAATAACTAATTTAGTTGGATAGGTGAGTTATACCAACAGACAGCCTTTATTTTTCTGAACATTTTGGTATCCTATTTGTAATTTTTGGATCAATACTTAAGAAGTTATTGAATTTACAAGTTCATATTTGAATCTGGCTATTTATTTTCTTTTCCAGAAAAATAACGAATTGTTTTGCACCCACATCTGGGCTAGCTACGACCACTGACCCGTGGGGCCGACGGCCACGCTGGCGCTGACGGAGCGGGTTGGAGCCGAGGTGGCCTCCACGGTCGCTGACCTGTGGGGCCCATATGTCAGCGCGTAAGCAAACGAAAAAGCCCATATGTCAGCGCGTAAAGCAAACGAAAAAGTGGCCTAAACGCCCGGACGAGGAATCGAACCCTCGCCGCGCGCGGTGATGAAGCGTGGCAATATTGCCACTGGGCTGGTGAGGTGTTTGTGTTATGTTACAGATCTGTATAATTTTGATGATAGAAACTCTTCTGTTTAACTGACGAAAACTGCAACTGCAGTGCCGCTCGGACGGAGCGGGCGCGCACGCGGTGACCGCGCTGGAGTCGAGCACCAGCTCGTCGGAGGAGCACGCGCGGGGACGAACAAAGACAGCAGCGCTGCGGTTCCCGGCGTGAGTGTGAACTCGAGAGATCCGTGTGAGCTGGGAGTGCTTGTGTGCGTGCTCGCAGCCTGCAGGCAGCAGCAGCACCTGGGCATGCGCGTGCTCGGACGGTGACCAGGCCGGAACGGTGGAGTCAAAATACGACAAGAAAAAGAGGAAGGGGATGTCCAGGAGGATGGCGTTCTCACCCTCGACGCGTGAGTATGCTCGGCGCGGACGGAGGAGGACGGAGACGGCGGCGAGCTTGCTCGACGGGCGGCGGCCGGAGTAGGAGAAGACGCGGACGGCGGCGACGATGCGGGCGACCCCGCGGCGATTCCTTGCACGGAGAGGAGGAAGACGGCGAGGCGAAGCTTTTGCCCCACTCCGATCTGCTCTGCGATTCCTCTAGCGCCGGCGATGCGTCGGGGAGCTCGGCTAGGACACGGCCATGGCGGCTAGGGTTAGGGTTTGTGGAGAGGAGCAACGAGAGAGGGCGCCGGGGTGCTCTTCTTAAGCAGAGTCCGGACGCTTCGATGCTCGACGTGTGGAGGGGAGCATCGGGCGGTCGAGCTCTCCCCTGCCATTGCTGTACCTAAGGTACGTGAACAGAAGGTAGAGGACGGTCCTTTTGCAGAAAACCCCCTGCTTGCTCCTTTCTTCTTTTTCTTTTAATTCCAGTAGCATTTCAGGGATTTTATTGAGGCACTTAAACTACTGCAAAAATTATGAAATTATTTGGGTAGGCTCCCTTAACATATAGAAGCTCCACAAAATTTGGTGTTGCAAAATAAAATGTTCTGAATAAGATTTGTTCATAGGGTTTAAATATGGCATTTTTGCTAATTTCAATTTGTTATTGTTATAGCCTTTTAAAAGTAAGTACAAAAATATTATTTTGAACTCTTGGAACTTCCTTGACAAATATATTAAATTCAAATAAATTTTTTATTTGTCAAAAATTTCTCAAACTCATTTGAATTGAGTTATGGCATTTCTACCAATTTGTTTTTAAATGGTGCCAAACCAATTGTTTTATTGTTTAGTAAATTAATATGGATGGCATGATGCAACAAGAAAGGAAAAGCGAAAATTTTATTCACATTTTTAGGTTCACCAATTTTTGGGCTGTTACAGTGATACCCCTTACAAGAATCTCGCCCCGAGATTCCTAGAGTAGGAAAGAGGGGAAGGGTTACGACGGTCTTCAACGATCTTCTCGGTGTAGAATGATTCAGCGCATCCTGAAGATCTTCATCGGCTACACTTCAAGGTCATCGCTCAACTACACCATAGGAGAGGGGAACGACTCTGAAAGGAATGGTCTTCACGAGGATGCGACGATCGAGTACCCCTAGTCAACTATTGCAGTGAGATTTCAGTCAACTCTTGAATTGACAGTTAAGAGACACATGAAGGTAACAGAGTAATGATAAGAGGATTCCAGATGGTAGATAGCGGTTTCTCAGAAATATTGAGAATATGAATCTTGCACAAGGCCTTAAGACTCTGAGGAAAAATGTTGAAACAAGATTCCGACAGATAGAGTGATAACTTCTACCAGACAACTTGAGTAGGACCTTCCTCGCGAAGGAACAATTCGGATCACAGGAGAAGGATTCAGGAAGATGGACCGAGAGAACGGTAGAAACTCCAGGAACGTTAGTATCGGCAACACTTCTTGATGTTCTAGGCATCAAGGACAAGCTTCTTGACGATCATCAACCATCGTTTCTAATTGCGATTCAGACATGGTTAGGTGTAGAGATACTTCCGACTCAACATGTATGAATAGGAAGTCTTTGCAAAGGATACCAACAGATTACATTTGCTAAAACCCTAAGAGCTAGACTACAATGTCTAACTCCAAAGGAGGAACGAGATTGCGGAACTCACGTATTAGCAACTGTCAGAAGACAATCTGCACCTACTTGAATTACTTGCAACGGGACACAATTGAGTCCTTGTTGGGAAACATCAAAGAAGACATTGAAGTTCTTGGACTCCTTCTCTTTCTTGAACAGTTCAATTAGTGGCTTGGATGCATAGATGAAATTCAGAAGGAATGGAGGTAACAACATACCATTCTGAGAATATTCTACACATGCATGATCGAGTTGAAATGATTCCAAGGAAACCAGACAATTTACTCCGATCCACGGCGACATCTTTCAGCAATTGCACGTGAACCAGAGAAAGTCACTTCTAACTTCCAGAACACATACCTTGTGACGACGCAAAGTTAGTTCTAACAAGTTTCCAATGCTAACGCCCAATATCCAATATGAATCTCCTCAAACATGGAGAAAATAAGAAGGTAGTTGATGGGCTCAACAACAAACTTATCTAGATACTCCAAGACTGTAGACTCATATGTTGCAAGAACGGGCATAAGTATTGGTCAGACTAACATTCAGTAGGTTGGCCCGAGTTTGATTTGACGATAGCCCAATTCAAATCAAAGATTTGTAGGATAGCATATCCACAAAGGAGATACCACCTTGCTTTGACACGTAAAACTAGACATCCCATTGAGAAGGAACTACATCGGATAGAGCTTTTGTCTTTTAACTCTCCAAGTTGTTCAAGCTCAACCGAATAATTCAGGACATCCAGCACGATTTTCTTGGAGAAAGGAGTTATTCAGAGAACCAGCTTACTCATAAGCTCAACATCACGGTCAGGTGACAACCTGGCGATACTTCTAGAAAGACATCCAGAATAACACGATCCACCGGTATGTCTTGAGTTCGAGAAAGAATCATGCCTTACAAGGCAGGACGGTGTGGTCTTGGGAGCTTTGACACGAACCTAGCTCTTTGACCAAGAAAGTGCACCAGAGCAAACAGACTTGGTAGCACAGTCAAACTCAACTCATTGATCGGCTAACCAATCATGCTAAGAAGGACACAAAAGGTCTTTGGATGTCAAAACAATTAAAATTGTTAGGAGCATCGGATAGACACATCAATTCTCGCACCTTAGTAATTCTCGAGCATCAAGTGAGTCGGAGGGAAGGGTGAGTAATATGTGTAAGATCATCACTTCCTCAAGGAGATCATGATACTTAGCATGATTGCACACTCTTTATACCAAGATGTCCTGGTGATACCCGATGACGTAGTTACCTGCGTCAAAAGAATATGGGTTAGGTTGAGACTCCAAGTGCAGAGTGTGTAGTAAGTGGAAGACGTGTTTTCCCCACGAGGGGTGACTCGAGGGTTTAATATCGAACTCTCGGGGAATCAGTAGTGAAGATTTATCTTTCCTATCCTTCTTTTGGTTATCTACAAACAAAGTAAATGTTTTGGTCCTCAACCTCACCTAGTGGTTGTCAAGCACAAGGTGTGAGAATGATATCAAGATAATATGCAATGCAAACAAGAAATAAATATGCAATGGTGGTAAATAAATATGCAAGGATGGTGGTAGCAATGATAAATGATATTTTTTGGGTTTTATATGATGAATGCAAGATGTAAAAGTGTTTTTGTATTTTCGGATTTTTAAATGGCAGAAAATGGAAAAGTGGTAAAAGTGGTTGGAAAGGTGTTTCTTATGATTAAAAATGGACCGGGGTTCATGGTTTCACAAATGCACTCTCTCTTTAATAAAGTGGTAGACAATGGAACACTAGAGTTGACATATGAGATTGCAACACAACAGTTTAATGACAAGTTATAATTGTATGGGCATCACGTCCTAACATAGAGACCTTTTGGTTATTAGTCTCTCTTATACTCCACCAAGATGCGAACTAAATCATAACACCTCAGTAATTAAGATAACTCAGAGTATAGCAATAAGTATCATGACATGAAGTTAAAATAAGAACATGCTAGATCTAGTCATGGAGTAGTGGCAATGGTCACACCCACATCTCCGGTAGCATGGTATTTCTTTTTATCCCTATTGAGGCAACAAAGTAAGGTAAAACACCCAAGTGGATCGCAGAACTTTCTCTCACGTTCACTGCACTAGCCACCCCCCGTTACTCCAACTAATGCACACGTTCCCCCACACACGCTCTCATAAACATGTTTGATCATGACAAGTAAATAAGAACGGGGAACATAATATGCATCTACTTTCATAACTGAAACAAAACCATTGCAATCTCAAACATATATTAACTCATAAAAAGATCCACCACAAAGGTATTACATAGATGACCGTAATCATGTTCAGCAGCTCATACGGTACTAATTAGTGAAGCTCGAGAGAGAGAGATACATAAGTTACTTCCACAAACCCATAGTCCAGAGGTGGACTACTCCTCTTCATCATGGAGACGGTGGAGAAGTCGCTGGAGAAGATGGAGACCACGCCGGTAGCGCCCCGCCGGAGTTTTTCCCCTCCAATCTGCAACTCCAGGTCTCTGTTTCGGTGTTTCTGCGGCGCTCCGTTCCGAAGGGCGTCGGGGACTATTTTTATAGTCGGTTTTAGGTCAAGACGGAGTCGTGGGCGAAAAGATCGACGGCAACGGAGCCTCGAGGCTCCAGATGGTGGGTCCCACGCGGCCCCTGTACCTGGCCGCGTGGGCCACCCCCTTTTGGGCCTCGGGCCTCCGCTTGTTCGCTTCCTTCGCTCCCAAGTCTTCTTTCTTCCAAAAACTGATGCTCGTAAATTTCCAGGTCATTTGGACGTCGTTTGGGTCCCTGAAACATTAAAATATAGAAATAGGGTTTTCTGCCTGCGCAGGGTTAATTCCATAAAAAATAGGAAACATGTCAAATATTCCCAAAATCATTATAAAACAGTGATATAACCCTTATATGATGCAAATATGACTGGAATATAAGTAAAATAATGCAAAGTTCATGTATGCATTTTACATGCATCACGTGGTACTCTAAGATGGAACAGAAACAGAGACTAAAATAAACCTCTTATTCTGCGGACTACTGGACATGATACTGGAGTTTGTTTCTCCTAACAAGACGAAGTAGAAAGTCTTGACGGATCACGAGAGTGACTTGCATCGGAACACACCAATGCACGATAAAAACATGACGGTCAAACGGAAGACACGGGTCAGAAAGAAGATCAAGAGTAACAAACGGGCTCAGGAAAGTCGTCAGATGTTGTAGAAGCATATGTTAGCACTCTTCCAGCAACTAGTGCTGAAAGGGTTTCACGAACGTGCGTCAGTGGAGGAGTCACAAACATAGAGGTAAACTCACTAAGAGCACTCTTGTCGTGATCCAGACGGTTCAATGACAGAATATCTAGCGTTAGCTAGCGATACAGATGAGCTTTGTTGACGCAATGGAATTGCGACTACAACCACAATCTTGAAGACTAACTCTAGATCTAGCCATCCTGTTGTAGGGTTTAACCATTAGCAACAAGGTTCAACGGGAAGGTGACGGTGTTGTATGGCAGAAGGGCACACTAGTACAGAATAGCTCATTAGCAACGTGTGGTATATGCCCATTGGCAACGTGTGGGGACACATTGCCAGTGTCACGCTGCTGCTATTTGTACTGGCAACGTGTGCTGGTGGCACGTTCCCAGGTTCCATGACATTGGCAACGTGTTGTTCGCGCGCACGTTGCGACAGTCCTCGTATCGGCAACGTGTGCAGGGTATACACGTTGGCCGTTTAGGATGTGTAACAGCAACATGCTTTCTGTGCACGCGTTGCTACCTTTTTTTGAATATATATAATTCGTGTTTTCTGCGCTTGAGGGCAGCAGTGGTGCTTCTCGCGGTACGTGCGCGCGGCTGGCTGGCTGCGCTGGGAGACACACGCGGGGGTGACGACAATGCTGCTACTTTTTGGTCTGTTCTAGGCGTAGAGGGACGCGGCCCTTCTGCCGTTGTTTGCGCCTTGTTGCGGCTCAAGGGTGGGCCGGTGGCGCGATGCTAGGTCGTCGTCATAGCTTCGTGGGTGCTCTGTTTGTGCAGTGCCGACAGGGCTTTTGCAGTCCGAATAAAAGAGGTAGGGTGGTGACCCTAGTGATCTTTTTCTATCCAACGGGACGATCTACCTGTTGCCGGTCGTCCGTGATCTGGCCGTCAACGAGTTCCGGATGTCGTCGCCGTCGGTGTTCAAGGATTAACATATGTGCTTCTGGCTCTAGTTTTGATGGGATCCGGTTGTGTGCATCTACAGTTTAAACCCGTGGGGTTCCAAGTGGGCATGCGCAAAGCTCCGTTTTCCGTTGAAGCCTTGGGACATGTCTACTAACGATTTCCGTGGTGTTGGACAAATGCGGCGAATGTCAAGACGGTCATGATTGGATGATTTTTATTGACGGGTGCAGAGTCTTAGATGCGGCAAAAAGACATTGCTTCACAGGTTGTTATGCGGGTGGCTGCAGAGTCGTACCGTACATGTGCATGTGAGACTAATGATTGGTGCAGTGGCGGCGGCCTTGGTGGGATCGACAACATTCGAGAGTTTTAGTTCATGTGGTGTTGCTTGTGCCATGACTCGACATCACGGTGAAAACCCAAGATCTGGCCTTTATTGGTTGTACTTGGCAGTGGCATTTTCCTTGTTTAAGGCATTGTCTGAAGAGTTTAGATCTTCTACTGGGTGAAAACTTACAATCTATGATGATGACGGCGCTTGTGCACTGGTCCCTTCTTGGAGGTGTTTCTTTTGGAGAACCTCTTTTATAGTTCTAGGTGTTGTATTGGTAGTTTGGCTCCGTCTATTGCGAGTGATTGATCACTATGGCTGTTGCGAGTGATTGATCACTATCACTAGTGGAAACCATGCCTTTGGTCCAGAGCCACATTTGGCTCTAGTACCGGATTGCTTACGAACCGGTACTAGAGTGTGGCTCTAATACCGGTTCAACGGCTACGACGCCGCGCAACAACGTTCCCGGGTCGTAGGGCACCTCTAGTCCCGGGTCGTGAAACCACCCGGGACCAGAGGTCTCGCGGCAGGCAGCTGCAGAGGGGGGCCCGCGCAAGACCCTTTCGTCCCGGGTCGTATCACGAGCCGGGACTAGAGTTGGAGCTGTAGTCCCGGGTCGTTATACCACCCGGGACAAGTGCTCTCACTATATCATCTTCCACCCCGAGAGCAGTCCTCCATTTTTCAGCTCGAGTTCATCTCCATTTGCTCCATTGTTTTCCTCTCTCAAGCTCGAGTTTATCCCCATTTTTTCCACGATTTGTCAAGGTTAGCGGCACCCATCTATCTAAGGGTTAGCAACTTGATCCTTTCATCCGGCATTGCTCATTTTAGCTCATTTCCATACTAGTTTAGCTCATTTCATTTTTGTAGTGCTTGGTAGGTGTTTGATGAAATGCCTAAGTTAGGAATTTATTTGTTTTATATGCAATTTGAGCTAAAAATAAAATATGATTTGTGTGTTCCAGTGCCGTGCTCACCGTCGTTGATCGCCCGCGTTGTCCCGTCACCGGCACCACCTCGGTAAGCCTTTTTTTAAAACTTTTATTTTAAAAAATCTTAGTTGTATGATTTAGATGCATAATTATTATTTGTATAATTTTATTAGTTGTATAATTGTTTGTTATATATATAGTGCCATGGTTTTGACACCTGCCCACACCGGCTCTCGTCCGCTCTATTATTCGGATGTGGTATGATTGTTTGTTATAACTATATATTTGTTTCGTTTCGTGTTTATGACAATCATGCCGACCAACTTGACATAGATATATTTTTATCTAGGAGGTAGTTGAACCGGAAATTCCAACCGACCCTTTGTCGAGAGTTTTTTAAAAAGAAAACAATGATTTGAAAGCAAAATTGAAAAGAAGTGAAGATCTTCGTCTCCAATGCCTAGAAGAGAAGATAAATTGGAGTTCAAGCTTGCCGACATCGTCGATGAACACGAGTTCAAGCTTGCCGACGTCGTCGATGCTCACGAGATGAAGATGGATGCAATGCGCTTGAAGATTAAAAAATTAGAAAATATGCCATTAGTCAAGAGGCTTGGTATCATTATGCTGTTGGTTCAATAATTACCTTAGTTGCGATTTTGATCGCATTTGTTGTTGGATTTAAATTCTTTAGATAGTTGTATGTTGGTTTAAATGTATGTTTTATGAGAACTATGTATTACATTTGGTCACTACTCTATTTGGTTTTAATGTGATGAACTTGTATTAATGAATATGGTCAGTTTCTATTATGTTCGTTTACCGTAATGGGTTTTAGCGTGATTGCGTTTGACATACTTATATAATGCAGATGAGTCATCCATGGATGTACGCTGACCGACGCTCTGACGAGTACATGCAAGGCGTGCAATCTTTTCTCAAAGTGGCTGAGGCAAACACGCGGAATGGTTTTATGTGTTGTCCATGCCGTAACTGTCGGAATGAGAAGGATTACTCTGCTCAAACCCTTCACATCCACCTGATTCAGTTTGGTTTCATGCCGGCTATAATTGTTGGACCAAGCACGGAGAAAGAGGGGTTATGATGGAAGACAACGAAGAAGAAGAGAACGATGACAACTACATGTCCCTGAATACGGTGGTAATGCAAGGGGGAAGCTGAGATGAAGAGGTACCAGATGAGCCCATAGATGATGATTTACGTGGGTCATCGTTGATGCACAGACCGAAGCAGAAAGTGCACTTGAGAAGTTGAAGTTGGAGCGCATGTTAGAGGATCAAAAAAAAGTTGTACCCAACTTGCGAAGATGGCAACACAAAGCTCGGTACCACACTGGAATTACTGCAATGGAAGGCAGAGAATGGTTTATCTGACAAGGGATTTGGGAATTTACTGAAAATAATGAAGCAAAAGCTTCCAAAGGATAACGAATTGCCTGACAGTACGTACGAAGCAAAGAAGGTTCTCTGCCCTCTAGGATTAGATGTGCAGAAGATACATGCATGCATTAATGACTGCATCCTCTACCGCGGTGAGCAGTACGAGAATATGAATGAATGCCCGGTATGCGGTGCATTGCGTATAAGATCAGACGAGATGACCCTGGTGATGTTGAGGGCCAGCCCCCCAGGAAGAGGGTTCCTGCCAAGGTGATGTGGTACGCTCCTATAATACCACGGTTGAAACGTTTGTTCAGAAACAAAGAGCATGCCAAGTTGTTGCGATGGCACAAAGAAGACCGCAAGAACGACGAGATGTCGAGACACCCGGCTGATGGGTCGCAGTGGAGAAAAATCGACAGGAGTTAACGTTTGCACTGACGCAAGGAACTTAAGTTTGGTCTAAGTACAGATGGCTTTAATCCTTTGGGGAGCAGAGCCAGTCATAGCACCTGGCCTGTGACTCTATGTATCTATAACCTTCCTCCTTGGTTGTGCATGAAGCGGAAGTTCATTATGATGCCAGTGCTCATCCAAGGCCCGAAGCAACCCGGCAACGACATTGATGTGTACCTGAGGCCATTAGTTGAAGAACTTTTACAGTTGTGGCGTGATGAAGGGGTACGTGTGTGGGATGAGCACAAACAGGAGCCATTTGACCTACGAGCGTTGTTGTTTGTAACCATCAATGATTGGCCTGCTCTTAGTAACATTTCAGGACAGTCAAACAAGGGATACAATGCATGCACGCACTGTTTAGATAAGACTGAAAGTATATATGTACGTAACAAGAATGTGTACCCGGGGCATCGTCGATTTCTTCCAAAGCAGCATCCCGTAAGAAAGAGAGGCAAGCATTTCAAAGGTGAGGCAGATCACCGGACGAAGCCACCCTCCCTACTGGTGATGTTATATATGATATGGTCAAGGATTTAGAAGTAATCTTTGGAAAGGGTCCTGGCGGACAGTCTGTTCCGAATGACGCTAACAACGCGTACCCTGTGGAAGAAGAAGTCTATATTTTGGGACCTACCCTATTGGAAACTCCTACAGGTCCGCTCTGCAATCGACGTGATGCACGTGACGAAGAATCTTTGCGTGAACCTGCTAGGCTTCTTGGGCGTGTATGGGAAGACAAAAGATACGCCGGAAGCACGGCAAGACCAGCAACGTATGAAAGACCCAGACAACCTGCATCCAATGAAGACGGATAAAGGACGTCTAAGTCCTGCTAGCTACGCTCTTACCAAAGAAGAGAAGGAGATATTTTTGAAGTCCTGAGCAGTATGAAGGTCCCGTCTGGCTTCTCGTCGAATATAAAGGGAATAATAAATATGGCAGAGAAAAAGTTCCAGAACCTAAAGTCTCATGACTGCCACGTGCTTATGACTCAATTGCTTCCGGTTGCATTGCGGGGGCTTCTACCGGAAAATGTTCGACTACCCATTGTTCAGCTATGTGCGTTCCTCAATGCAATTTCGCAGAAGGTAATCGATCAGCCATTCTAAAGGCTACAGAAGGATGTGGTTCAATGTCTCGTTAGTTTTGAGTTGGTGTTCCCACCATCCTTCTTCAATATTATGACACATCTCCTAGTACACCTGGTCGACGAGATTACCATTCTGGGTCCTGTATTTCTACACAATATGTTCCCCTTTGAGAGGTTCATGGGAGTCTTGAAGAAGTATGTTCATAACCGTGCTAGGCCAGAAGGAAGCATCTCCAAAGGCTATGGAACAGAGGAGGTCATTGAGTTTTGTGTTGACTTTATTCCTGCATTAAGCCGATTGGTCTTCCTGAATCGCGACATGAGGGGAGACTGAGTGGAAAAGGCACTCTAGGAAGGAAATCAATAATATGTAGGGACGGGCATTCTTTCACACAAGCACACTACACAGTTCTACATAATTCCAGTTTGGTGGCTCCGTATATCCAGATACACAAGAATATTGTACGCTCCAACAACCCGGGGATGGATGACTCCTTGATTACAAAGGAACACATGGAGAATTTTGGCGGTTGGTTGGAAACACATCTCAACAATGACAACACTGTCTCAGATGAGCTGTACTTGTTGTCTAGGGGACCATCTTCGACTATTTGGACTTTCCAAGGGTACGAGATAAATGGAATACATTTTACACGATCGCCAAGATAAAAAGAGCACCAACCAAAACAGTGGTGTCCGCTTTGATGATTCAACAAACGTCAATGGGCGAAAGGTCACGGTCACATATTATGGTTACATAGAGCAGATATGGGAACTTGACTATGGACCTTCTTTTAAGGTCCCTTTGTTCTGGTGCAAATGGTTCAACCTGAAAGGCGGCGGGGTAAATGTAGACCCATTGTACGGAATGACTACAGTGGATCTCAAGAATCTTGCGTACGACACCGAACCATTCGTTCTAGCCAATGATGTGGCTCAGGTTTTCTATGTGAAGGACATGTCTACCAAACCGAAAAAAGAAAGATAAGCAAGCGAATACATCAGCCGATGAGCCAAAGCGCCACATAGTTCTTTCAGGGAAAAGAAACATCGTGGGAGTGGAGGACAAGACAGACATGTCAGAAGATTACAATAAGTTTCATGAAATTCCGCCCTTCAAAGTGAACACTGACCCAAGCCTCAAGTTAAATGAAGAACCTTGTCCATGGTTACGGCGCAATCAGAAGAAAGGGACACACACGAAAAAAAGTGAAGACTAGATAGGGATGTTGTTGGTGATGTGTAATAATGTATTAAACTTTTATGTAACTGTGTTCTGAAAACTCAGAAGAGAACTCTAAACACTGATATTTGGTTCTAAAAATCCAACGGCTTATAAGCGCACGAAAAAAGTTGAAACAAAACACACGGTTTCCCCGTCATACAGCCCAACGGTGGCTCGTGAGTGCCTGCATATCAAATGCACCGTTGGGCTGTATGACGGGAATCCGAATGCTTCGTATACCAAAATGAACTACAATGAGTAGACAGTGAGTGCCGAACATGTCCGGGAGGGGGGCTATATATAGGGTCATGTGGCTCACGAAGTGGTCGTGATAGTGCTAATCCAACAGCTTACAAGCCCTCAAAAGAAACACACCCCTGATCCAACGGCTCACAAGCGGTTGAAAGAAACACACGATCCGTGTGATTCTTTAGTCCTGGTTGGTGTTACCAACCGGGAACAAAGGCGGGTCCGTCACGTGTCCTCCCCCAGCGCTGCCCTGGTCACACATGTCCTACCTCAGCGCTGCCCTGGTCACACGTGTCCTCCCCCAGCGCTGTGCCCTCAAGATATATATGTAGTATTGTCGCCTATACGGGGTAAACCCTAAGCCACGAAGGCATCGTATCCACGAGATGGATCCACCACGCCCGCCGCAGCGCCTTCTGGACCAGGTCGAGCGTGCTCGGCAGAGCGCGCTTGGGCGCTACCGCGGGAGCCTATCCCGCCGTATGCCCACGAGCCCGGCGTGGAGAGGAATGCCATGCTACCGGCCTCCTGCTCCGGTACCGGAGGAGGTGCGGAGGACGTACGAGCACGCGTGGTCCGACGTCCCTAACCCTGACGAGGATCCGTACGCCGCAGGGGTGGCGTGGGGATCCGCGGCCGCATACGGCGACTTGGCCGCCGCACCTCCACTAGCCGCCGCCGCCCCTCCTGACGAGGAGGAGGACGACGATGATGACTTCGACTGGAGCGACCATGGGGAAGAGGGCGGCGGGCCACAGATGCAGGAGGCCATTGAAGCCTCCTTGCACTCCGTCCGCGATGACCGTGTCCAGCGAGCCAGGACTTCCTGCCAACTCAAGGCGAAGGAGGCTTCCGAGCTGGCTTAGGCGCTGAAAGACTCATCCTCAATGGCTCGTGCCCTCCGCCGCAAACGTGCACGCGAGAATGGGGCTGGCTCCTCCCGCCGTTCCCCCGAATCCTACGGCCTCCGAGCCAGTAAGTCCGTCTATGTAGTAATGTAATTGTTAGTGATGTGTAATAATGTATCCTTTTATGTAACTGTGTGGGATGTTGTTAAAGATGTTTTTAAAATAAAGAGATGATTATTACAAATTTTAGAAAAATATGACTTTCAAATTTAAACAATATTGGTTAATGCATTTTTAATTGAAAATGGCAAAATGGTTAATAGTTTGAATAGTTAGATTAATTATTTTAGAAAACAGAAAATGGCTTTGGATTAGTTATTCAAATTCAAACACTTTTCATGTTGAAATTTATGTCAGATTCAAAAGTATGCAGACGCTATTCAAATTCATATTTAAAAACTTTTCAAATTCACTTTTGGGCATTTTGCGCGCAAAAATTCAAAATTTGGGCCCTTTGAACGAAAAAACAGACCTCTAGCACCACCCGGTACTAGAGGTGATTTTGCACGCGCTGGGGGGTGCGCTTGCGAAAATACCTCTAGTACCGGGTGGTGCCACCACCCGGTACTAGAGGGTGCCACCTGGTACCGGACCGTGGCTCCGCCCGGGACCAGAGGTCCCTGGGTATAAATACCCAGGCCTCCACCCCGGGTCGAGCCACGACCCGGGAACACAACTTCCGCGCCCCCGCGCCGCCGCCGCTGAGCCCTTCTACGCCGTCAGGCTGCCCAAATCCGGCGCTGCGCCGCCTCCACGCGCCGCGCCGCGCCGCCTCCTCTCCTCCTCCACGCCGGCGCCGCCCGAGCCCGCCTCGCCCTCCAGCTCCTCCGCGCCGGCGCCGCCCGCACCGCCTCGCCCTCCAGCTCCTCCGCCGCCGCGCCATCCTCCGCGCTAGGTTTTTTTTTGCTAGGTTAAATTAGCTAGGTTAGGTTAGTGTAAATTAGCTAGTTTTTTTTGCTAGGTTAAATTAGCTAGGTTAGGTTAGTGTAAATTAGCTAGTTTTTTTTTGCTAAGTTGAATTAGCTAGGTTAGTGTAGATTTAAATTTGCTAGGTTAGTTTTTAGTTAAGTTAGCTAGGTTAGTTTTTAGTTAAATTAGCTAGGTGTAAATTATCTAGGTGTAAATTAGTTTTTAGTTAGGTGTAAATTAGCTAGGTGTAAATTAGCTAGGTGTAAATTAGTTTTTAGTTAAATTAGCTAAGTGTAAATTTAAATTTGGTAAGTGTAAATTTTGCTAAGTGTAGATTTAATTTTGCTAAGTGTAAATTTAAATTTGCAAAGTGTAGATTTAAATTTGCTAAGTGTAGATTTAAATTTTGCTAAGTGTAAATTTAAATTTGCTAAGTGTAAATATTTTGCTTAGGTAGAGTTAATTTTGCTAACTGTAATTATTTTGCTAAGTGTAAACATTTTGCTATGTAACTGGATTAAATAAAGATGTATGAGCGATACTTTTGCATATTTGTAAAGTTCCCTACTTTGAATTATTCTGCTAATTAATGATATCATTGTTTTATCTTTCTTTTGTATTAGTTAAGCAATGGATGGGGATGTCCCCTTCGTAAGCAGACAAGGGGAAGAAGAGGTGTTCGCCATTAAGTGGGAACCCGAGGAAGGAGCTGAAGATCGTAGATCAGAAGAATATGGCTCACAGTTTTTGAATGACTCTGGTCCGGGAATGGAGCCGGAACAAAGCGTCGAAGCACAAACGAACACAGAGTGTGATAACGACTTGCAAATTAGTGGACCCCCGCAGTCCGGCGAGGTATATTAAGCCTCTGTTGATCAGATCCAAAAATTTAGTTGTATATATATTAACAAATGTTTCTTATTTTTAGACCTCTGCATGACCCCATCTACTAAACGAAGCCATGCCAAAGGGATGGGAACGATGGCAAACCCTTGGAGCCCCCGGCGAACGCATCTAGGTTTGTGCATCAATGCGGAGTTGTTGTTAGGGACAATGTCCCGATCAGCATTCAGGAATGGAATAAGCAAAAGAACTTAGAGGGTAGTTATTATGTCAGCGACAGAACTAAAGATGTGCTTTGGGACAAGCTCATAGCACATTTCACCCTGCCGGTGTTGGATTGTCCTGAGAAGACAGAAGCCATGACGAAAAAAGTCAAGCATTTCGCTCTGAAGAAGATGGCTGAACAGTTCAATAATTACAAGAACAGATTATACCGTGATTGGGTCTCGAAAAATAAAGTTCCAGATTTCACTGGAACACTAGAGAGGCAGCGGGCTCACTGGAATGCATTTCTAGATTACAAGGATTCAGAACTAGCCAAGCAAAGATCGGCAAAGAATAAGTTGAATGCAGCGAAATAAAAATATCACCATAAGTTGGGGCGAGGTGGCTACGTAAGTGTCGAGCCTAAGTGGGATCTGATTGAGGCCGCTATGCGCGAGAAAGGGATCACTCTAGTTGCAGATCTCTGGCCCCGTAGCGTCAGAAATTGGATGCTTGCTCATGGGGCGTAGTATGACGCATCAGGTGATCTAATAGTTGATGAAACGAAAGAAACTCCTATACCCCGGCAACAGATTATTGATGCAATCGCCGATGGTAAAGAGGGAAGGTTTATTCCCGACAGAGAAAACGACGAGCTGACAAGGGCCCTCGGTAATAAAGAAAAAGGAGGACGAATACGAGGCAAGGGATCTAAGACATGGAATGAAGGGTTTCCTGAGGACCGTGAATCTTATAGAAGCCGAGCAAGAGCAAGGAAGAGGAAGGAGCAGGAGGATTCAGACCGGTTGAGCAAAGTTGAAAGTATCATTAGCCAACAACAGAAGCAAATAGATGAATTGCGCGAGCAAACTTGTCAAGGGGCAACTCATCAGCTGCAGCTGCAAGATAGTCAAGCAGGTGGTCCATCTCAACGGAAAAGCAGCGTGGCTTCCACGATGGTCGGTGCTGATGAGGCAACCTACCCCGTGGATTTTATCACTGAGATGACAACTTGTGAGCTACATGAGGCAGTGAGAAACTTAACCATAAAGGCGGCGGACGGATATGCTTTAACTTGTGAATCTACAGCATTGTATCATGGCAATGAGATTCCACATGGCTATGCTCGTGTTGGCGTAGATCAAGTTGTACCCGGATTTGAATCACTTAACCTTGACATCCCTGGAGATGATGATGAGAGTACACTGGGAGATGTCCAGGGTGGACTCATTCTATGGCCAAAGAAATTGATCGTGTTTCCAGGCTGGACGCCAAGGCCACCATCGCCTCCTCCGAGTCGAGATGACGGCAGTGACGACCACCATGACATGAGTCCATCTCGACCTCCGTCGCCACGTCAGCCGACTCCGCCACCGCGTCAGCCGACTCCTCAGCCGTCTCCACCGCCTCCGCCCACTAAGAATAAGGGTCAAAAGGGGATGAAGACCGCCGTTACGTCGATGGGTTTCTGACCCAAACCCTGACTCGAGCCCCTCCCAAAAGTACCGAAGGTTCCTCCCCCGAGACCTTACCACGTCGAGATGACTCCAGCGGAATGCGCCGCGTGGCTGGCAGCCGACGCGAAAAGACAGTTTGCGGAACTGGCTGCGAAAAGACAGCCCGCGCCAAAGCAAGTATTTACGGCAGAGGAACAAAAGTGGGCTATTGGATTTCTTACTCAGCCATCGCAAATTGAGATAAATAGGCCAGATGAATATGTACGTTGTATGAGGAAAACTCCCTCCAGCCGGAAAAGATCAAGAGAGGTTGCCCAGCTCGGAGAGCAATCAAAACAGTCCATCTCCCGCTCAAGGTGGCCACTGATAAGGGCTCTGCGCACGCGGAGGATTTAGCTTACCGCGCGCAATTTGCTGAAGAACTTGGTGTTTCACTTTCTCAACTGGAAGCAGATGATCTCCCTCTGTTATGCCACCTGCTAAATGGACCTGGGAATACGGGAAGTCTCTACTGCCACCTGATCAGATCGAGAATCTACCAACACAAATGCTAAGACTGCATAAATGGTACATGGAAGTCACAAAGCTAGATCAAAAAGTGCTCCTTGTGCAAGTTACAGAGGAACATTTCAACGGTAGAGACGAGTTAACTATTTATCTTGAAGAACTCTATCAGTTATACCAGCTTGACGCCCTCGACTTGAGTATCGTCAGTACCTATTGTCTGTAAGTGATTCAATTCATTTATTTCCTAAAATAAAGTCTATAGCTCAGCTCGGTCATTGTCTGTTCTAATTATGCTCACTACGCTATTATGCAGAATGAAGAGCGATGAATGTGACAGAAAAAGCAACTTTGACATTGGCTTCATTGACCCAACCCGAGTTAATGAAAAAATGCTACGGACCTACCACAAGGAAACGGTGGCCAACTTGTTTAGCTACATAAAGAGGCAAAATTATAAAAGTAAGATATTGTTTCCTTGCCACTTGAGGTAAGAGTGTTACTGTCTTGTACCATAAGTTTTTCCTTACCACTGATTAGTTACTGACATATATAAACGTGCGCAGCGACCATTACATTCTGCTAGTCATTGAAGTTGATGCTGCAAAAGTTGAAATCTTCGACTCATTGGCGTGGCCCCAAGAGAAGTTCCAATATATTAAAGATGTGCTCCAAGGGTATTTTCAATCATTATCGTACTATATCGGTCTCTTTTGTTCAATTCCTGAGATATCAAGTAACTAATTAATAACTCATTTATTCATTTGTTTGCCGGGCAGGATTTGGGAAAATTTCATAAAGAGGACATCTGGTGATTTTGCTAAGGAGCTTACTTTTGTTAATGCCAAGGTTCGCGCATCTCTTTAATTCAAATTTCAATACCATCGTCATACCATGCTTGATTATTATTTGATTGAAATCTATTATCGTAAAGTACTGTGATAGGCAGCCACTGGGGACCAATTTGTGTGGATACTACGTCTGCGAGTGGATTCACGGCAGGTCTCTGAGCGGAACCCATCGACATTTATCGAAGTAAGTGAACAAATATATTCACAGTTTTGTTTTATTACCATCAATTGTGTTGAGTGTCATTCATAATTTCTGTTATGATGATTGATATTCATATTGATCTCCCTTCTTTTATAGATGGATAGAATGCGGTGGGACCTGCAACTAAAGGACCGCTTTTGACCAATTGGAGAGGAAATTGCGGGATTTTTGATGAACTATGTCATAAACACAAAGGGAAAATACAATGCCACCGATCAATAGACGGGCTCTAGTTCCGACGATGATCTCCATGTAATCGAATAGACGACGGGCTCTAGTCCCTGTTATATATGATCTCTATGTAATTAATCGAATAGAAGGGCTCTAGTCCCGGTTGTGATCTCCATGTAATCTCTATGTAATTAACCGAATAGACGGGCTCTATTCCCGGTTGTGATCTCCATGTAATCAATTAAAAATGATCGAATTCTCATAAAGATTTCTTTTATGATTTTTTTGATATGCTACATGTATTTTTCTGATTTATAATTAATTAACCATATATTTTGCAAGATTAATCATAATATAAACAAAAAACAAGAAGCCGCCACGTGGGAGAATCTCTAGTCCCGGGTTGTATTACCACCCGGGACTAGAGGTCCTCTGCCACGCGCTCTGCCCTGGGCCCGCGTGGAGCTCTCTAGTCCCGGATCGTAAGCCACCCGGGACTAGAGGGGGGGGGGGGGGGGGGGGCCTCTAGTCCCGCCCAGGGCGTCCCGGTGCGAATCCGGTACGAGAGGGGCTTACGACCTGGGACTAAATCTCCTGTTTCCACTAGTGTATGGCGGGGTCTATTTTTTTCCATTCTTCCTTTTTCCTTTTGGTTGTGTGCATACTTGATGTCTCGACTAGTTTTTAACATTATGTTGTAGTCGCTGGGTATAATTGGTATCTTCTTAATATTAATATATTCCCTTTGTCTAATTTTTTTAATAGCAGAGTCATTTCAATCAGAGGCAATAAAAGAGGAAATACAACCCAGCGCCTCAGAAATTAAACAAGAATGAGCAGAATGTTCTTGTGTCTCTCGCAAATCTTGATGGTGTTCGTGTACAGCTCTATTTCTATGTCTTCTGATCTCGCTGACCCTCCATTCAGCAAAGTAGTCAAACAAACCTTTAGTTAGAGACATGCTATGAATTTTCTTCTAGGCAGATTTCTGGCGACCTTGGCCGGTGTCGTCGAAGAAAAAACCATCATGTTAGGGGTGGCAAACACCCCGATTTTGGTAGTGAAATTGGTTCCTTACCATAATTGGTGTGAAATGTACGGTCCAGATCAATCTCTTCCTTTGTTCCTCCCGATCGATCGTCAGTCCCCGGGAAAGCAAGCAGCACCGCTAGGGTTTCCGGCGAGTCCTCTCGGCGCCGCTCCTCCTTCGTGCTGCCTCTCCGGTGCGGTGACTCCTTCCATACGTATATTATGATTTGGTACGTCAGTTCGAATCCTTGTTAAGAATCGATGGTCTCGTTTCTCGATGCCTCGATAATTTTTTTTTACAACTTGGATGGAATTCTGATGGGGCCTCTGCTCGATCTTAGGTAATTAACAAGTTCCAATCCCTATCTATCGACCCCTGAGCCCTGGTGCAAAATTTCCATTTTTCACCTGACGGCGTCGCCTGCATATACAGTTTTAGTTTTCTACTTCACTCAGCCAAGACTAGTAGCATGCAATGTAGGAGATACCTGAAACAAGTTTTGTTTCCAAATTATGTTATCAGTTTTCTCCTAGAGCAGAGTCGGCCGGATTCACGATAAGGATGGCTTGTTCAAACAATGATGATGCTTTATCTAGTTTGTACTTCTTTGCTGACAGGCAAGATACATCCACTATCAGGTCTACTACTTTGATGGGCAAACAAAGCAGTGAAGAACACTCCATTGGAAACGAGAGCGATGCTTCCAATCGGGTGGTGAGACAAAATTTGGCACCAATACTGCTTCACCTTCTACCCTCTGTAAGGATTGGGCACGCCTTATTTTAGTCCATTGCCAACTATTGTAAAATCACCATCTTAGGAAGGACCATGACTGTCGAACTCGTCTCACAACCATACTTCTCATGCTCATTACAGGACGTACTGCGCGATGTACTGTCACGGTTATCACTCAAAGAAGTCGTGAGAATGAGCACACTTTCTCGTGAATGGAGACGGCTAAAGCAGGGCCGGTCCTGAGATTTTGGGGGCCCGGGGCGGAACTTGATACTGGGGCCCTAAAGACATCAAATTAAGAATTTACATGTGTACGTATATATGAATTATTCTTTGTTAAAAAAATATATATGAAGAGCCTAAAAGGCATCTAAAGATAATTTCTAAAATGCTCGCGAAAGTAACTGAGTTGCTTTTCTTTTTTTTGATGAAATGAGATATTTTTTTAGTGGAAGAAAAGTAACGAGTAGATTTTTTTTTTTGAGAGCAAGTAACGAGTAGATTCTGTGCTGCATTACTTTTTTTTAGGGGAAAAGGCCGCCACTTTATTAATCAATCATCATAGGAATACAGAGATCGTTTGGCATTTGAGCTAACCAAACGTAGCGACCATAATCACGTGAGACAGAGACCTAGCCAGCCCATGCGCCTCCGTGTTTGATTCTCTTCGCTCGTGTAAAACATAACCTCGTGTGCTGCATTACTGAATCGGTATTTATTCCAGCCCTGGTCTAGACTACCGGCCTCATCCGTATTTTAGGGAACGGCTCACCCCAGCTTTTTAATCAACCGGGCCCCACTTAATTCTAACCAAAGAAAATACGCACAAGCCAACCAAAGAAAAAGCCCAAGTTAGTAGAAGGAGCAAAGGCCCAAACCGTACGCAACATAACGCTTCGTTTTCGTTTTGCTGAATCGAACTCCCGCAGCTCCCATGGCACCGTCGCCAGATTAGCTTTTTGCCTGCTGCGTATGTCTTAGCTACATGGATTTGGGGCCCCCTGGTTTCGGGGGCCCGGGGCGGCCGCCCACCCTGACCCCCCTCCGGGCCGGCCCTGGGCTAAAGATATGCCACCCAGACCTGGTCTTCACCAAAGATACCTTTAGTAGCTGTACAACCGAGAATACTGAACACCAGGAGGAGATGACATTTGCCGACCTGATGGAATTTAAAGCCAAGAAGATCGAGTGGCTTAGCAGGCAGTTCATAAAAAATGTGGACAATGTATTGCGCCCATTTTGGTATACCCCTACTACCACTACCACCACCACCAGCAGCAGCAGCACCACGACGCTGGATAAGTTCGCTGTCAAATTTGGTCTACAGAAAAAATATAGGTATCACATTGATAGATGGGTTAGCTTTTCCACTTCCTCCCGGGCCAAGCACATTTCTCTTGATTTCAGATCCGAAGACATTATTGGCTTTGGACCTGACTACGACAAGTACAAGTATGCTTTTCCGCTGAGCAATCTCACTGGCCCAAATGGGTCTTGTGTCAGATCTCTTTATCTGGGACACATACATTTAGAGCTGCCCCCAAGTTTTTGTGTATCACAAACCTTAAGAAGCTCACACTAAATGCCGTGTCCATCAATGGAGATGACCTCCAGTGCATGTTGTTGTGTTGTTCTCTTCTCGAGAATTTAAGCCTAGAGTGGTGCTCATCATTGTCAAGTTTACGAGTACGGCAGGAGCTATGCCGGTTGCAAGACCTGCCTGTGCGCCATTGTCACCTGAAAATGATAGAGTTGCATGCTTCGGAACTTAAAACATTTGAGTTTGACGAGTATGTGAAGCAAGTTTTGCTCAATGAATGTCTGAAGTTGTCAGAGGCGACCTTTGTGTCGAACATGAGAGCGGACGAGTTTGATGATTATGGTTTGGACTTCACCTTCACCGAGCTTCCAACTGCTCTTCCTCATGTGCATAAACTATTTCTACTTTTGAATGTTGACCAGGTTTGCTCTGGAAAAAAGTGCCCTATTATATTTCCTTTTAATTTTGTGATAACAATATTGGATCTCAAATATTTTTTGGCTGTACATTGTTTCTGTTCTAGGTGCTAAGGTTCAGTGAGAACCAGTCCCGCTTCACAAATTTAAGGCATCTGAACATGAACCTTGAGATATTTTTCTATCCACCAGATACAAGTTGGGCTGTGGGGTTGGTTAATCTATTGGAATTAGCACCTCTCTTAGAAGAATTTGAACTGCATGTAAGTAATATGGTCATTAATTATGTTTTTTGAACATGTTAATTATGATAATTGTGTGTTTCTTCTGTTTGATCTTTCCGCTCGAATGAAAATGCATAATGAAATTAATGGATATGTGTGCAGCTCGGGCGTGATATGTTTTGCCCTTCTACTATCAGGACTGCGACGGCCATGGAAGGACCTCTGCATCGTCACCTCAAGAGTGTCTACATGTCTGGGTTTTGTGAGGTATTGGGGCTAGCCGAGCTCGCGCTCTACATCCTCGGGAATTCTACTGCGCTTAAACGTATGGTAGTGGATCCAGCGGCATACAGCGATCCTTGGAATGATGATATCTATTCGGTCAGCAAGGGCGGTAGCACTGTGGAGCGTCAGGACCTCATCAATCAGAAGAGATTGTTTGCGGAAAAGAACCTTGACAGAGAGGAGTTTCGCCATATCCTCACCATTTTATGACTAACAACAGTAGTAAGATTTGAGATCTTACCTATACATGTGGTTTATTGGTGGATCGGCCTGATGTAAAATCAACTGATCGAGGGCTCTCTTTTCTTTCCATTCGAAAGCTTTCTGAAGCTGCAAGAGTCACTCAGAAGGGAGGCATGCAATTACAAGACAGTAGTATGTGCCCGAAGAATCAAGTGGTGTCTGCGTTTTGATTGCAATCTGGGTTAACTATGCCTTCGTTCTGTGGTTTCTTCATTTTTGCTTTGGTATTATGAACATAAGCAGTTGGCAGCAATGAATTCATTAATGAAATCGTGGAACATAAGCAGTTGGTAGCAATTGGTCTGTGTATGATGCAGTCAAGATTCAGAGCTTTCCTTCCTATGACTTGGCTCATTTTCTTGCACTAGTACTACATTCTTCTCTGATCCTCGACAGTTCAGAACCAACAAAACCAGAGAAGCCACCTCTACTAGCTACACTAGAGATATTAGTTAAGTTTTACGTAACCCGAGCACTAGTTCCGCTCCTTCTAATTAGCTACTACACTAGAGATATTAGTTAAGTTTTACGTAACCCGAGCACTAGAGATCCAGCCCTTGTGGCCACTCAAATACTTGCATGGGGAAATTGGGAAGAAAATAGAGGTAGTGGGGGAGACTGAATATGAAGAAAGTACTCCCTCTATGCCAAAAAAATGTAGTGCATATGAGTTTTTTCAAAAGTCAAACGATGTAAAGTTTGACAAAATAAGTAGAAAAATATATCGACATCTACAACATCAAGTACATGGGATGAGCAAAAAATGTAGTGCATATGAGCTTATAAACCTTGTAACTGGTACATGGGATGAGCAGCTACTAGAAGAGATTTTCTTCCCGATCGGCGTGTGTAGGATACCGGCGATCCCCATGTCACCATGGGATTCTGAATATGAGGTGGCTTGGCACTACACGAAAAACGGCATGTTTACAGTGAAATCGGCATATACCACATTGAGCGGAACCACCAATTTGGGAGCCGCGTACGGAGCCGTGAAGTCGCAACTAGCTCCAAGATAAACCCAAAAGAAGTGTCCAGTTTCTCCCCACCGAGAAGCTCCCCAGAAGCGTGCCGCAGTGCAGTTTGGAGAAACCCATCCGGAGCAGTTTCCCGAGCTTCTCCCGAACCGGTATAACTTATTGCCCCCGTTTTCATCCATATTTACGGCCAAATGCCACTCCTCTGTTCTCGTTTTCCATCCCGAACCGGTAAAAGAAAAGAAAAAAAAAGGAAAACGAGCCCCACCCGACCCCCTCGCTCCCTCGTCCTCACCCAGGTCGCGCTCGCCGACGCCCAGCTCGGCCCCTGCTCCTGTCCCTGCGCCCCCCGCCCCTGCTCGCAAACCGGCACCGTCCCCGGCCGGTAACGTCCTCCCCAGCAAGCTCCTGCCGTCCCCATCGCGTGACCCTGCCCTGCAGCTAGGGTTCCCACGCCGCCGCCGCATGTCAAGAACCGACTTAATCAAGAGTCGGCCAGGAGCGCGTGGAGGAGGAAGGAGGTGATTAAGCAGGTCTATCAAGTAAAAAGAGATGGCCGCAAGGATGCTGTTTCAGACCCGACTCCAAGTAACCAAAAGCCAGCTGAGTCAATGTTGGCTGCAAAGGGCAAGGAAGTGAAGCGAGTAACTTTCAAAGACCCGGTCGTCGAATCTGGACGGGCCGAGCGAGAAGTGCCCAAAGCCAAGAAAGGACTGCCAGTGCAAAAAATAAAATCGCAGCCGGGATGCCCACTCGGCTTATCACATTGGCAAGAGTGGCAGCTCAAGCGGCTTAGAGCCGATGAGTTGGAGAAGAGGAACATGGCGTGGGTTCCTAAAGGAAGCCCTCAAATCAAGAAGGATGCACTACCCACTGTTGCAAAGACGGCAAGAGGGAAAGAGGACAAGAAAGAAGTCGACAGGCGAAGCCGGCGATCTTCATCTCGCTATAGGAGGCCTCATACGGTGTGTCATTCATTTTCTTCAACCGTACCATCAAAGCCGGCACCTTGTGATTTATCCCCAGCCGAAACATCTGATTTATTTCGGCTATTCACACTTTGGTGGACGGGTTCTCCAGGTCCTTTAAGATAAGGACGCACGGCCGATATTTGCATATCGCCCTAAGAATGCATTGTGTTGGCGAAGCCGGCATCTGGCTAGGAGCATTCTTCATGGTTTATTTGATTCCTGGAAGCCGGTGCTCAGTTTTGCCAACACCTATAAGGACGACTTGTTTATTGAGTCGGCCACTGACGGAAGATCTAGTGCAAGCCGGATGACTGGCTGGAACAAATATGTTTTTCTTATCTGCAGGATCCGAGTCAAAAGTTCAGGTGACGTACAACCCGAGCATACAACAAAGTATTATCGCCCTGAGAACACATGGCCGATGGAGTGTTGGCATCGTCCTTAGCAGCGTGATGGTGCAAGTTATTTTTTGGCACGCAAGCTTTACCAAAAAACAGGGGGGCATGTGTTGACGGTCAAATTTGGCTCATTGTCGGAGTTTCGGTCCTGGGATGCAAATGTATCGAAGCGGAAGAATGGACTGAAACGGTGCCACGACAACTCGGCAGCATCGGGTGCACGGGCAAGCCACGACAGAGAAAACGGTGGAGTGGTTGTCGTGGCAGCGGCGAGCGCATGGCGGAGAACCTTGTTCCTTCAGGTTCGCGGCAGAGAAATCAAGGAAAACGCTGCCGCGGCATCGGCTAACGGCAGCAGGTACGTGGAAAGGACCCGGATCGGAGTCGCGGCATGAGAATGGGCAAGAACGCTGCCGTGGCAGCTCGGTGACAAGGAGAGCGACGAACGAGAAGGCGCGGCGGCAATGCGGTGCAGCAGGGCAGCGGTGCGGTGCCCCAAAACGACTCAATGATGAGTCGGATGACAGCATGCTGAGAATTGCATGATATCACCGTGAAGATGACCTCGTATGAAAAAGTGCGTAACACGGAACTTGTGCGTATCCTCACGGCGTACAATATTGGTTTTGGAGTCATCTTCATCTGAGGTCGTATGCAACTTGTGGAGCCAAAATACTGAGCGCACATAACCATAGACATGCTCTGTCCTCGGGTGAGCAGGCAGGTCGCCCTACCATAGACACCCTCTGCCCTCGGGTGAGCGCAATTCGGAAAGGCTAAAAACGAGTCGAATTTCTCCCAACTGAATTTAAAGGGTCCAGATGAAGTCAAATGGAAAAACGCATAACATGAAAGTTCTTCGTCTTTTCGAGACGAACAACTTCTCTTTTTACGAGATTTCGATCCGGAGTCGTTTACTACCTCAAAAACGATCCGGAAGGTGCAGACCGAACAGTTTTGGAAGGTTCGGGTCACACGAAGGAGGCTGGGCATAGGCAGGTCGCCCGACCATAGACGTCCTCTGCCCTCGGGTGAGTGCAATCGGGAAATACTAAAAACGTATCGATTTGCTTCCGATTGAATTTGAGAGGTCCAGATGGCATCAAATGGAAAAACGTATAAAAGGAAAGTTCTTCGTTTTTTCGAGACGAACAACTTCTCTTTTTACGAGATTTCGATCCGGAGTCGTTTACTACCTAAAAAACGACCCGAAAGGTGCAGACCGAACTGTTTTGGAAAGTTTGGGTCAGCTATCCGAATTGGACCCAAATTAGGGTTTTGGACGTGGATCCAAGTTGTTTCCTTGCACGGGAAGTCCAACCGCTCCTTATATACATGAGGGGTGACGGCCGATTGATGCAACACCAATCGAACAAACACATCTACTACTTTTTCGTGTTCATCTACTTTTATCTCTCTCCCTTGTATCTTTCTTCTCGTTCTTCGCCGTTCTTCAAGATTGGAGGCTGCGAATCCACGAGGCTCTAGGGGCGGTCAGGCCGACCTAGGGCAGCCCATAGCCGCCGCGAGCCCTGACGGGGTCCCTCCCGGGCAAGCGGGGTTTCGGGTCTACAAAAGCGCCCGCCGGATTGTCTTGCGTACCGCGCTTCCGGCGAGCCTCCCGCGGAGTGAGTTGCGGAGCATCTCCCTCGGCGCCGCGGGTACACGTGACGTGTTCGTGTGTCAACACCCACCCTCATCAAGTCCTTCGGCGACCGCGGCCTCAACGTGACGGACCTCGTGGCGCTCTCCGGCGCGCACTCCTTCGACGTGGCGCACTGCCCCGCCTTCTCCGACCGCTTCACGCCGGCGCCCGACATGAACTCGGCCATCGACCCCAAGTTCGTGGCCACGCTCAAGGCCAAGTGCGCCAAGGACGCACCGGTGGGCACAGTGACGCAGAATCTGGACGTGCGCACGCCGGACGTGTTCGATAACAAGTACTACTTCGACCTCATCGCCAAACAGGGCCTGTTCAAGTCGGACCAGGGCCTCATCGTCCACGCGTCGACCAACCGCACCGCCATCCGGTTCTCGCTCAACCAGGGAGCCTTCTTTGAGCAGTTCGCCAAGTCCATGGTGAAGATGAGCCAGATGGACGTGCTCACCGGCACCCAAGGCGAGATCCGCCCACTGCTAGAAAAATGGTCTGTAGTCCCGGTTCGGCTGGGCTTTCAGTCCCGGTTGCCGAACCGGGACTGGCCAATCGGGACCAATGCTGGTCCCGGTTGGTCCACGAACCGGGACCAATGCTGGTCCACATGGCCAGTTCTGGCTGGGCGTGGAGGGAGACTCATTGGTCCCGGTTCGTATTACGAACCGGGACCAATGACAGTTTTTTTTTGTATTTAGGGTTTAGGGTCTATTTGGGCCACCTCTCCCTCTTGCCGGTGCCCCCTCCCCTCTCGCCGGTGCCTCCGTCGTCTCCCCCTTTTCGCATCGCCGACGTGCTCTCCATCTCTCACTCGCCGGCATATCGAGACCAAGCTTCGATATTTCTGTGCAGGTACTGCTCGTAAAGTAGTATCGTAAACTCGTAAAGGTCGGAACTAGTATCGTAAACTCATAAACTAGTATCGTAAACTCGTATCGGACCACATGAACTAGTATCGTAAACTCGTAAAGGTCGGAACTAGTATCGTAAACTCGTAAACTCGTATCGGACCACATGAACTAGTATCGTAAACTCGTAAAATCGTAAACCCGTAAACTAGTATCGTAAACTCGTAAACTCGTATCGGACCACAAATTAATGCCAGATGTACACACGAGTTTCATGCATATATACATCTCTTTTACACTCCCATTTTAATCGGCCCATAGTATTCTCCGTTTGGATCTAGGACCTCTGCATCTAAGAATCCCGCAATTTCCTCTTGAATTGCGTGTACGCGATCTTGTGGTAGAAGACCGTCCCGCAGCCGTTCGATCTAATTTAAAGAAGGGGTCAATATATATGAATGAAACTAAACACAATTGATGGCAATAAACTAAAATTGTGAATATTGTTTACGTACTTCAAGTTGTTCTAAGAACCGGCTCTTGGATCGCTCTTGGGTCGTCTGGCGAATGAACTCGCAAACGTAGTATCCACATAAATTATTCCCATGTTCCTGCCTCAAGCACTTTACGAGAACAGAGTTCAATCAAAATAATAATCAAGCATGATAATGGTATTGAAACTAAAATCAAAGAGATGCGCGGAATAATAATCAAGCATGATAACTTACACTTATTTGTTCAAATGTAAGCTTCGGCGCCCAAATACCCCTAGCCTTGGCGGTGAACCGTTTCCAAGCCCTGTCCGGCAAAGAAAATGAATAAAGAGTTATATATTAATTGCTTGCTACCAGGGAATGAACGGAAAGTTGCCGATATAGTGCCATAATGATTGAAATTACCCTTGGAGGCATTCCTGCATGTCCGCCCACTCCTCAAGGGGTTTACGTTTCGAGTCCATGACAAGTACTACTCCTTTGTCAGGTTTAATGATTAGCAGAATAAAGTGGAAGCTGCGCACGCATAAGTCATCAATTATACACTTAACATCGAGTAAGCGAAATAGAATGTGTACAAGACAGTAACACTCACCCGTAGTTGTAAGGAAATAGTATTTCCCTTTTGGTTTCGTTAAACCTTAACGCCCTTACCAAGTTATCCTCTGTGTCGTTGTAATGACGTTTGAGAGATACTTGATGAATGTAGTATGGGTCAATGAACCCAATGTCATAGATTTGTCCTCTTTTGCATTGGAGAATCTTCATTCTGCATAATTAATATAGTGATGAGTAAGATTATACATGCAATGAACGAGCTGAGCTAGCTAGAGACTTAATTACAGAAATAATACTTACAGACAATAGGCACTGAGGATAGCTTTGTCGATGGCGTCTTGTTGGTATAACTGAAATAATTCAGGAAATTCAATCATTACCACGCCATTTCCATGCCCGTAATGCTCGTTTCTATAGGCCACGTAGATCCAGTTTGCCCCTTCCTCACAGGCTCGCATGTACCACTTATGCAATCTGCGCATTTTTGTTGGTAGACCGTTGACTAGCTCAGGTTTGACGAGACTATTCCCGTACCGGTATTGGTATGCTACTTCCTGGAACTCTTGTAATTGCGCTAAGTAGTCCTGAATAGACATGCCATGAGCAGCGGCCGCTTCTCCGTATATTGCAACAAACTCAGGATCGATAGCGACATCACCTGTGCTCGACCCCTCGGCGGTATTGGAAAACACTTTGAGCGGGGGGCACGACTGGTTTTTCTGTTCTCCGAGCTGGGGAACTGATTTCCCGCTTGCACTACTACTCTTCGACCGCTCCTTATTTGCCTGAACCGACTTGCGAATCTGGCGGTCATAGTCTGGTGTCAGCCTTGGCGGGGGTTGTTCAAGGGTCTTCAGCATTTTGAAGACGGCGGCTTTTTCTGCTGGGGTGGAGGGGAACTCTGCCGCTTTCGGCTTCTTCAGGCTAGCCAACCACTCTTGATGTTGGGCATTTACGACCGCGGCATTTTCCTCCACCGTATGGTCATAAGGTCTCATGGGAAGATTCTTATGAGGTACTTTTGGGAGGGGCGACCTTTTACGTTTCGGTGATCGCTTACCCCTCATAGTACCAGCGGTGGGCGGAGACGGCTGAGGCGGCGGCGGAGACGGCTGACGCGGCGGTGGAGACGGCTGCGCTGGAGACTGGTGAGGCGGTGAAGAGGACTGTTGCGCTGGAGAATGCTGAGGCGGTGAAGAGGACTGTTGCGCTGGAGACTGGTGAGGAGTCGATGGCCTTGGCTGCCAGTTTGGAAGCACGATGAATTCCTTTGGCCATAGAATGGTCGCTTTCTTGGCTTCTCCAAGTTCAAGCACCTCCCCATCTTCACCTGCAGGGTGTTCCAGCTTCAGCTCCTCAAAATCTTTCATCACTTCATCCACCCCGACAACAGCGTAGCCATGTGGAACCGGAGAGAAATGGTAAGTTGGATTAGGTCCAATTGGTACGGCATAGCCGACCGCCACCTTCATGGTTAAGTTAAAAACTTTCACATGTAGCTCACAAGGTGTGCTCTCCGTGATATCATCCACTGGGTAGCGACGAAGAGGAGCCACCGTCAGTGCATCATCAGTACCATCCTGGAGCTCCGTGGAAGCCACGCTGCTTTTCCGATTCGATGGGCCGCCGGTACCATCGCATGCAGCTTCTACCATGTGCCGCTGAGATTGGCCGCTAGTACCTTGCTGGCTAAGTGCGGCAATTTGATCCTTCTGCCGCTTTAATTCTTCTTCTATATTACGCAGCCGGTCTGCAGCAGCGCGTGCTTCCATTGCCTCCCTTTCCTTTCTCCTCTGATGGCTTCTATCAGGAAATTTCTTCCTGTGCTCGGGAATCGCAATTGTCTTGGGCTTGGAGCCTGGTACGCCTCGTGTTCGTCCGTCGTGTTCCTCATTCCCAAGGGCGCGTGTGAGCTCGTCATCCTCTCTATCGGGAATGAACCGTCCCTCTGCAACATCCTTTACTGCATTTCTAATGCCTTCGATGGGTAGTAGGGGCTTATCTTTGTGTCTTCTGTTATATATGCACTTCCCTTCTGCGTCCAACGTGCCCCCATGCCCGTAAAACCAATTTCTTGCCCGTTCGATCCATGCGAGTGGCTCTGGAGTGATCCCTTTAGCCAGCAGGTCCGCCTCAAGTTTCTCCCACTTAGGCATGCTAAAGGCGTAGCCACCAGGCCCCATAGTATGGTGGTAGATCTTTTTAGCAGCATTTGCCTTATTTTTTGCAGACTTTTCCTGAGCTTCCTCCGATTTCTTGTACGCCACAAATTCTTCCCAGTCGTCCCTTATCTTCTCATACCCTTTATCGAAGTCCGGAGTCTTATTTTTCTCGACAAACTCGTGTTCAATCTTTTCTTCCAGTTCTTGAATAGCTCGGCCATCTTCTTAAGAGCCCAGTCCTTGACTTTTTGCTCCATGTTTTTCCGGGCAATCTTTTCTGCCTCATTTGGATCCTCCTCATCTGGATCCACCTCTGGCGCCGGCAGGGTGAAATTAAGCATGAGCTTTCTCCAAAGTCTTTCTTTGCCCACCTCGCCGACATATCTTACTCCTCCCTCCTTTGGCTGATGCCATTCTCGAACGGTGATCGGGATGTAGTCCCTAACAAGAACTCCGCATTGCTTTACCATTTTATTTTTAACATCAGGGGAGCAGTCGGTGTGCCGTCTTCAGCGACTTTTTCGATCCTGTACCTTTCTTGGTCGCCCAACTTTTTGGCTGGGTCTCGTTTTGTCCTTACAGAAGATTTGCTCGATCCGGAGGGCTAAAAGAAGAAAGAGCGTTAATATATGTATATAGACAGCAGAGGCTTAATTAATACAATCTTCGGCTTCATTAATATATGTATATGCACCTCGCCGGAGTTTGCAACATTTAATGTTCCACCGGAGCCTTCGGCTTCTCCCTCGTCGGCTTCTCCCTCGCCGACTTCTCCCTCACCCCAGCCGTCGGGTTCTACCTCACCGGAGCCGTCTCTTCGGTTGAGAGACTCATCTCCCTCACCAGAGTTGTTCAGAAACTGCGAGGTGACATCGCCAACATCTTCCGGCCCGCGGATTATATCCTCGAGGATGTTTTCCTGATTTTCGTCTCGTTCCATAGTTTCTGCAAATTAAGAACAATGCACAAAACTTTAGTTGGGTAACTTTGCATACAAATGTGAATCGGATATGTGAATGCAAATGTGAATACAAAGTTAAATTTGCTAATTTTGCTAACACCTTAATTTGCTAATTTTGCTAACACATAAATTTTGCTAACACTTTAAATATTCTTAAACAAGCTATTTCTTAATTTTTCCTAACACAGTACTAACAATTCCTAACATAATTTTTTTTCCTAACACAGTAGTAACAATTCCTAACACAATTTTTTTCCTAACACAGTACTAACAATTACTAACACAAATTTTTTCCTAACACAATTTTTTTTCCTAACACAGTACTAACAATACTGTCGGAACTTTAATAATTACCGAAATCATTTATCGAAAAGATTAAAAACCTGACGACCGGGCCCCATATATCGGTGACACAGAGAGCCAACGGTGCCTCTGTCGATCATGCTCTCGACGGAGGAGAGCAAAGGAGCTCGCGCGGACGCGCGCGCTAGGCGCGCACGAGCGCGGCCTATCTAAAGGTGGCGGCGCCGCTCGTTTTTGGTTGCCGGAGCGACGCCGGCGACGGGGTTTGGCGGTGGCCGACAACGAGCAACGCGGCGGTGGAGCTACGGAGCGCGAGGAAGCAAGGCGAGGGGATGGGAAGAACCAGAGGCTCACCCTGATCAGGAAGGAGTGGACGGCGAGCTCGAGCTCGGCCCGCGGCGGCCGGACTTGGAGAAGACGCGGCGGCTCGAGTTCGCACGATTTAGACCAATGGGCACGGCGCCGGCGTCGAGGGCGCGGCGGACGTTGACGGTGGTGGCGTGGGGCATCGAGGGCGCGTCGAGGGCGAGGTCGGGCAGCCTGACGGCGACGATTTTGCTCCGGCGCGCCCGCGTGCGAAAGTTGAGGATTTGGGGATGAAATGAGGAAGGAGAAGGGGCAGATAGATATACCAGCACTCATTGGTCCCGGTTCCTGCCAAGAACCGGGACCAATTCCTCTTTGGTCCCGGTTCGTGGGAGGAACCGGGACCAATGAGTTGGTCAGTTAATGCCAGATTCATGTGGCGCGTCCATGGACTCATTGGTCCCGGTTCTTCGTATAAACCGGGACCAAAGAGTCCTTTTTCAAAATTATTTCGAACTTTTCAGTTCTGAAATGTTGTTTCCCGCCTTTTTTTTCTTATTTAGGTGTTTGAATATGAATTTCAAATGGTTTTGAATCTGAAAAGACTTTCAACATGAAAAGTGTTTAAATTTGAATAAATAATCCAAAACCATTTTCTATGTTTTCAAATTACTTATCTAAATATCGTTTTTTGTTTTTCGTTTGTCAAAAATGACATTTTTTGTGAAGCAAGTACAACAAATAAGGTGCAAAATGGCACCCATCCAATTATCACACAAAGTAGACCATATTTTATGGATAATCCACAAATATTGGTAATTTTCTCGGTTTCTAACTAATTTGGCCTACTTAAACGACTTTATGCCTATTTTTCGAAAGTAATTCAAATTTGAACTACAAGTGTGTGATAGTTTGCTCTGAATTTTTTTCAAAAAATTATTTTAAGGTGCACAAGTAGTGGTTATATCACAGAACCGTCGATAGTTTTGGATAATTCGACCCCTTACAATGAATAGTAACGGCGGCCATTTTGACCGTTTTTTTAAAAAAGTCAAAGAATGTGAAAAAATACTCAAAAAATGAAATCCTTTGGCATGGAGTACTTTCATGTGTACTAGTTGGTAGGATAAATGATAAACTTGAGTTTTGACATAGTTTACAAAAAACTTCTTCATAGACTTGGAAATGCAGAGATAAAGAATACATTTTACACGATCGTCATCTTAGCTAGACCAGAAGTAGTTAATGACAACAATCTTGGATACATAGACGAACCATAGGTTAGTCATACTCCTGCCTAGGCCTATAATACTCGTCCTCGTAGTCGTCGTAGTCGCCGCCGTCGTCGTCGTCGCTGTCGTCGGGCGGCGCTCGCCTGGACTGGAAGCGAGGGTAGCGCGGGCGGGGGTTATCGCTGGCCGTGATGTAGTTCATGACGCTCTGGAGAGTCCGGCCGCTCCACCACAGCCGACGGCCGGCCTCGTTGAAGTTCGAAGGAGGCGGGCCGTCCTCCTCGTACCTGGCGAGCGCCCTCTCACGCCGATTGATGAAGAAGTCGTCCAAGTCGGGCGGTAGTCGGGATGCCAGCGGGGATCCATCCGCGGCTCTGGAGTGAGCTCGAGGTAGTAGTGGTTCATGATGGCCGCCTGGCGCGCCAAACCTTGAGGGACAGGAGGGACCGGCACGCCTCCGGTGCTCAGCCTCCAGCCGGCGGGGACGTCGTAGCCGGGCGGGCAGGGGTAGTTCGAGGCGCAAAGCGCCTCCGCCTCCGAGTAGGTTAGAGTGGGTACGGTGGAAGCCATTGGAGAGTGATGAGGTTGCAGATATGAGTTTAGATGTGCTATGCCAATGGAGGCCATGCATGACTACATATATATAGTGAGAATCCCACCAATAAGGAAGAAGCACACGGATCGTGTGTTTCTTTCGAGCGCTTGTGAGCCGTTAGATCAGTGGTGTGTTTCTTTTGAAGGCTTGTGAGATGTTGGATATCACTTTGTGAGCCACCACCCGGGACTAAAGGGAATCCCACCAATAAGGAAGAAACACACGGATCGTGTGTTTCTTTCAAGCGCTTGTGAGACGTTGGATCAGGGGTGTGTTTCTTTTGAGGGATTGTGAGCTGTTGGATCAGCAGTATCACGACCACTTCGTGAGCCACATGACCCGGTTGGTGTTACCAACCGGGACTAAAGAAGCACACCCTATATATAGCCCCCCTCCCGGACATGTTCAGCACTCAGTGTCTACTCATTGTACTTCATTTTGGCAGTACACGGGTAGCAGAGAGCAAGATTTCTGAGAGGCAGGAGTTCCTAGAGCGGAGTGCTACTTGTTCGGACGGTTGCAAATCATCAGAGACGTCTTGCCGCTGTTTGGATCGAAGGCCGATTTGTCGTCTCACGAGCCACCGGTGGGCTGTATGACGGGGAAACCGTGTGTTTTGGGCGTGTTTTTACCAAGGTGCTGCCCTCTCCCTAGGTGTTTGATCAAATTCCCCACTCATTTTTTCAGATCTCGGCGACGATGTCCCGGTTGGTGGATGGTTCTTCATAGGGATCCTTCTCACGTGAGTATTGACCCTGTGATGGTTCCTGCTCTTTGGGTGCGCAGCGCCGGCCGCTCAGCACCCCGTGGCTTAGGACCCGACAAAAGTTAGTGATATTATTCGTGATGTATTATGGTTAAATAAAAATGGACCCGAGCTATGTATTATGGTTTTCACCACATAAAGGTTTAATACATTACTACACATCACATAAAGGTTTAATACATTACATTGATTTACATAAATGCCATGAACCCTTCTTCGCGTATGTCCCTGGCCTATGATCGCTTCGGCCGTAACCATGGAGCATCTTCATTATTTAACGGGATGCTTGGGTCAGTTTTCACTGTGAAGGGCGGAATTTCATCAAACTTATCATAATCTGCTGACATGTCTGTCTTGTCCTCGACTCCCACGATGTTTCTTTTCCCTGAAAGAACTATGTGACGCTTTGGCTCATCGTCTGATGTATTCGTTTGCTTTTTTTTCTTTTTTTCGGTCTGGAGGACATGTCCTTCACATAGAAAACCTGAGCCACATCATTGGCTAGGACGAATGGTTCGTTCTGTAACAACCAAGATTCTTGAGATCCACTGTTGTCATTCCGTACAGCTGGTCTACCTTTATCCCTTCTCCATTCATGTTGACCCAACTGCACCGAAACAAAGGGACCTTAAAAGTAGGTCCATAGTCAAGTTCCCATATCTCCTCTATGACCATAGTATGTGTCCTTTTGCCCATTCTCGTCTGTTGCATCAAAGCGGACACCACTGTTTGGTTGGTGCTCTTTTTATCTTGGGCGATCGTGTAAAATGTATTCCCATTTATCTCGTACCCTTGGAAATTCAATACAGTCGAAGATGGTGACGCGGCCAACAAGTAGAGCTGATCTCCGACAGTGGTGTCATTCATGAGCTGTAATCGCAACCAACTGCCGAAAGTCTCCATGTGTTTTTCTTTAATCCAGGAGTCATCCTCCCCGGGTTCTTGGAGCGTACATAATTCTTGTGTTCCTCGATATACGGAGCCACGAAGGTGGAACTTTGTAGAACTGTGTAGTGTGCTTGAGTTAAAGAATGCCCGTCCCTACATATCAGTGCTTTCTTTCCTAGCGTGCCTTTTCCACTCAGTCTCCCCTCATGCCGCGATTCAGGAACACCAATCGGCTTAAGGTCAGGAATAAAGTCAACACAGAACTCAATGACCTCCTCTGTTCCATAGCCCTTGAGATGCTTCCTTCTGGCCTAGCACGGTTATGAACATATTTCTTCAAGACTCCCATGAACCTCTCGAAGGGGAACATATTGTGTAGAAATACAGGACCGAGAATGGCAATCTCGTCGACTAGGTGAACCAGGAGATGCGTCATAATATTGAAGAATGATGGGGGGAACACCAACTCGAAGCTGACAAGACATTGGACCACAGCCTTCTGTAAACTTGGTAGAGTTACTGGATCGATGACCTTCTGAGATATTGCATTGAGGAATGCACATAGCTTCACAATGGGTACTCGAACATTTTCCGGTAGAAGCCCCCTCAATGCAACCGGAAGCAACTGCGTCATAATCACGTGGCAATCATGAGACTTCAGGTTCTGGAATTTTTTCTCTGCCATATTTATTATTCCCTTTATATTTGACGAGAAGCCAGCCGGGACCTTGATACTGCTCAGGCATTCAAAAAAGATTTCCTTCTCTGCTTTGGTAAGAGCGTAGCTGCTTAAGTATTGACGCCCTTTATCCGTCTGCTTGTTGTATGGGTCTTTCATACGTTGCTGGTCCTCCCGTGCTTCTGGTGTATCTTTTGTCTTCCCATACACGCCCAGGAAGCCTAGCAGGTTCACGCAAAGATTCTTCGTCACGTGCATCACGTCGATTGAAGACCGGACCTCTAGGACTTTCCAATAGGGTAGCTCCCAAAATATAGATTTCTTCTTCCATATGGGTACGTGGTTGTCAGCGTCATTCGGAACAGATAGACTGCCAGGACCCTTTCCAAAGATTACTTCTAAATCCTTGACCATGTCATATATAACATCACCATCAGGGAGGTTAGGCTTCTTCCGGCGATCTGCCTCACCGTTGAAATGCTTGCCTTTCTTTCTTACGGCATGACTGTTCGGAAGAAATCGACGATGCCCCAGGTACACATTCTTGTTTCCCAAATGTATACTTTCAGTCTTATCTAAACAGTGCGTGCATGCATTGTATCCCTTGTTTGACTGTCCTGAAATGTTACTAAGAGCAGGCCAATCATTGATGGTTACGAACAACAACGCTCGTAGGTCAAATTCCTGTTGTTTGTGCTCATCCCACACACGTACACCTGGTTCGGACCACAACTGCAAAAGTTCATCAACTAATGGCCTTAGGTACACATCAATGTCGTTGCCGGGTTGCTTCGGGCCTTGGATGAGCACTGGCATCATAATGAACTTCCGCTTCATGCACAACCAAGGAGGAAGGTTGTAGATACATAGAGTCACGGGCCAAGTGCTATGACTGGAGCTCTGCTCCCCAAAAGGATTAAAGCCATCTGTACTTAGACCAAATCTTAAGTTCCTTGCGTCATCTGAAAATGTCGGGAACTCTCTGTCGATTTTTCTCCACTGGGACCCATCGGCGGGGTGTCTCAACTTCCCGTCTTTCTTACGCTCTTCTTTGTGCCATCGCAACAACCTGGCATGCTCTTTGTTTCTGAACAGACGTTTCAACCGTGGTATTATAGGAGCATACCACATCACCTTAGCAGGAACCCTCTTCCGGGGGGCTCGTCATCGCCCTCAACATCACCAGGGTCATCTTGTCTGATCTTGTACCGCAGTGCATTGCATACCGGGCATTTATCCATATTCTCGTACTCCTCACCGCGGTACAGGATGCAGTCATTAATGCATGCATGTATCTTCTGCACATCTAATCCTAGAGGGCAGATAGCCTTCTTTGCTTCGTATGTAGTCTCGGGCAATTCGTTATCCTTTGGAAGCTTCGGCTTCATTATTTTCAGTAACTTCTCAAATCCCTTGTCAGAACAACCAGTCTCTGCCTTCCATTTCAGCAGTTCCAGTGTGGTACCGAGCTTTGTGCTGCCATCTTCGCAATTTGGGTACAGCAACTTTTTGTGATCCTCTAGCATGGCCTCCAACTTTAGCTTCTCCTTTTCTGTATCGCATTCTCGCTTTGCATCAGAAATGACCCCACCAAGACCATCAGCGGGCTCATCTGATGCCCGATGTTCACCTCCTTCTTCTTCAACGTCTTCCATTACAGTATCACCGCATTCCTCAGGGAACATAGGATAGTTGTCATCATCCTCCTCTTCTTCATTGTCTTCCATCCTAACCCCTCTTTCTCCGTGCTTGGTCCAACAATTATAGCTGGGCATGAAACCTCTCCGAATCACGTGGTCTTGAATGGTTTTCGGGTCAGAGTACTCCCTGACGTTCCGACACTTCTCACATGGACAAGGCATAAAATTATCCACTTTGTTTGCCTCAGCCACTTCGAGAAATTTATGCAGGCCTGCAATAAACTCGGAACTGCGTCGTTCGCCGTACATCCATCGCATCCGTGCATCCATCTGCATCATATAATTAAGTTTATCAAATACCATTACAATAACATCTTGAATAGTGAAATGACCACCGTACATCGACACGTGCAATATTTCTGTATCAATTACAGATGAAAAGGATAAAGTTGCTAACCTCGGCCGAGGATATCATTTGTGTGAACTTAAGTGTGGTCGGGCATTTCATCGAACACATCTTGTGCGTGGCAAAGGAAAAAAAAACTAGCACCCACTTCCCACCAATCCAAGAAAAAAAACAGAGGAGAGAAGAGGGGGTGGGTTATATATAGGCAGGGGAGGGGTATTGGTCCCGGTTCGGCACGAACCGGGACCAAAGCTCCGGCACGCCACGTGTCTGGCTCTGGAGCATTGGTCCCGGTTCGTGCCACGAACCGGGACTAATGTCCCCAACCGAACCGGGACCAATGCTCCACGGGGCCCTGGCAGCTCGAACCGGGACCAGTGCCAGGCACTGGTCCCGGTTTTTCTCTGAACCGGGATTAATGGCTGGGGCGGCTCTGGACCAAAGACCCATTTTCTACTAGTGGCCGCAACTGTGCCGTCCCCAACAAACGCGCCGGCATCCAGATGGTCACCTCCACCGTCGCCTCTACCGACAACGCCGAGATATGTGAGGATTTACCTAATGTTGTGATCGTTAGTGAAATGAAACGGTGTGTGATTCACGTACTCACGGTGGTTCAGTTGGTGTGTTTGTGTAAGTGTGTTGTCTAGTTTTTTTTTTTTTTTTGAGATTTCCAGGTCTTAGTACAGCTTTTAGTATCTGAATTCACGCACAACGCACTCCACACACACACACACCACCACACACGCACACCTCTGTGCGCAAGCTAGACCTAACCAGACTATACTAAGACTTGAGCCTCCGCGAGCCTAGATCTTCCGGGAATCCCTGCGGTGGTGGGCACACCACAATACCAGTGTCGAACCGCGGTGGAAATTGGCTCCGTAGCTTGAACTGGGGCAGACTGATTTATGGGCTCAGTCTTCTGCGTATATGCAGCCCCATAGGGCCCTCCAGAAATTTGCTACAGCGCAGAACGTGCTTCAGTCAATATGTCGATCTCCTATACCATAGAGAGGATGGAGGTTCAGTTTTGGATTGTCATATGTAACATTTCGTAAGACAAAAAATGATACAATGTCACTCTCATTGCTTCTCAAAGTCACTGAAGCTGAGTTCATCAACATAGCACCACGGGATAGGCCAAGAAATGGTACCGTGTCACGCTCACTATCAGTGCTACTATGCTAGGTGTTGTATGATGGTCAATATAGATAAGCGGCCACAAATGGTAGCAAAGGTGCAAAGCTACTTGCCATTTAAAGTATAGGCAGCAGGTACGTATTCAAAGAGAGCATAAACGTCATATCCGACATAACACAATCAAGTGGTACTTAATCTACCTGCCAGGACGATGACATTCTATACTGCAATTTCCAGACCCAGAACAAACAGACACTGCTAGAAGTTGACAGGACCAGAGGATATACTTCAGAGATTTGGAATTTGGGATGCGAGACAAATTAAGCGCTGAACTTTCGCAGGACACGTGCTCATGCAGTACCTACTCCACAAATAAGTTAAGTTAATCACTAACGGTGCCTAAACTGGAACGCGCGCGTTCCTACCCAAAAGGTCAAGCGTCACCTCTCATTTTGCATGTACTCCTCTGTTCGGAATTAGATAACTTCCATTTGCCTAAAAGTGGATGTATCTAGCAAATGGAAGTCATCTATCTAGCAAATGGAAGTCATCTAATTCCGAAGTCATCTAATTTCGAACGGAGGGAGTACTATATATACAAATCAAAAGAATAAAAAAATCATTTAGTCCTTTGCGTGCATGTGCTTTGATGATGCTATGATTAACCAGAAAGTGTAGTCAAAATTACGGTTTACAATCAAATATTCAAAATTACTAGTATAACTTATATTGCGGGCAAAGGTAACCTTACCGTTAACTCAATAACTCCTAGTCGTCGTATCACTGAGTTCACATGTATCATTTTGCATGGAGCACCACAAATTCCATCTCGTGTTAAGAAACCTACTGGTTGATGCGGTTGAGGGCAGTGTGATGCAGAAGGGGGAAACCCGCTACTCGGCCCTGAGAAGGATCTTCCGGCAGAGGCTTGTGGACTTCTTCAGGAACCATCCCGAGGTATGATAATCTTGTAAATTAATACTTCTGCAAGTTCATATTCAAGCAAATGAGAACAGTTCAGTAAATGTATGACAAGTGTTCAAAGGAAATATACTACTTTTTGTATGCATAGTTGGTATTAAGTATTCATGGTGTCTCTAGACAAAAAAAAGTAGTCATGGTGTCTCTGTAAATTATCATGTATGATAATCATGTATTCAGACTTGATAATATGTCCCTGTGCAAGTTTGTAGCCAAATGGAAACCGATTAGGAACTGTTTTTCTTGCATTAGCTGAAGATGTGCTTGTTGGTCTATGTGTAGTTGATATGAAGTATTCATGGCCTCTCTGTAATTCATCTTTTAGGGAGATAAAATTCCAGAGCATGAGCTGCAGCATCCTTTTACTCAAACAAAAGCAAGCGTGGCTCAGATCACACCAAGAGTTGTTCCTGAAGCTGAGTCTGCAGTGCCACCACCACCTCTGGCTGAACAGCAGCCTGTTGGGATGTCGCACATGTCACATTCCTTCAAGAGAAGGTTCTCGCACCGATCTCCAACCTGCCCTGCAACTGCCAGCACAACCAGTCCACTGGCAAAGGCAGAGTCGACCGCTTCATCCCCATTGAGCAGGAAGTCGGTGCTCAGTTCTGTTTCTGATCATGAATCACAAGTGCAAGAGAAAGGTGGCAAGGATGCTGCACTCAGGTTTGGTGCTTCAGAAGGGACTCCTGCTAAGTTCGCCTCTACACCGGTGAGGTTATTGGCAGCCACACCAGGCCTTTACACCCCAAAGAGGCCAGTCTCTGCTACACCGTGCGACACTCCACCTCTGACAATGGCCAAGCGATCAGCCAGGGCCAAATTGTTCATGACACCTACAAAGGATGCGAGCAGTATGCAAGAAGAGACTCAAAGCACAAGCACATGCGCCATCGATGGCGATGATGAGCTGCTCAGTTTCCTTCTGAAGTCCCTCCTGCAATCGGTAAGTTCTCGCTGAACGTGACCCATGCTATTCTCAGTTTTGCTGTATGCGCAAAGGACACCACGTTTGTTGCTTGCAGGTAAAGTAGAAGGAGAAGAGAGCTTTGGAGGAGGAGACAGGCTGTGCCGATCAGTTTCAAAGGCAGAAGCTTATATCGTCCCTGCCAAGCACCTTTGACATCGTCTTCCTTATCTACCAGTCGAGGCAGCGCTCTGTATTGTCAAAGCAGGAGCTCATCGACATGATAATTGACCGTAGCCCAAAGATTGTCGACAAGGGTCAGTTTGAGCGGTGCCTTCGATCTTTTTGTTGCTTGAACTTGTTGTGTGAAATGCTAATCCTAATGGTCGACTACTGAATCTACAGGTGAAATTGAAGAGCAACTGAGATTGCTGCAAGAGTTTGTTCCAGACTGGATCTCGGAGAAGGCTGCACTAAGTGGACATGTCTTCTGCTGGTAAACATTTCTCCTCCGATGCGTAGAAGTTTTTTTTTATCGTAGCAATACTCAACGGCTATTCTGTTCCGCGGTTGCATAATACTAATCTGTGCTGCTGCTGTTGTTTGTTTGTTTTCAGCGTCGATACAGCTCTAAGCCAGTCAGAGATTCGACAAAGGTTGAACGGTGCAGATTAGGGTGCAAAAGGAAATCGGTACACCTTGTTTCGAAATGTATAGCAGTATGATAGGGCGCTAGAAGATTTCAGGAGGATGAGAAGATGTCTTCACTTGTTCCAAGTTCAGACACAAGTCTTGACTTAAATGCGGAGCTTGAGTATTCTAATAGCTGATTATGTGATCTGTTTCATTCATAGCGTGTAAATCCATTGTATGTGGTTCTCTTTGGAAGAAATGATGCGTCTGTAGTCTGAAGTTTTCATTTCTTCCTGCAGACATACTACTGGTTCAACATGTCAATACATACAGATAGTTAGGCCTATGTAAATCTGTCCGGGATGAAACACTATGTTTATGCTTGCAAGGTGATTAGACACCTATGTATAATTTCGGGCTTCCATCGTGAAACGTTCCTCATTCATTCGGATTGTTTTTTGAGATTTTGATTTGTTTGCCAAATTTTGACTAGACTAGCAGCAGTTCTGTTCAATAATTTTTTCAGGTGATTGGCTGCTCAGTTCAGCCTCAAATTTTGCCACTTGTTTCATCACTGTATTGTTCATCCTTGGTAGTTTTTTTGAATTTATTCCGAACCCATCACACTGAAACAAAGAAGCCCAACAAAGAAACAAATGGGGCATCACACAAAAACGTTACACACAGCAGCATCCACTCTCCATCGACCAAAGCTTGACCTACCAGTATAGATCTAATATATGTGCCAATTAGGAAAGATGTTCAAAAACCTGAAAGTGTTATTCAATTTTACCACACCGGCCACGCTGAGCCAAAAAGAAATGCAGGCGGCGAGGGAAGCTCGCATATCCGTCTAGTACCATTCAAACGGGGGAAAAAGCTTTTAGTTCTGCGTGCATGTGCTTTGATGATCCTATGATTAACCAGGCAGTGTAATCAAAATTACGGTTTCCAATAAAAAATCCAAAATTATTGTCACGTATATGCGGGCAAAGGTAACCCTACCGTTGACTCCGAGCTGTCATATCACTGAGTTCACATGTAACATTTTGAACGGTAGAATTTTTATTTGAGTGGATTGAACGGTAGAATATATGTGCTGACGAGATATGCGTGCCCCATCAGCCCATGATGTATCTGCATACCCGCTCATGGGTTAGTACTCTGTCCGAAATTACGCTGCGTTCTGGGTTTAGTTAAAATCAAACTTTGTAACTTTTGACTCAGCATATAGAAAAAGATATCAATATCTATAAGCAAACCCAGAATGAAGGGTAATTATTGACAGAGGGAGTACGCCGCAGGCCCTGTTAGGGGTTAGAGCGGTTGAACTATGGGCCGACCCAGTTGGTCTGTACTGTTTTATTTTTCGTCTCCTTTTATTTTCTCGTTGGTAAATATTACAAGAAGGTTACTCTTTGGAATCGGCATAAGTGTCTTGTCGAAGAGTTCGAGCAACTAGGCTATCCACATCGCCCCGAAAATGACACACTGTCTGATGCCCACCCCGGGATGACGAGAACCACCAGCTCACTGACTAGTCGGTCGTCGCAGACAACGTGTATCATGTATGGTTGAGAAAAGTATCTCTTTTTCTCCTTGCCATGTCATCATGATTGTTGGCCACCACTATGCAAAGACAAGGGCCGTGCACGCGTAGTTCAACCTGAGCTGTCTATTCGAAGGTAAGTTCCAACAAATCCATCTTGTTATTTTTCTAAGTTGATTCTTGTAAGTTTTGAAAAAAAGGTCAAACGTGTCCAAGGTGGCCAAAATAGACCGGAAGATTCAGCGTGCGTCTGTGGAAGTCCTGAGCTTCTTGATAATTCCAAGTCAAAAGTCTCTGCCCGGAACTACACGTTGCCGAGACTGGACTCTGCATTCTTGGACCAAAAACCATTGTATGGATGCGTCTATAAAACGGAGGTAGCTTAGCTATATGGGCAGAGAGAGTGAGATCACTAGATCAGGAGCAGTATGTACGGGATAGCCGTGCTGACGAGAGTGCTAGTGCTCGTTATAGTGCTTGTAGCAGGGCTGCTCCTCGCCATGGACGCCGGCGCCGTAGCCGTGGAAGGCCGGAGGATGCTCGGGGACCGGGGTGGCGGTTCGGCGCCAGCCTCGCCGGACCCAAACGTCCCCGGTGTAATCCACTAGATCATTTAGATCACAAGCTAGTCCAGGATCGAGAAGCCAAACAGGTCTTGTTCTTTCGGGTAGTTCATTCATACAGTCTGATAGCTTCACGTCCTAAGCATTGGGAACTGAAGGTTATATTGTTTCCTTAACTTATTTTGTAGTACCATATTATTAGTGTACGTATCCGAAATTCAGAATCTTATGTCAAATGTTTCAGTTCAACACTTGTGGCTCTTAATTATTGGGTATGCGTTAAATTTCGATTCGATGATTCCCATGCTGCTTTATGCTCAGCGATTCTGAATGCATCTGCACGCGACGAGACTGAGACATTTTTTTTCTGCTTGGTTGTATAATGCTAAGATATGACTAATAACATTGCTAATTACATAGGCAATGCTAAGGTGTGCGTAATAACATTGCTAACTAGATCGGCATGAGGGAGCAAACATGGATCATGGGAGGAGTTTTATATAGCTTGGATCAATCTGATTAGTGTGACATTTGCACTTCGGGCTCTCTGAGGATCCCCTCCCCCAGTCATGCATAGGCAGAAAAAAACCGAAGCAAGCTGCTGCACGTCTTTAAAAAAAAAAAAAAAAAAAAAAAAAAGCTGCTGCACGTCTTGGCTCCAGGTACAGCCGTAAAGATCGCATCCATCTAAACCAAAAAACGATGGCATCGATCAGGATCTTGGCGATTCGATCGGCTGCTACTTGCCTGCCTCGGCCAGGGCTCGACTGCCTTGATCAATCCTGGCGGCGGACGCCAGCGGCCAGCCGACCTGGATGTCGCGCCTCCACGTAATTCAGAGAAGGCAATAAATATAAGTTGTACGATCCATTATCTCTTATTGTCATCTCTAACAATTAATGATAATTAATTAAATTTCAGTATGAAATTGTGTTAATAAGGGAAGGCATATACTACAATGGAGAAAATAACATTCTCTTAATTTTTATTAGGAGATCATCACTTAGCTAAGAGAAGACAATTTTCTCTTTCTTCATAGTCTCTCTTCCAACTAATAAAAAATCCAACGTGGCAACTCTAAGAGAAGTCTAACATCACTCCAGTATACATGCCCTAATATGCCTGATTTTGATCGGAGCGGGGCGGCGGATCCAGACACCGCTTTGCACGCCACACACAAGTTGCCGGAAGCCCACGCCGGCACCCCGCACACCATCCAGCTAGCCTAATCGGCAACATCACTTAGCTGGTACAAAATGATCTGAAGGTTAGTGCTATTGAAAATATTTGACCCATACAAGATGAATCAAACTAATCCAAGCTAAATACAGTCAATTGCTACTGATTAGGCAACCTGCCGTTTGGAATAGAAGCCACTTAAATCTTGCAAATGGAACACTTATAACATCCACACTAATGTATAAAAAATACTATTTAGTTTTTCATCTTTTTTCGAAAAGGAGGTTAAATCCTCCAGACTCTGCATCAAAATGATGCACACGGCCTCTTTTATTATACTATTCAACCAGACCTTACAAAGAAATACATCAATCAATCTGAAGCCATCTTCCTGGCGACAACTGTCGTTACACCTACACGCTTGGTGAAGGGGGTGTCCATGATCGGGACCGTGTTGCCTGACCTCACACCTACGCAAATCATCTAAAGCCGGAGGCCCCACCAATCCACCCAACGGCGAGCCAGGAGCACAAACCCGTCCAGCAGACTCTCAGCGCGCACCATATGCGCACGCTCCAGAAGCAGCAGCCGCCGTCTTCCGCCAACCCATTTTTCAGGAGAGATCAACGCTGGGGTGACGGCTCCGGTCTTCTCAGTGATGGCCATGTCGTTGCGTCTGCGGGGATATCATGACGGCGGCGACGATTCGTGATGGAGGCTTCCCAATCTGTGATTCACGGCGACATAGGTTCTTCATGATCCCCGTTTCCCAACGGCGGCGACGGTGACACATCTCCCCGATCCATGGCAGGAGGCAGCCGTTTGCACCCTCCCGTGACAACATCGATCTAGTCGGACGATGCAACTGGCCTTGAAAGTTTTTTTTTCTTAAAAAACAGTCGCAACTTGTTTAATATATGGTCAGTCGGACATGTATAATTTGCTTATCAAAGCTAGCAAGCATCAGAGGATATACTTTAGGGGTTTCGAATTTGGGGTGACTTGATAGCTAATGGCGGCTAGCTATCTATCTATATGCGGACGCCTGCTTGCCACTTGCAACACAAAGCGCTGAACTTTCGTAGGACACGTGTTCATGCAGTACCTACTCCACTAGTTTATCTCTCCGTCGGTCCCTAAGCTGGAACGAGTCAGTCCGGACACGCGCGTGCCTACACAAGAAGTCAAGCGTCACCTCTCCTTAATTTTGCATATATATCTAAGTATATCAAAGACGGACGCTTTCGCGGCCTCTCCGCGATTGTGACACTGTACAACTACAGTAAAGAACAGTAATGAACAGTCACACGATTCCGACCGTCGCCCGGCGATCGGACGATCCAGAGGACACACGTGACGGTTTTGCAAAAAAAAAACCTCACTAATCGTCAAATCAATCCGCAGTCCATACCTTCACGCTACGAAGGACCAAAATATAATAAGGACAAAATTGAAGATCCTTTTTGCAAAAACATCACCACATTCCCCCCTCCCCTCTCCCTCGCGCGTGCGGCCGGAAAATCGCCGGCGCCGCCGCGCTCGATGCCGCCGCTCCGATGCTCCCCCTTGAATCCAAGAGCACAGGAAGCACCACCACGGCGCCCTCTACCTCCTCACCGAGCTTCACTTGCCGGGACACCCCAGAAGCGCGGGAATCGTCGCCGCCGCGTGCGTTACCCTCCGCCGCGATTCGACGTCGCCGGCCACCAAAACGAGGCGGCGCCGCCACCCCCGTGCCACCCGCGTCCAGCTGCGTCGGAAGCGCCTACGCGCGCGTCCTACCTCGCCGTCGCGCGCCTCCGGCGAGCTCCACACCGCCACGGCGACTCCGGCCGTGGGCGACGTCACCGCAACGACCCAGCGGCCTTGGGCCGGCCAGGCAGCCTGCTAGCTGGGCTGGGCTGCTCACTGTGCAGCCCTCACAGCCCATTTTTTTTTCCCTATCTGATCTTTTTCTTATTTTCAAAAACTTTCAAATCTTTTTCAAACACTGTTCAAAATAAATTCAAACCAGCTTCAACAAATCTGTAAAAAAAATATAACAGCCATTTCCAGTACTTTGAAACCTTCCTTCAAATTATTGCAAATCTTAAAAAATTGAAATTACACATGTAGCTCATTTGACACCTTTACACCAATATAAAAACATGTATTTCACAATATTTTTCCGGACTCCCAAAAATTCCACATAGACAACCCAATAAAATAAATTAGTATGAACCATCCTACTTAAATATAGTTTAATAAATCAAAACTACCACACACGTAAATAATGAGAAATAGCTTTCTAAAAATTATTTTCCAAAACAGTATATTCAAACCATAAACCAGACTCCAAAATAGAGCATGCTTTATATAATTTAAAACACTTTACACATATTGTTTTACGGTGTTTAAACAATTTTGCAGAACTACTAAATGCTGAAAAAACAATAACTTCAACTATAGCCACCGAAAAAATTTGAAACAATTCACCAATACGATCACATAAAAACTAAAAATAGAAAAACATACAATTACCCATTTATATCATGGGCTTAAGAATATCAACATAAACATACCGCAAATGTAAATATTAGGAAACAGTTGTTCTAATTTGTTTCCCCAAACCAGTATATTCGAATTAAAAACCACATTCAAAAATAGAACATGTTCTAGATAAAAATTATTTTCCAAAACAGTATATTTTAGTCATAAACCATATTCCAAAATAGAACATGCTTTATATAATTTAAAACACTTTACACATATTGTTTTACGGTGTTTAAACAATTTTGCAGAACTACTAAATGGTGAAAAAACAGTAACTTGAACTACAGGCACCCAAAAAAATTGAAACAGTTCATCAAAACGATCACAAAAAAATAGAAAAACATACAATTACCCATTTATATCATGGACTCAAGAATATCAACATATATTTTTTTTAAACCAGTATATTCGAATTAGAAACCACATTTTAGAATAGAACATGCTCTAGAAAATTTAAAGCAATTTATAGATACTGTTTTACGGTATTTGAACAATTTTGCCAAACTACTAAATGCTGCAAAATCGGTACCTTCACTTATATCCATCAGAAAAATTGAAAAGGTTCATCAAAACAATCAGAAAAAAAATTACGAAATATAACCGAATTTTGAAAATGAATATTCCAAACATTCAAATGCCTTCAAAATCCACAAAATTAGTACCTTCACTTATGAACTTATGAGGTTGTCTCCAATATTTCAAACATTCAACTGTCTCCAAAATCCACAAAATCGGTACCTTCACTTATGAACTTATGAAGTTGTCTCCAATTTATGTTCGCAAATTTACTTGGACGCCATAAAACTAACTAATTTGAAATTTTAAAATTGGTGGATATTGCGAAAAAATCCAAATGCACATGCCTTAAATATGTGAAGCACATGCTCTAATTATGTGAAGTTGAGTTTTCAATAAATGTTCATATAATGCATTTCCTCTAATAATGTCCTCAAAATGAACATTTCAAATTCATAAGTAATTGGATGCAATGCAAACGAACGTTCCCTACTATGAAATCCAGCTGAACAAATGTGCATTTCTACACATTAAGGACTTAAATTAAATGTTAATGGGAAAAAGGAAAAACATATTTGATTATTAGAACATGCTTTAAAAAATTAGATACTACAAAATATACAAACATGTTCAGGAAAAAACAACTCCCAACTATTTATGCTAAAATGCAAACATAATTTGTGAACAAAAAAAACGAATATTTTGAACTGCTGAATATTTAGAAAAATTCCAAACGAACTTCCCCTAAATATGTGCAGCTGAATTTAACAAATGCTGACACAGTACATGCCCTCTAATTATGTACTCGATTTGAATATTTCAATTTGGAAAATATTTGTAAACAACCAAAATTAACTTGCTCAAAACATGAAATTCAGGTGCGGTTCTTCAAATTATAGATTAACTTATTCCAGAAAAAAAAAATTGCACAATCAATAGTTTAAAAAATAACCGCCACAATAATATGGAAAAAAAATAACGAAATAACAAAAAAATATATGCTACCTACTTGCGACAATGTACAAACATTTTTCAACATTTCAACTTCGCAAACATTTCAACAAAAACCTAAATGCATTCCTTCTAAATAAATGGATTTTAATTTCCAAAATATTTACATAGTGTATTTGGCTTGATTAAGTACATTAATTAAATATCTATGTCAAACTACAAACACACTTCAACATTTAAATTTGCTAAAAAAAATTAAAAAAAATGGAACTACTCCAAACGACAAATTACGACGAATTTTAACATTTCAAAACGCAACGTTCCGGATGGGGTCTACTAAACGATGAAATATAAGGCCTGCTTTTATTTAATTTCGACGAATATTTTTTTAAGATCTACAAAAGATAAAAGAAATATGAAATATTCAGAGTTTTGTTTAAACAAAAGAAGAAAAAAAGTATTGTTTATGCAATGTTCCAATTCCTTAAACAAATGATAATAGAGTCATTCTTTTACAAAATTCCAAATGTTTCCCATCTCACTTAATAATAGCGTCATTTATCTACAAACTACAAGTACTTTTCACTTTATAATACCAACATAAAAAACATGTTTGCAAGTTGCAATTTCACCAACAATTAATCGAATATTCCGATAATCCACAAAATAAAACCAAAAATGCTCACCAAAAATAACCGCAGCATACTCATAACAAATACCAAATATATTTCAACATTTCAATTTGGCCAACATTTGGACACCACACGACCAAACTTTCCCCAAATGTGCAATCAAATCCAAATGAATTTTTCTGATTTCAATTAAATATTAATGTCGAAATACAAACATGTTTGAGCATTTTAAACCTTCACATATTTGAATATTGTACACAATATATCATAAATGCAAAAAAAAAAAACTACCTACTCATAAAAAAAACATGTTTCAACACTCCAATTTAATCCACATTTTGATTAACAAAAAAGATATATATATTGCACAATAAAAATCACCAAGGGCATGGCGTGACGCCACGCCAAAATTCAACTAGTATCATTCCAACGAAGAAAAGCTTTCAGTCCCTTGCGTGCATGTGCTTTGATCGTGTGATTAACTAGAAGTGTAGTCTTACGGTTTCCAATCAAAATTCCTATCGTGTAATCTGAATAAACAACGGGGAGAAAAGGTAACCCTAAACCCAGTACCGTTAACTCCTACTCCCTCCGTCCCGAATTAGTTGACGCGGATTTATCGAGATATGAATATATCTACACACTAAAATATGTCTAGATAACTCCGTATTTAGAAAAATCCGTGTCAACTAACTTGGAACGGAGGGAGTACTAGCTGTTGTCATTTCACTGAGTTCACGCATAACTTTTTGAACGGTATAGAATATGTGCTGACCCTCTCAAAAAGAAATGTGCTGACGAGATGTGGACCGTGTCCCATCCTCAGCCCCGGACCAACTGGGTCTGCATACCGGCCCACTCATGGGCTAGTACGCCCAGAAAACTGATACACGGGCCCTCTTTGGATCACGAGCCCGGGCGCCACGTCCATGATAGGGAGGCCACGGTCGTGGCGGTTGCACTTTGGGCCGACCCAGTTGGTCCGTAGTGTTTTTTTCGTTTCCTTCAGTTTTCTTGTTGGTAAACAATATAAAAAAAAGTTACTCTTCAAAAATCGGTAGGTTCAGAGATGATTAGAGGGGTTACACTTGCCTTGTTCTTCGGTGGATGGGTACCGCTCTTCTTTAAAATTTATGCTTTCTTACGCATTTTCTTTCATGTCCTCTAAGGCAAGGTGGATGATAGAAGAGCCGACGATGATGCAGCAAGCCAGAAGACAGAGGTGCTCGGCCTAATATCCTTCATCGATATAGAGAAGCTGGCAATGCGGACATTTTAAATTATTTTGCATAATTCACTTCGGAAAATGTTTTTCCGATCTATCAGTTAGTTATGTCCGCCCTTGCACATTTTCACATGAGCAACCCTTTATAACTTGTTTACTTTGAGGTGCGCCCTCGCACTTAATTTACCTGCCAGGATGACATTCTATATTACATGCATTTTTATGATACAGTATGAATATTCTCCGAATTTTAGAAGTTTTAACACGTTTTCTGGAATTACAGAACTTTTGGTATCGAGGGCCTGCTAGCCACTGGGTCTGAGAGTGGGGCCATGTTTGTCGCGAACCGAACTCAGTGCGAGGAGCACCCCCGACTTGGCGCGAACGCCACAGAGCGCACCCACGTGGCACCCCCCCACAGCTCTTTTCGCCTTTCTTCCCCGTTGCCTCCCGCCAAAACTCCTCCCGCATCCGACCCGGCATGGACATAAACGCCTCCCAAATCTAATTTCCTCCACAGCTAATCCCCTCCCCTCCCCCACCAAACCCCCTCATCCTCCTCGACATGGACGCCGCCACCCCATCCAAGCGGGCCAGGACGACCACGGCGGCGGCAGCGGCTTCCACTGCCGGCACGCCGCAGAAGCTGAAGAACGAGGCCTTGTTCTCCGCCGACCTGGTTGCGACGCCGGAGAAGCCAACGAAGAAGGTCCTGACGCCGGATGCGGCGGATTTGGTCTGGACGCCGGAGAAGATGGAGCAACGCCCGCTGCTGCGGAGGGCGGCGGGCATGTCAGGATCCTGCTAGAAACTGATGAACTAGGATAGGTAAAACTAGGAAAATTAGAGGAATTTGTAGCAGAAACAGGTAAATTGCTGGATAAAAGATAAGGTAAATTGCAGAAATTAAGGCAGGAAAGTAAGAACTGGTAGATAAATTTGATATTTGATTTCTTGATTACCAACACGGGATACAAGGATGGCTATATAAAGACCTAGCCAACTAATAGATGCCACATAGGAAATACCTAGACTACCCCCATACTAATAAGACATACTAATAACCCATACTTATCCTATTCCCTGACATTCCTCCCTGCTTGAGACCATTGGTCACCAATGGAAAAACAAGTTTCTTCAGAAACTTTCATCCTTGCTAAGGAGGATTGAAGGTGAGCAGCCAAAGAGCTATACCACTGAACTTTATGTCTTGGTGGCAACACGAATGAGTACTCATTGCATCACATGGAAGATGATATTCCGATTCCAGGGTCCCAATGCACCGTTTGTTTTTCAGCTCCATGTCCTTGGTAGTAATGCAGCAGCAGATCCACTAATCTCACGGCTGAGAAACAAGTACCAGTAGGCCTGTTACAGCAGTCGATAGCAATCATGTCCGCTAGATTCCAAATAAGAGGGGTTTTTCTCATTGGCAATTGAATTTCAATGACTTGGTACACAGCCGCCACATCTTTGTCTTCTTCAGCTATTTTCCCAGAACTCGAAACCTGTATCATGCACATAGTATCAGTTGACATACAAAGTACAAAGATGATAGCTCCTGTCGAACTGAACAAGCGAGAGTAGTGGACTAGCTGATGAACTGGTTTGAAATATGGGCACGCCAAAACACTTTGCAAGCAACAGTTTTGTACCTTGGAGAATGCCTTCTGAGTATGGAACCACAAATGACACTGTAACAAAAGCTGATCCATGAAGTGCTTCAGGTCAATAGGCTGCTCAATAAAAAGTAATATCTTGATAGGTGTCTCACTGTTGTGATCAAGACTGAAAGCACTACTTTTCCAAGATGGAATATCTGCAAGTAAGACACAAATATCCTGTATAGCTTGTACAGCTGAGAAGTGCTTACTGCTGGAGCACAAGAAGTTGAAATGAGCGTGGGCAGATGAATTTTCCGACTTCTGTACTTCTAACAGAATAACCTGCAGTGATGAATCAGCAATACCAAACCTGTCAGGAGGTTTAGCTGGTGGTTTTTCTAGCATAACTTCCTTAAATACTACTCGAAGCACAATGAACTGATGTGCATTATCATGGAAGGCAAAATAGATAGTGCTGTCATTCGTCGGAGGAGTTACTAGAAATGCTGGAGCTCCTGGATCCCAAAGCAGCCTTAGTTCTACATGATTTATGCAATGTGATGGTGTAGAACCAAATGCCCAAGCTTTAGAGTTAACTACATCAGACACTGCACCACTTATCAGGATATCTTCTTGTTGAAATTTCAGCTGTACTGGTGCTAGACCGTTTGTGCAACTGATATGCTCAGGTCTCTCCTCATGGCAGTACACGATTGCTTCATGACAAATTATTGGCTTGCCACTGTCTGCCTTGGCCTCAACTTATTCAGTGACTGCATCAATGATGTCAACCGCCGGCTGTAGGCAACTCCAACAAGCAGTCACATCTTCTTCATATACATCATATACAGGCATCTTCTCTGACACATTGGAAGCATCTTGCACATTCATTGGCACATTTGCCGTTGCTGAAGATGGAGTAGAATGCTCCAATGGATAATCAGCCGTAAGGGTAAAGTAGCTGTGCTCACTGCCATCAGCTAGGAATATGCTTTGACGATGGAGATCATGGAAACCATAAGATTGGGGCATGCCATCAAGGTTCTTCTCGCTGAGGTTGATGCTTCTATATGGCACACATGTACTCAGAATAGTAGTGTAGTGCCCAAAACAGTAGTCATACCCAGCTCGTCGTGGTGGCATTTCATCAAACACTTCAGGGACGCTGTCAAGGCAGGAGTGGGACAGCACGGCGGCATCCTTCTTGTTGGTGGTGGAGGAGGAGGGAAGCCGGTCGAGGTACAAGCCAGTGGTGTGGCGCTGAAAGGGGTTGTTCTGTGGTGGTGTTGAGGAAGAACGTGCTGTGCTTGCGTCCTGGTGTTGATTGGGGTTCAGGTTTCCAAATCGAACAGGGTGGTGTGGTGGCTGGGTTGAGTTTGAAACAGGGGATGGTGTGAGTGTGGCACCTTCATGGATCGGGCTCAAATTGGAAGGGGGTGGTGGAGGTGTAGTGAAGTTCCTGCTGTTTGGATCGGACGCACGAGCAGACGGAGAATAGTCACGGTTCACTTCAAGACCAATCTGAGCTACCATGTCAATGATTGTGGAGAGAGTACCTTGAATCGCATCGACCGACTGCTGCTGCTGCGTGATTCTCCTGTTGATATTCAGGACCTCGCGAGGTAGACGACCAGCAATTTCTTCCTCTGCTTGGGCTTGAGCCAACGCCGCCGCCATCAATTCAGCTTCTTCCGCTGCGGCGACCATCCTCTCCTGACCGTGACTGTGACGGCAATTACGAGCCTGCAGCTCTCGAGCAACTGTTTTGCCTAGATCGGAGGAGTAGGAGCAGGACACAGAGATGGCGCTGGTTGGTGCTGGAGGGGGAGGCAGATGGCGGATGTGGGGCGGCCTCTCGATTTGTGGATGCGTGATTTGGGAACGAGATCTGGGGAGAGCAGGGTGGGGAATGGCGGCCTTGATCTGCTCCGCGAACTCAATCCAGGGGAAGATGGGGAAGAAGGGATTTGACGACCGCAGACGAGATCTGCAGCAACCTTCGGTGTTGGGTGGAGAGGGTGGGATCGAAGCTCGGGGGAGACTGGCGACTGATACCAATTGTCAGGATCCTGCTAGAAACTGATGAACTAGGATAGGTAAAACTAGGAAAATTAGAGGAATTTGTAGCAGAAACAGGTAAATTGCTGGATAAAAGATAAGGTAAATTGCAGGAAATTAAGGCAGGAAAGTAAGAACTGGTAGATAAATTTGGTATTTGATTTCTTGATTACCAACACGGGATACAAGGATGGCTATATAAAGACCTAGCCAACTAATAGATGCCACATAGGAAATACCTAGACTACCCCCATACTAATAAGACGTACTAATAAACCATACTTATCCTATTCCCGTGGCGCTCTCCGTCAAGGAGGTCCGGCGGGCGGCGCTCGGGCTGCGGCGGGCGGACAAGGGCCGCGCGGAGGTTGCCGCCGCCGAGGAGGAGGATGCGCTCGAGTCCGTCGCGCGGGAGCTCGGCGTCGGCGCCGCCGCTGGCCGGAGCCCCGTCAAGCGCAGGCCGGACGTCAAGCTGCCCGAAAGGTACAGATCGTAGATCCGAGATTCATCATTAGTTCGATTTCTGCTCATGGCCCTGTTTCTGCCCAAAATTGGATAGTTACAGACCATCACTAGTCTAGCAAAACCAACCACAATACGTGAATCTCGTTTGTGCGATGATAATTTACTGCGCCCAGAGTTGGAACCGTTCTCTGGATTAAAAATTTGGATAATTTCCACCAAAATTCTTTCTGAAAATGCAATGAGTTTTGTTATGTTCCTTTCATGAAAGGTGAATTGTGGCGAAGGTGTATGTACATATGCCTCATCTTTTGTACATGTTCTGAAGTTGTAGTGGAATGATGTACTTCAGATGCTCAGTAAAGTACTTTATTTTCACACCTTAATATGAAAATTCCCCTTGTTAGATAAGGCACATTTGGTTAATTCTGTAAGTGTCGTCATGGATTTGTTGTTTCCAGTGCCTGAATAAACTTGGAGAGTGGACTGTAATATTGTATACATAGATGCAGACTGATCACAACTCTGATGTCCTGGAAGCAGTTGTCCCTGAAGATTAGAAAATCTTAAAGTTAGAACCACCGTTTTTATTCTAACAGCGATTAGAGTCATATCATTGGCTTGGGATTTTTAATTTTGTTTGTGTCCTTGGTTAGCTACGAGATGCCCTGCGAGTTCTTCAACTGCTTCGACCTTCGAGAGCTCCACCCGGCTCCTCTGCATTAAGGGATCCAAGGCGACATTCCCCAACATCTGCGCTAGTATTCAGAATCTGGCTGACCGGTAACTAGCCTCTTCTGATGATCTCGTCAGTTAACTGCTACTGTGTTGGATTGGCACGTTCAGTCTCTAAGCCTCATAATTCTGTCTGCACGAGGTTCACCTATGGCAATCTCGCGCAGCTCAAGTACATAATGCCTGAGTCGATTGTCATTAATAGGATCCTTTTGCGCGACGAGAAGACCTGCTGTATGAAGCCTGATCTTCAGGTGAACCTACTAGTTGATGCGGTTGAGGGCAGTGTGATGCAGAAGGGGGAAACCTGCTACTCGGCCCTGAGAAGAATCTTCAGGCAAAGACTTGTGGAGTTCTTCAGGAACCATCCCGAGGTATGATAATCTTGTAACATTAGTACTTTTGCAAGTTCATATTCAAATAAATGAGAACAGTTCAGTAACTTTATGCCAAGTGTTCCAAGGAAATATACTAGTTTGTGTATGCATGTTTGGTATTAAGTATTCATGGTGTCTTTGTAATTTATCATGTATGATAATCATGTATTCAGACTTGATAATATGTCCTTGTGCAAAGTTTATAGTTCAAATGGAAACCGATTAGGAACTGTTTGTCTAGTATTAGCTGAAGATGTACTTGTTGGTGTATGTGTAATTGATATGAAGTATCCATGGCCTCTCTGTAATTCATCTTTCAGGGAGATGACATTCCGGAGCATGAGTTGCCGCATCCGTTCACTCAATCAAAAGCAAGCGTCGCTCAGATCACACCAAGAGTTGTTCCTGAAGCTGAGTCTGTAGTGCCACCACTACCTCTGGTTAAACAGCAACCTGTTGGGATGTCGCACATGTCACATTCCTTCAAGAAAAGGTTCTCGCAGCGATCTTCAACCTGCCCTGCAACTGCCAGCACAACCAGTCCACTGCCAAAGGCAGAGTCGACCACTTCATCCCCATTGAGCAGGAAGTCGGTGCTCAGTTCTGTTTCTGATGATGAATCCCGAGTGCAAGAGAAAAGTGGCAAGGATGCTGCACTCAGGTTTGGTGCTTCAGAAGGGACTCCTGCCAAGTTTGCATCTACACCAGTGAGATTGATGGCAGGCACACCAGGCCTTCACACCCCAAAGAGGCCAGTCTCTGCTACACCGTGCGACACGCCACCTCTGACGAGGGCCAAGCGATCAGCCAGGGCCAAATTGTTCATGACACCTACAAAGGATGTGATCAGTATGCAAGAAGAGACTCAAAGCACAAGCACGTCTACCGTCGATGGCGATGATGAGCTGCTCAGTTTCCTTCCGAAGTCCCTCTTGCAATCGGTAAGTTCTCGCTGAATGTGACCCATGATATTCTCAGTTTCGCTGTATGCACAAAGGATAACAACGTGTTGCTTGCAGGTAAAGCAGAAGGAGAAGAGAGCTTTGGAGGAGAAGTGTTTGCACCCATTTTTGGCAGGAAACCGGCTTAGGTGAGGAGGACCTGCAGACGACTAAGGGCCGACGTAGGCGTGAAGAAGCAGGGCTGAAAACAGAAAATCCAGGAGTCACGTCAAGCCAGATATGGACCGGCTTAAGGGCCAGTTCTTTTGCGGCTTCTAGACAGCTTAGAGGTCAAAATAAGCTTAAGCTAAAAAGAACTCGATTTTAAGCTTTTTTTGGACAGCTAGCTTTGGACGTTTCTTCACAGTGGGGAGAAGCTGGATACCCCAACTTCCCGCAGCCGCCCGCGGCTTCCCGCAAATGAAACGAAGCGTTTTTGTGCGTTCCACCTGTTTGACAGTGAAATTACAGAGGATTTTGCCACCGCGCAGCGAACCGGCCACTTCTTTCCTCTATTCTCTCTCCCCGAAGCGAGCATATTTCTCTCTCTTTACTTTCCTCTCTCGCGAGCGCACAGAGGCGACATAACTCTAGGGTTCCTCTGATCTGCTGCGCGCCGCCGCCGTCGCCGCCTATCTCCTCCACCGTTTGACGCTCCCGAGCCCGCCCCTAGTTCCAGGCCGTCCTTCCTCGGGTCCGACCGCTCGAGGCCTGCTGACGCGCGTGCTGCTGCCGCTGTTGCCCTCGGAAACGGGAGTGCCGCTGTTGCCGCTGTGAGCTATTCCAGCGATTCGAGCAAGTTCAACGGTGGTAGCTACCTGCTAGCTGCTACACAAGCTCATGTGATGAAACTATAGTGTGATTTTCTTATTTCTGCAAGTCCCCGTGATGCACCTGCTAGCTGCTACACAAAATCAGCAAGTTCAGAGATAAACATATGTACTGTTGTACTTTTCTTATCTCGATAGTGGTTGAGGACAGTGTGTTACTTGTGAGAAAACAAAGTCATTGCAGTTTCTCAAATATTACAGTTTCTCAAATATTAGGTAGTCAAAACACAAAATCTTCTTAGGGACATTATAGACTTTTCACCGTACATCTCAGACAATAAGCTAAAACAGTGGAAGCCGAAAAGAACTGGACCGCAGTTTCCTACAAGCTTCTACAAGCTTATTTTCACTGCTGCTTCTCCGGACAGCTCGAGCCGGAGTGGCTTATGCACAAGCCGGAGCTCAAAAGAACTGGGCCTAAGCGTGAGAGCCCATGACATAGCAGGATCAGGAGCGAAGATGGAGGCAAATCAACTTCAACGCGGAAGGACAAAGACGACTTTAGAAGAGCCACGCGGACAATTGGGTCCGGGTCTAGTATGGAGCCGGAGGAGAAGTTGCTAGTTTAGAGTTGTAATTCGACTTGTATACCGCCTCTGTAAGGATGACTCCAACGGGGCGACGCATCGAGTCCGCGCGCCTCCGTTCCTATCCGCGGAGGCCAAAAACACGGCCCAACCGGGCGACGCAAACGGACCGCGGTCCGTTTTTTTATCCGTCGCGACCCATTCTTGGCCCAAATTTGGGCCACCGATGCGTCGGGCGCGGACGCGAGCGGAGAGTCTCAAACTTGTACGGGAAGTCCAGCCGACTCATATATATATGTAAGAGGTGATAGCCGATTGAAATTAAGCAAACAAGCGATAAACATCAATACAACATACTTTTTACCCTCAAAACTCTTGTTTATGTTTTCATTATTCGGCGACTTTGCGTAGACTTCATCGAATATTGACAACCGAGCTGAGAGCGGTCAAATCCGGCTTTGCTCAACCCATAGTCGCTGGAACCTCCAACAGGTCCCTCGCGAGGAATTAGGGCTTCGGGTCACCAAAAGCGCCGGTTTACTGGCTTGCGTATCGCGCTGTAATTCGGCCTCCTACGGTGCGAGTTGCGGAGTATCTCCCTCAGCGCCGCGGGTACACAAGGACGTGTTCGTGTACCAACACACTTTTTGGCGACTCTGCTGGGAACAATTTTGAGCTTAAATCGGACAACAATGACCGGTTCTAAGCCTACTGATTCAGCCAGCATCAACATCGACAACATCATCAAGCCGACTCTCGAGGCGTTGTCAGATGATCAACGCCAAGGCTTTGAGACGTGGAAGAAACAACAAGAAGAGGAGTTCTAGGCGCTACGACCGAAGCAGGAGGAGACGGATCTCGAGTTGTATCTAGCGAGCTTCAAGAAAGATCGGCAAGGAGTTATCTCGCCGATCAAAGAGCTGGAGTTCACGCCTCTGGACGTCAATGTCGACAAACCCGCTGTAAGTGATAGCCGCTTTTCTCCTGAACCGATAGCCGAAATTCAATTTCACGTTTCCTGAGGCACTAACGATGTTTACGAGCTTATGATGGAACAAAATACGACTAAAGAAAACACACCTCTAAACCGGCCATCGGGCGGTCAGCCGATGAGCCAGATTAGGGATAACCAGCTTGCGCATGTGCCATCATGTCCGACTCCCATCCAAAGCGTGTCTTGTCCAACAAGACAACCGAGTCAAGCAGTGCGTTTTCCGGGTTACGAGTCGATGCCGAATTCAAATTCGGCTCCTTGGGTGCAAGTCAGCCCCATAGCCAGTTCCTCTCTTGTGCCGGCTCAATCGGCCAACTCGGATGATTTGATGGCCAAGTTCAAGAGAGAATTGGATCAGATGGCTTACGAGAAATTCGGGATCATGCCAAGAAATAGTGTTTACACTAAGCCTTGCCCCCGAATACTTCTACTTACAGCCTTATCCCCTGGTTATAGAGTACCTGAATTTGCTAAATTTAACGGGGTGGATAATAGATCAACCTGGGAACATATTAGTCAACATTTGGCTCAACTAAGTGAAGCTAATCAGGATCATCTTAAAGTTCGCATGTTCCCTTTGTCTCTAACTGGTAATGATTTTTTGTGGTTTTCGGCTTTAGCTCCTAATTCTATTCATACTTGGTTCCACTTAGAGTAGAAATTCCATGAACATTTCTTTACCGGAGAGATTGAGTTTAAATTATCCCATCTAACATCGGTCCGGCAAAAGCACGACGAATCGGTATCCGATTACGTCAAACGTTTTAGGAACACGAGAAAACGATGTTACAGCTTGGTGATAACAGGGAGGGATATGGCCGACTTAGTGCTCAATGGTTTGCGATCCCATCCGAAAGAAAAGTTGGAGGGGTTCGAATTTCTAAGTGTCGGCCAAGTTCTGGAAAAAGCTCTGGCTCAGGAAAGCCGGGCTAATGACGCAAAAGATGCACATCGGGTGAGCCGGAGCCGGCTCAACTTAGTCGAAAATAATGACGACTCAAGCGATGACACTGATGTGTACTCTGCCGAGTTCGTGTGGCCGAGTAAGGCCAAACCTTATGTGTGTGACGATCTGAAGCCGATTCGAAAGAATCGGGATGAGGAGTTTAAATGCAGCTTTGACGTGGGCAAATGTGACATAATATTTGATGCCCTGTTGAAGGATAAAGTGATACGAATTAATCATGTCATACGGTCGACTGAGGAATTAAGGCGACGAGCTTATTGCAAATATCACCATTCTTTCTCTCATGCTACTAACGATTGTAATGTTTTTTGTCAACAGATCCAATTGGCCCTTAACAATGGACGATTGAGTTTTGCCGGCATGACAATTGATCAATAGTCATTCCCAATGAACGTGCTAGACTTGGAGGGAAAGAAAGTTCTCATTCAGCCAGAGCCGGCCGAATCTGCTAACAAGGCTAACATTGTTGTTGGTGAGCCCAGGAACAATGGAGCTAATGATAAGGCGGCTGGAAGGAAGGTCACGCTGAGTCGGCAACCCGGTGGCAAGGAGGTTATCAAGATCATCATCAGCAATCCTACGCTCGAGGGGCAACGACAAGTGCGACAGTAATCATAGCCAAGGTTCATCAAACCCAGAAGCCCGGAAGTTGGCCGGTGGAAAATCAACAAGGCCGACTCGAGGTATAAGCGCATTAAGCCGACCTTCGACATGCTGCTGTCTAAATATGTACGGTCATCCGGCTCAAACTCGAGTCGGCATAATTATGGGAAGCGGCCGAGGTCACAATCTATGGAGAACTCTAGTCGGCATGTAAAGCCGACTGGGACAAAGGTGCTATCTTCAAGAACAACATTTGACAAAAGCCGGTTGGGTTCAACGAGCCGACCAACGGGGCGCCTTCCCAATTCAGAGCCAGAAAGAATGTGGCGTGCCAGGTCGCAGAGTGCTAAGACAGTTGAGTCGGAAAATATGGCAGGCAAATCACATGATGACTCGCTGATTATTGGTACTCATATGTTGAAGCTCAAGGGCCTGGTTAATGCTGAGCCGGCAAAGGACAGGCCGATATTAGTCATCGCGCCTAGGGTTGTAGGAAATGATCATGAGGCCAGCTCTAGCCAAATTGTGCTGGCTAAACCAAGGGACCCAAAGTACACTCAACCAAAGTGGTGTCCGCGGCGCATAACTAAGACGCAGAGGCAGAAACTGCAAAGGCTGAGGAATGAGGAGAAGGTAGAGAAAGAAGCCGAGCGACTGAGGGCTGTTTCTTTTAATGAAGAATGTCCCATGATACCTCCTCAGGTGTGGGTGCCTAGGCCGGTTGCATTAGCGGCTTCTATGTCAGTCGAACAAAGTTCTGCTGCAGAGGACGAGGCAGAGCCGGTTGCTGTGCCGGCCATTACTTACTCTTCGTGGGCTGACGAAGTTGAGGCAGCAGATTTACAGGCAAGAGAATCCGACTCGGCGGAAAAAGAGCCGGCAATGTCTGAGTCGGCAGAGTCGGCAAGTGAACCGGAGATGAAGAAGAAATGGTTGATTACGAAGAACGCCGACTAGGACGGGCATGGATATCAACATGGTGTATTATCTACCCGCTGAGTTCCACGCTGTCGATGAAGACGGTGAGGTGGCTCAAATTGACTTTGGACCCAAGAATGCCATCTTTGAGAAACCTGAGGGACCGGTTAAGCATCTCAAGCCTCTGCATGTCAGAGGGCATATCAATGGAAAGCCGGTTACCAGAATGATGGTTGATGGCAGAGCTGTGGTAAATCTAATGCCATATTCGGTCTTCAAGAAATTACAGCTAGAAGATGTCGTCTTGATGAAGACCAACATGGTACTCAACGTATTCTAAGGTGGAGAAGGAGTAGAAGCCAAAGGCGTGATCAGCTTGGAGCTTACACTTGGGAGCAAAACCTTGGCTACTGCCTTCTTCGTTGCTGAGGTGCAAGGGAACTACAATATTCTGTTAGGGCGTGATTGGTTACATGCAATCCAGTGCGTCCCATATACTATGCACCAGCAACTTGTGCAGTGGGTCGACGACGAGATCGAAGTCGTCCACGCTGACGACTCGGCTTGTATTGAATTAGCCGAGTCACTCGTCGACTGGAAGCATTCTAATGCGACATGTCTTTCGGGACGTGATTTATCCGGGTTCGATTTCCTGAGTGCTACCAGTAACGGATTTTTGCCAGTTTCTCTAAAGCCGATTGGTGGTAATCGGCTCCAACTTAAATAAATGAATCCCAATGATGAATGGCTGCAGAAGCATCTGGATAAGTATCGGGCCGATAGGGACGATATGTGCGAGGCGATTGAAGAACCAGACGGCATGGACAAGTTGGGACAAAGCTTCTCGTCGGCTGACCCGCTCGAGGAGATGGACATTGGGGATGCCACCGTCCCGAGGTCGACTTACGTGAGCCAGAATCTGAAAGCCGATTATAAATCTGACTTAATCGAGCTTGTTAGAGAATATGCAGATTGCTTCGGGTGAGAGTACCACGAGATGCCTGGGTTAAGCCGAAAGTTAGTCGAGCATCAGTTGCCCATCAAAGCCGGTTTTAGGCCGTACAAACAATTGGCTCGAAAGTTCAATCCAATGATCTATGACCGGATCAAGGAGGAGATCGGTTGGCTCTTGGAAGCGAATTTTATCCGGCCTTGCAGGTATGCCGACTGGATCTCAAATATTGTTCCAGTTGAGAAGAAAAGATCCGGCAAGATCAGGGTGTGTATAGACTTCAGAAATCTCAACAGAGGTACACCCAAGGATGAATATCCTATGCCGATAGCCGACATGCTCATCAATGATGCATCATGACACAAATGCATCAACTTCTTAGACGGAAATGCAGGGTACAATCAAATATTCATGGCTGAAGAGGACTCGGCTAAAACAGCATTTCGCTGCCCTGGTTTCATCGGGTTATTCGAGTGGACGGTGATGTCCTTCGGGCTAAAGAATGCCGGTGCCTGATGCATGTAAAATGCATACATGAACTTTGCATTATTTTACTTATATTCCAGTCATATTTGCATCATATAAGGGTTATATCACTGTTTTATAATGATTTTGGGAATATTTGATATGTTTCCTACTCCCTCCATTCCTGAATGTAGGGTGTATAGTTTTCTGCACGAATATTAAGACAATGTATTTTGCATAGAGTGGACTTAATTTTCTTTCTGGAAAAAATCGCGAGAAATGAGTTCTTTATAGGCACAAAATGAATACAATCCGTTAAATCCCTCTTTTTGGTCTATGTCTCATTTTTTATGGGTCAAATTGTCCATTTATAACAAATACACCTTATATTATGGATTTTTTTTGAAAAAACTATACACCTTACATCAAGGAACGGAGAGAGTATTTTTTATGGAATTAACCCTGTACAGGCAGAAAACCCTATTTCTATATTTTAATGTTTCAGGGACCCAAACGACGTCCAAATGACCTGGAAATTTACGAGCATCAGTTTTTGGAAGGAAGAAGACTTGGGAGCAAAGGAAGCGAACAAGCGGAGGCCCGAGGCCCAAAAGAGGGTGGCCCACGCGGCCAGGTACATGGGCCGCATGGGACCCACCATCTGGAGACTCGAGGCTCCGTTGCCGTCGATCTTTTCGCCCATGACTCCGTCTTGACCTAAAACCGACTATAAAAATAGTCCCGACGCCCTTTGGAAAGGAGCGCCGCAGAAACACAGAAACCACGAAACAGAGACCTGGAGTTGCAGATTGGAGGGGGAAAACTCCGGCGGGGCGCTGCCGGCGTGGTCTCCATCTTCTCCATTGACTTCTCCACCGTCTCCATGATGAAGAGGGAGTAGTCCACCTCGGGACTATGGGTTTGTGGAAGTAACTTATGTATCTCTCTCTCTTGAGCTTCACTAATTAGTACCGTATGAGCTGCTGAACATGATTACTGTCATCTATGTAATACCTTTGTGGTGGATCTTTTTATGAGTTAATATATGTTTGAGATTGCAATGGTTTTGTTTCAGTTATGAAAGTAGATGCATATTATGAACCCCGTTCTTATTCTTGTCATGATCAAGCATGTTTATGAGAGCGTGTGAGGGGGAACGTGTGCATTAGTTAGAGTAACGGGGGTGGCTAGTGCACTGAACGTGTGAGAAAGTTCTGCGATCCACTTGGGTGTTTTACCTTACTTTGTTGCCTCACTAGGGATAAAAAGAAATACCATGCTACCGGAGGTGTGGGTGTGACCATTGCCACTTCCTCTATGACTAGATCTAGCATGTTCTTATTTTAACTTCATGTCATGATACTTATTGCTATACTCTGAGTTATCTTAATTACTGAGGTGTTATGATTTAGTTCGCATCTTGGTGGAGTATAAGAGAGACTAATAACCAAAAGGTCTCTATGTTAGGACGTGACGCCCATATAATTATAACTTGTCATTAAACTGTTGTTTTGCAATCTCATATGTCAACTCTAGTGTTCCATTGTCTACCACTTTATTAAAGAGAGAGTGCATTTGTGAAACCATGAACCCGTCCATTTTTAATCATAAGAAACACCTTTCCAACCACTTTTATCCATTTTCCATTTTCTGCCATTTAAAAATCCGAAAATACAAAAACATTTTTACATCTTACATTCATCATATAAAACCCAAAAATATCATTTATTATTGCTACCACCATCCTTGCATATTTATTTACCACCATTGCATATTTATTTCTTGTTTGCATTGCATATTATCTTGATATTATTCTCACACCTTGTGCTTGACATCCACTAGGTGAGGTTGAGGACCAAAACATTTACTTTGTTTTGTAGGTAACCAAAAGAAGAATAGGAAAGATAAATCTTCACTACTGATTCCCCGAGAGTTCGATATTAAACCCTCGAGTCACCCCTCGTGGGGAAAACACGTCTTCCACTTACTACACACTCTGCACTTGGAATACTCAACCTAACCCATTTACTTTTGACGCAGGTAACTACGTCATCGGGTATCAGTGCCACATATCAAAGAGCGATGAACTTAATATTTCACGACCTTCTTGGAGTCATACTTGAGGTTTACATAGATGACGTTGTCCTTAAGTTGGACGCTGAGACATCGCATTTGGCCGACTTACGTTTGGCGTTCGAAAGGATGAGGAAGTACGAGCTCAAGATGAATCCGTTGAAATGTACCTTTGGCGTGTCGGCTGGGAGATTTCTAGGATTCATAACACATCAACACAGCATAGAGATTGACCCGACGAAGATTGAGGCTATCCAGCAGGTTCAAGCTCCGACTTGCAAAAAGGAGATGCAGAAATTCCTCGGCAAGGTAAATTATTTAAGGCGATTTATTACTAACTTGTCTGGGAAAGTCGATGCGTTTACTCGGATCCTTCGGCTCAAAGACGATGACGAGTTCACATGGGGGACAAGGCAATAAGAGGCATTCGAGAGGATTAAAACTTGCTTATCTACTCCTTCGGTTCTGAGAGCACCAACTCGAGGTCAGCCGTTCTGGCTTTACATTGCTGCCAAGGAGAAAGTTATTGGCGCCGCCTTAACCCAGGAAGCCAAAGGGAAGGAGCACGTCATCACATATCTGAGTCGGTATTTGCTAGATGCCGGGTCGAGGTACCGTTTTGTGGAGAGATTGTGCTTATCTCTTTATTTTGCCTGCACCAAGCTACGCCATTATCTTCTATCTAGCGAGTGCATGGGAATTGGTCAGACCGATGTCATCAAACACATGATACAGAAGCCGATTCTCAGTGGACGAATCATCAAATGGGCATACTGGTTGATCGAATATGATTTGGCTTACGAACATCTCAAATCCGTGAAAGGCCAGATTGTAGCTGACTTCATCGTTGAACATCGGATTGACATAGATCAAGGTGCCGACTTAAACCTTGTATCGGCAGTACCGTGGAAGCTATATTTTGACGGCTCAGTTTGCGGCAGTGGACAACGAGTCACCGTTGCATATATTTCTCCCCACGGTATTGTATTCGAAGCCTCCTGTCGACTTGAATATTTTGTACTAACAATCAAGCCGAATACGAAGCACTGTTATTCGGGCTAGAGCTTTTAGTCGATGCAGGAGTTACCCATGTTGAGGCGTACGGTGATTCGTTGCTGATTGTGCGGCAAGTATCAAAGGTGTTACAATGCAACGACGAGTCACTCAACATATACCTTGACAGTTGCCTGGACATTATTTTGACATTGGATCACTTCACAATATCTCATGTGTCTAGGCATGAGTTAGCCCAGCAAGCATCTGGTTATCATGTCAGTCGGGGCATGTTCTTCACTTCAGAACAGCCGATGCTTGTTGTTGCCGGCTTAGGGGTGATACGTCTCCAACGTATCTATAATTTCTTATGTTCCATGGTTATATTATGTCAATTGCTACATGTTTTATTCACACTTTATAGCATTTTTATGCATTTTCTGGGACTAACCTATTAACAAGATGCCACAGTGCCAGTTTCTGTTTTCTGCTGTTTTTTATTCCAGAAAAGCTGTTCTGGAAATATTCTCGAAATTGGACGAAACAAAAAGCCAAGGTCCTATTTTTCTGTCACGTACACGGAGTCCGAAGGAGAGACGAAGGGGGGCACCGAGGCGCCCTCACCATGTGGTGGCGCGGGTCCCACCCCTGGCGCGCCGCCACGTGGTGAGGAGCCCTCGGGGCTCCACCGACATCGCCCCTTCGCCTATAAATTGCCTTTCTCTGGAAAACCCTAAACACCCGAGCCTCCATCCACGAAAAGTTCCAGAGCCGCCGCCGTCGTCAACCCTAGCTCGGGAGGGTTCTGAAGCTCTTCCCGGCACCCTGTCGGAGAGGGGAATCATCACCGGAGGGCTCTACATCGCCATGCCTTCCTCCGGAGTGATGTGTGAGTAGTCCACCCCTGGACTATGGGTCCATAGCAGTAGCTAGATGGTTGTCTTATCCTCTTGTGCCATCATGTTTAGATCTTGTGAGCTGCCTATCATGATCAAGATCATCTTATTGTAATGCTACATGTTGTGTTTGCTGGGATCCGATGAATATTGAATACTATGTCAAGTTGATTATTGATCTATCATGCCTATGTTGTTTATGATCTTGCATGCTCTCCGTTGCTAGTGTAGGCTTTGGCCAAGTTTATGCTTGTAACTCCAAGAGGGAGTATTTATGCTAGATAGTGGGTTCATGCCTCCATTTAATCTGGGACAGTGACAGAAAGTTCTAAGGTTGTGGATGTGCTGTTGCTACTAGGGGTAAAACAGCAATGCTTTGTCTAAGGATATTTGTATTGTTTACATTATGCACCATACTTAATGCAATTATCTGTTGTTTGCAACTTAATACTGGAAGGGGTGCGGATGCTAACCTGAAGGTGGACTATTTAGTCACAGATGCATGCTGGATAGCGGTCTGTGTACTTTGTCGTAATGCCCAAGTAAATCTCATAGTGATCATCATGACTTGTATATGCATTGTTATGCACTCTCTATTTTGTCAATTGCCCAGCTGTAATTTGTTTACCCAGCATGTTAGTATTTTATTATGGAGAGACACCACTAGTGAACTGTGGACCCCGGTCCATTCTTTTACATCTGAAATACAACCAACTGCAATCATTGTTCTCTTTAATTCTATGCAAGCAAACATCATTTTCCACACCACATTCTTAATCCTTTGTTTTCAGCAAGCCGGTGAGATTGACAACCTCACTGTCACTACACCACGGACCAATTTTGGGGGCAAAGAACTGCCGGGAAAAGTCGACTTTAGAAGGCAATTTAACTGCCGGGAGAAATATACAGCCGGGAAAAATTGGGGACGGCAGCTTATCTGCCGGCAAAAATATGAAAGACCCGGCTGGCAACAGCCGGCAATGATGTAAATATATGGAGGCAGCTGAACTGCCGGCACAAGTCTGCCCCGGCAGACGAAACTGCCGGCACAGGTAGTCACGAGGTCCGAAATTTTTGGCGCGGGCTCAAGGGCGCGTGGAGCGAAAGTTTCCAAACTTAGGCGCGTGGACGGCGTCTATCTCTCTCAGCCCGAAAACCCTAGATCGACCCTATCCCAAAATTCCCCACCCGTCTCAGTGCGTGTCCCGCACCGCGCCGCCGCACCGAAGGTCTCGCACTGCGCCGCCGCACTCCGCCTCATGGATCGTGCAGCTTCCGCGCTCCAGTCTCCGCGCCCCCGTCTCCGTCCCGCAAGGGTCGGCTGGACCAACAACGCCAGCGGGACCACCACCGTCGACCCACCTCTCGGTAAGCATGGGCGCCGCCACATCTGCTCCCCCTGCCTTCTCCGCCGCCAGTTGTCTCTGGTGACTGCCACTCCCCCGTCCGCCACCTCCCTTGGCCTCTCTGTTTCTCCTTTCTGATGTTGTCTGTAGCATAGCTAGCTTGACCTGTTCCGTCCTTGTGCCATGCTAGAAATCCGGCGAGGCTGCCTAGAGTCGAGCCTGCCCCTTCTCCCCCTGAGCACATCAATGAGTTCCACCAGCTCCGTCCGCAAGTGCTCGAGGAATCTGGTGAGGCTGCGTTCGGAAGTGCTCGAGGGATCTGGCGAGGCTGCTCAGAGTCAACAACACCTCACACTTCTAAGGTGAGTCACTTTGTTAAAAAACGCACACTTTGTTCCATTCATGTGTGTTCCAGGACCATAAACCTGATTTACAGGTTCTATTCTGGGATTTCCCCCTTGTTCGTTTATGGTTCAGTCTGAATTCCTGATTGTGCTTAGGATGTATTTTTGATTGCATGCCACTGTTAGAGAGGGAGAGGACGACGAGATAAGAAGATTGTGCTTAGCATTGATTACCATCTAGTTGATACTGCAACGTTCTGTATATGCTTAGGTGGATATAGTTTAAATACTAAACTGAAATTCATTCGTTTCTGCTATACTGAAATATTTTGCACGAAGAAATTATGAAATGTGCTATGCTCTATGTTTTGCAAGTCAGATGCTTGTTTTGGACAAGAAATTGTGGTGACTGCATTACAATTTATATGATACTCTATGATTGTGCTCTATGTTTTGCAAGCGGACTGAAATTCATTCGTTTCTGCTATGCTCTATGATACTGCAACGTTCTATATATGCTCAGATGCTTGTTTTGCAACATCAGTTAATTTATATGAATTTTATGTGATGATCTAAAGACAAATTCCCTTTGGAAGGTTCATACACAGGTTGTATTTAATCTGATCCCTAATATTTTAACATGTCAAATATTTGAGTGCTAACTACACATGTTAACTAGTTAAGCTTGAAATCTGCTCCAAATGAGTTTTCATTATGGAGGAGAGAATATCATGAATTGAGATATATGGTGTAATTTGGTAGGAGATGTCGTTTTTGTCATAAGGGGGTGATGGTTCATTAACTTATGTAATGTATGTAGCATTTTCCTTGTCTGAATGGTTATATCCCTGCCCTTACATTTAGTAAAGAAACCCAATGTTTGTGTATAATTGATGCTGTGTCACAACGTTCCTCCTACATTTACAGTTGCTTTTGATTGATTTATGATTATTAGACTAGAAAGGAGAGGTAATGAGTTAACTGAGCAAAATAACCTGGCTGTACCTGTGGTATGTTCTGCTTCGGATGCACTATTTGTTTGTTCTTTTTTGCTACATGCAAATTAATCACGTCCTATTGGGAGTGTTGCCACCGTTGGACAAGATCAAGGAAAAACAATTGCCATCGTCCATTAACTTATATTTCTTTAGTTCCTTTCTTTGCTGCAATGGTTAAGTCAAGTTTCTTACCAACGTTTACTTGATATGCAGATGCAGGTGCAGTAATCCATGACAAAGCAAGCATCACCTCCACAAAAAGAATGAGAGAGGTAAGAATTAATATATGAATATTCTAGATCGAATGTGCAGAGTTACCTTTTTACTTTCTTTACCTGCTTTCCCGTTAAACATTGGTAATGCAGCTTACAAGTCTCTTTCCTGACAAAGTTATTGTCACACACATTCTTCCTGTGATAGAAAGTAAAATCTAATTATTTCCTATCTTTTTTGCAAATTCCTTGCTTCAAGCATCTGTTAGTAATGCTAGTTTAGATTTTTAGTTGCAATAAAGAAATGCATCATACCCTACTTGCCAAAACAACCAGGTTCATTATTTTCATGATTTCTTTTGGTTCAGTTTACAGTATGGAATTTTGTTTTTGGCTAGTCAAAGTTATGCAATATGTTCTTGCCACTCTGATTCATAACACGTTTTTGTCCAGCTTTCTTTAGGAACCTTGTGTACAAACAAAACATGGACCTGTCTCTGTTGTCGTGTATGGCCACCATGATAAGCAAGCACTCGTTAGTTCTTGATCCTGGGGATATTTGAGGAGGTGAACATGCACTGATCAATACTTGTGCATGTGCTAGAGTCTTAGAAATTAGAAGAACTCACGTCCTGCCTTTGCTCCTGTATTTGTTGTTGTGCTTTATATTAAGCAGAACCAATGAGCTATACTTGGTACACTGATCTATTGACCATGGATACAACCCAAGCTGGCAACAAAACTGAGCATGTTTTTCATTGCAGTTACAGTAGTGTTAATAGATGATCTAGAGCTCCCTCCCTTCACTTCATATATGTAGCTTGTTATGATCAACCTTAATGCATTCAAACCTGCTACTGCTTCAGCCATTCGGCATCAGTATATGTGTTTGTGAAGTATTAATAATGTACATGTTCTCTATCTGAATCTTGCGCTTGGTTTGGTGCAGGGGCTGCCGGGCTGGAAGTTGAGGACAACTCTGCTATGCGCCCCTTCGCTGCTTGGGTCTGTAGTGACCGTAGCCTGTGTACCGTTGGAGTAACTCGAGGGGATGCAGAGGTCCTTTTAGCCTCCGAAATGAGTACTTGCTAGATATATTGCTAGATATATGCTCCTTTGTTCACTTTGATGAAGACTACTACTTTAGAACCATGTATCTTGTCAATGATCAATTGTTGATCAAGTGCCTTATTTTGAATTTGACTCACCTTTTGTATCGTGGATATGAACAATGTATCCTGTCAATGATGACTTGTGAAAGATGAAAGAATCATGTGATTGCACACTTGTGTATGAGATGCACGATCTTGTGGTACAATCTGTCTATAATTTATGTGATTGAACTGTAAATGTGCATGCAAGAATTGTGAATGCTAAAAATCCTTTTTAGGGCAATCTACAGCCGGCAATAGTCCTAACAGCCGGCATAACTCATTGCCGGCAGTCTAGATTGCCTACCGGGAAAGAAACAATACTGCCGGCAAAAGTGGAGATAGGAGGGCAGGAAAACTGCCGGCAACAGAAAAACTGCCGGCAAAGAGCTTTGCCGGCAGGGTTATAGCGGGCAGGCAGATCTGCCGGGAAAAAACCTTTGCCGGCAGTTTTACTGCCCCGAAATATGACCTTTCCCGGCAGATTGGGTGCCCCCAAATTTGGTCCGTGGTGTAGTGTGTTTCGTTGGGGCAAAATAGTTTGATTGTCTTGTGTGCAGGTTCCACGTTGCTGCTGATTCCCTGGTGTTGCGCCGTGCCACATTCAGCCACCAACAACCTTCAGAAGACCCTTGAATTCCTACTGGTTCGATTAAACCTTGGTTTCTTACTGAGGGAAAACTTGCTGCTGCACATACCTTCCTCTTGGGGTTCCCAACGGACGTGTAACTTAACACGCATCAAGCCAGTTTTCTGGCGCCATTGCCGGGGAAGTCAAACCTTCTGCAAGGGGAGTCTCTCACTTCCAATCTCTTTACTTTGTTTTTGTCTTGCTTATTTTATTTTTACTTGTCTTGTTTGCTTCTTTATATCAAAAACAAAAAAAAATTAGTTACTTGCTAGTTTATTTCGGTTTCTTATTATGTCTAGTTATTTATTTGCTATCAATGGGTTCTATCTTTAAAACAAAATCTTATTGTCTAAGTGGGTTCACGGAGGAACAACAAAATTATTATAAGGAATACCGCTTGTCACAGAAAGGGAAATTTTTATGGGAGCAAATAAGTAGATTGAATTATTTTGCTAAAGACTTGTGCTCCACTTATGATGAATCATACTGCTTTAATGAATTGCTTTGTTGTAGAAGGCACAAACACCTCCCTTTCCAATGTGATTATAATGATAATGAAACTTTGGCTGCTTATGCTAAAGGAAACTATGACTTTGGTAATCTTGAACAAACTGAAGAATTTGTTGTTTTTAAGGGTGCCTATGAAATTGCTGGTTATATTCAAAATGATGATGCTCCTTGTAGAACTGAGAATTATGCTATACTTGGTTATTGCCTTGAATATTATAATAATAATCCTTATATCACTGAATTTCTCGAGAAAACTTATTCTCCAGAACAACTTGCTACCTTTCAGGAACCTATGAAAGAAGAAATTGCTGAAACTGTGATCTCATCTGATGAAAAAGAGGAGGAGAGTGAAGAGCAAAAGGAGGATCTGCCTTCTAATGATAGTAACTCTTTAACTCTTACATTATTTGATTGCCCTCCATGCCTGCCTAAGGAGGAAGAGTGCTATATTGTTGAATGTCATGATTCTATTGAAATATCTACTTTTGATAAATTTGAAATAACAAGCTCCTTGACTCAAATAGAAGAGGAAATTGCAGAAAGTAAAACAGTGGTCCCAAATCTTATATATGATAATTCTCTTGATGATGGTCCTATTTTGCTTTATAATCCTTCATGTTTAGAACTTGTTACTAAATTATGTGGGGATAAAGATGATATACTTGCTGTTTGTGACAATACTCTCACTCATGAGAGTCCTACTTTGTCTTTGAATTCTCCTTATTACACTATAGAGGAGAAACATTATTTTGATGATACTATGTCTCCCATTTATGACGATTACAATGATGAATGTGATATTTTCAGTCCACCTACTATTAAGGATAAAGTTTATTATGATTATGATATTCCTCCTATATATGATGATTATGAATGTTTTACTCCCACTATCACTAATAAGAAGGATTTTACTTATGTGGAGAGTATTAATACTTTTATGTTTGTAGATCATGAAAAGCATGCTTTATGTGATAGTTATATTGTTGAGTTTGTTCATGATGCTACTGAAAGTTATTATGAGAGAGGAAAATATGGTTGTAAAAGTTTTGAAGTCACTAAAACACCTCTCTTTATGTTGAAAGTTTTGAAGTTATATTTGTTTCATCTTTCGATGCTAGTTGATTTATGCTTCGATAATTTATTTTGTTATAAGGTTCTTTTGCATAGAAAGTGGGTTAGACTTAAATGTGTTTGATATTTGCCTCTTGATGCTCTCTTTTGTCTTTCAACTCTTATTCCTATGAGAGCATCATTAAAATCTTCAAGCCTAGCTAAAAGGCATTAAAGAAAGCGCTTTTGGGAGGCAACCCATTATCTTTTGTTTTCAGTTTTAGTCAAGGATCTTGCTTACTTCTGTAACAACTCCTTTGTATCTTTATTTTCTTGCAATGTTGTGCCAAGTAAAGTCTCTAGTAGAAAGTTGATGCTAGATTTGGATTTCTGCACAGGGACAGATTTTTGCTGTCCACGGTTTTGAGCTTTATTCACTCCAGAAAAATTGAAAAATTCTGAAAAAATTCGTGCGTGATCCTCAGATATGTACGCAACTTTCATTAGTTTTGAGTTTCTCAATCTGAGCAACTTAAGTGCCTCGAAAAAATTCGTCTTTACGGACTGTTCTGTTTTGACAGATTCTGCCATTTATTTTGCATTGCTCTTTTACTATGTTTGATTGGATTTCTTTGCTCCATAAAACATCAGTGGCTGTAGCTAATGTCCAGAAGTATTGGTGATGATTGTGTCACTGTAGAATATGAGAATTTTTGATTATGCACTAACCCTCTAATGAGAATTACTTTGAGTTTGGTGTGGCGGAAGTTTTCAAGGATCAAGCGAGAAGGATGATATGATGTGATCAAGAAGAGTGAAAAGCCTAAGCTTGGGGATGCCCCCGTGGGTCACCCAAGCATATTTCAAGAAGACTCAAGCGTCTAAGCTTGGGGATGCCCAAGGCATCCCCTTCTTCATCAACAACTTATCAGGTCATCTCTAGTGAAACTATATTTTAATTCTTCCACATCTTATGTACTTTACTTGGAGCGTCTGTGTGCTTTTATTTTCGCATTGTTATTTTTATTTTCTGAATAAATTGGATCCTAGCATTCTTGTGTGGGAGAGAGACACGCTCCGCTTTTTCATGTGAATACTCATATTCTTCACTTATATCTGTTGAGTATTCTTATCTAGCTACTGCTATGCTTTTAGCTCCTGTTTTTCATGCATCTCTTATTCAGAGCTGTTAGTTCTTGTAGAGTAATACTCTCTTGTTTCATTTGTAAATTATTTGGAGAGTTTTTGTTGAAATAAGTTGATTGGTGTTTGGTTGGAAACAGAAAATGCAACATGTGGTAGATGGTATATCGAAAAGACACACATATAGATCATTGTCTTGGATAATTTGATACTTGGCAATTGTTTTGAGCTCTCAAGTATTTCATGTTTAAGCTCTTGCATCATGTAGTTAAAAACCTATTAGTAAAGAACTACCGTAGAGCTTGTTGAAATTTGGTTTGCATGTTTGCTATCTCTAAGGTCTAGATATTTTCTGGTAAAAGTGTTTGAGCAACAAGGAAGACAGTGTAGAGTCTTATAATGCTTGCAATATGTTTTCATGTAAGTCTTGCTGTACCGGTTGATATCTTGTGTTTGCTTCAAACAACCTTGCTAGCCTAAACTCTGTACTGAGAGGGAATGCTTCTCGTGCATCCAAATCCTTGAGCCAAAACCCATGCCATTTGTGTCCACCATAACTACCTATTATGTGGTATTTTCTGCCATTCCAAGTAAATACTTCATGTGCTACCTTTAAACTATTCAAAAGCTATTATCCCTTATTTGTGTCAATGTTTTATAGCTCATGAGGAAGTATGTGGTGTTTTATCTTTCAACCTTGTCATTTACTCCTGACAGACTTTCACCAATGGACTAGTGGCATATACATCCGCTTATCCAATAATTTTGCAAAAAGAGCTGGCAAATGGGGTGCCCAGTCCCAATTAATTACAACTTTCACCTTTAATTCTCTTCACATGTTTTGCCCTGATTTATCAGTAAGCAATTTAAAAAGTTGATCATTTAAAATAGACACTCCTCCATGGTATGTGATTGTTGGAAGGCACCCGAGGATTCGGTTAGCCATGGCTTGTGTAAGCAAAGGTTGGGAGGAGTGTCACCCAAATTAAAGTACATGTGTAAACAAAAGAGAAGAGGGATGATCTGCCTTTGGGTAGAAATAACGTCCTTCATGGGAGCCGCTCTTGAAAGTCTGGTTGACAAGGGGGTTAGAGTGCCCACTACCATTCGTTGACAACAACAAACACCTCTCAAAACTTTATTTTTATGCTCTCTATATGATTTCAAAACTTAAAAAGCTCTAGCACATGATTTAATCCCTGCTTCCCTCTGCGAAGGGCCTTTCTTTTACTTTAGGTTGAGTCAGTTTACCTACTCCTTTCTATCTCAGAAGCAAACACTTGTGTCAACTTTGTGTGCAACAATTTTTATATGCTTACTTATTGCACTTATTATATTGCTTTGTGTTGACAATTATCCATGAGATATACAAGTTGAAAGTTGAAAGCAATTGCTGAAACTTAAATCTTCCTTTGTGTTGCTTCAATGCCTTTTACTTAGAATCTATTGCTTTATGAGTTAACTCTTATGCAAAACTTTTTGATGCTTGTCTTGAAAGTACTATTTATGAAAAGTTTTTGCTTATATGATTCAGTTGTTTACTCATTATCTATTTGTTAGCAAACTATAGACCATTGCCTTGAGTCACTTCATTCATAACATATGCTTTACAATATTATTTGATCATGATTATGTGGTAGCATGTCACCTAAGAAATTATTTGTTGTTATCGTTTTACCTACTCGAGGACGAGTAGAACTAAGCTTGGGGATGCTTGATACGTCTCCAACGTATCTATAATTTCTTATGTTCCATGCTTATATTATGTCAATTGCTACATGTTTTATTCACACTTTATAGCATTTTTATGCATTTTCTGGGACTAACCTATTAACAAGATGCCACAGTGCCAGTTCCTGTTTTCTGCTGTTTTTTATTCCAGAAAAGCTGTTCTGGAAATATTCTCGGAATTGGACGAAACAAAAAGCCAAGGTCCTATTTTTCTGTCACGTACACGGAGTCCGAAGGAGAGACGAAGGGGGGCACCGAGGCGCCCTCACCATGTGGTGGCGCGGGTCCCACCCCTGGCGCGCCGCCACGTGGTGAGGAGCCCTCGGGCCTCCACCGACATCGCCCCTTCGCCTATAAATTGCCTTTCTCGGGAAAACCCTAAACACCCGAGCCTCCATCCACGAAAAGTTCCAGAGCCGCCGCCGTCGTCAACCCTAGCTCGGGAGGGTTCTGAAGCTCTTCCCGGCACCCTGCCGGAGAGGGGAATCATCACCGGAGGGCTCTACATCGCCATGCCTTCCTCCGGAGTGATGTGTGAGTAGTCCACCCTGGACTATGGGTCCATAGCAGTAGCTAGATGGTTGTCTTCTCCTCTTGTGCCATCATGTTTAGATCTTGTGAGCTGCCTATCATGATCAAGATCATCTTATTGTAATGCTACATGTTGTGTTTGCTGGGATCCGATGAATATTGAATACTATGTCAAGTTGATTATTGATTTATCATGCCTATGTTGTTTATGATCTTGCATGCTCTCCGTTGCTAGTGTAGGCTTTGGCCAAGTTTATGCTTGTAACTCCAAGAGGGAGTATTTATGCTAGATAGTGGGTTCATGCCTCCATTTAATCTGGGACAGTGACAGAAAGTTCTAAGGTTGTGGATGTGCTGTTGCTACTAGGGGTAAAACAGCAATGCTTTGTCTAAGGATATTTGTATTGTTTACATTATGCACCATACTTAATGCAATTGTCTGTTGCTTGCAACTTAATACTGGAAGGGGTGCGGATGCTAACCTGAAGGTGGACTATTTAGGCACAGATGCATGCTGGATAGCGGTCTGTGTACTTTGTCGTAATGCCCAAGTAAATCTCATAGTGATCATCATGACTTGTATATGCATTGTTATGCACTCTCTATTTTGTCAATTGCCCAGCTGTAATTTGTTTACCCAGCATGTTAGTATTTTATTATGGAGAGACACCACTAGTGAACTGTGGACCCCGGTCCATTCTTTTACATCTGAAATACAACCAACTGCAATCATTGTTCTCTTTAATTCTCTGCAAGCAAACATCATTTTCCACACCACACTTTTAATCCTTTGTTTTCAGCAAGCCGGTGAGATTGACAACCTCACTGTTTCGTTGGGGCAAAGTAGTTTGATTGTCTTGTGTGCAGGTTCCACGTTGCTGCTGATTCCCTGGTGTTGCGCCGTGCCACATTCAGCCACCAACAACCTTCAGAAGACCCTTGACTTCCTACTGGTTCGATTAAACCTTGGTTTCTTACTGAGGGAAAACTTGCTGCTGCACTCATCATACCTTCCTCTTGGGGTTCTCAATGGATGTGTAACTTAACAAGCATCAAGGGGGAGCCGAACCTGAAGCCGACTTGGGTTGAACTAAGCCGGATTTGACCGCTCTTAGCTCAGTTGTCGATGTTCGATGAGATCTATGCGAAGTCGCCGAAGAACGGAAGCATGCACAAGGGTAAAAGTAGGTTGTATTGATGTTTGTCGATTGTTTGCTTAATTTCAATCGGCCATAACCTCTCACATATATATGAGGCGGCTAGTCTTTCCCGTACAAGTTTTGCACTCTCTACACGTTACAAAGTTGGTATATGAGCCGAAACATGAATCTAAACTAGGAAAAACCTTCTCCGGCTTCGTACTTGACCCGAATTCCAATCGTCCGCGTGACTCCTTCCGAAGCCGCCTCGCCCTTCCGTGTTGAAGTCGATTTGCCTTCCTCCTTGCTCTGATTCGGCTGTGTTATGGGTTTTGGGATAGGTCGGCCCATCTTTGGTCTTGCTCGACGCCGCCTTCAGATCTTCAAGTCGGCCCTCCGTCCGGCTCCTCCTAATGCCGGCTTAAAATCGGGCGCATCCGCCTGATCTTCAGTCGCCTGTAGGTTTTCCTCGCCTAAGCCGGCCACTTGCCAAAAATGGGTGTGAACATGATCAGATCTGAGGACGACGTCTATACCACGAGCATAGCACGAAGAACACAGTAGTTCCGTAGTTCCATTGGTATTCACAAATTTGTGTAACTAGATCATTGACTCTAGTGCAAGTGGGAGACTGATGGAGATATGCACTAGAGGCAATAATACATGTTATTAATATATCTCTATGTTTATTATTAATGTTTATTTCTTTATGCTATAACTGTTGTGCTTCCTGAATGTGCGATTCGGAGGAAAACTCACAAGCACGTGTAAAGAGATAAACACCAAGTGTTCCTAGTCCCGCCTCTAGGACTAGCTCATGAGTTGTGTGATGATCCTGTTTTCCTGATCATAGGCAATGTTAATGTAACAAGGATGCCAACAACAAATGAGAGTACATTGTTGGCTGAACAAGGGTACTTAACCGACCCATTTATATATGATGTGCTACGAGATAATTCGTCACACGTTTAGTATCATCTATATGTCGTTGCCACTTGTATAAGTCCTTTGACCATGAGAATATCAAGTAACCTCATACTTGATAGGGATGCTTTGACTGTCATCAAACGTCAACCGTAACTGGTGATTATAACGGTGACCTTCAGGTATATCAGATTGTACGTCTGGGAACTTGGTAGTTCAAGATTGGGATGTTGCTCATCCTGACGATGGAGAGATACACTCCGGGCCCTCTCGGTATTAAGATGTCACCTTATCGTCTGGCCAGACATGTCGTGATAATGATCACGAGGACATCGGAATACAGGAACGAGAAAAATAGAATGTAACCGGTAACGAGGATAGTGGGTATAGTGATTCAAGAGTTGGATCATGAGGATACCGATATCTCACCTCGGGTTTTCATTGGTATCGTGAAGCAAAGGGACTAACACTTGATTAAAGAAAGGTTCGTTCGAAAGATATTCGTGGATGCACAGGAGCCATCATGGATGTCCATGGTTCCGCTGTTGGTTATTGATCGGAAGGTGTTTCGATCATGTCTATGCATTACTGAACCTATCGGGTCACACACTTAAGGTTATTCAATCTGTTGTGAGAGATTATTAGTATATGCATAATTGAGAGAGTTATCGGAATCGTTCTGGTGTCATCGGAATAGTTCCGATGTTATTGAAATAGTTTCAGAGAGACTTCGGAAGTGTTCCGATAATTTTATAAGAGTGCATTTGATGTCTCAGAGTCAACGGAATTGTTTCGTGAAATTTATAATAAGCATTTGATGTGACGGTATTCATCGGATGAACACCGGAGAGGGAAAAGAGTGTCGGAAGGGGTGCATGGGCTGCCCTGGGGCTTATAGCCCATAGAGGACAGCCGCATGGGCCTCCTAGGCCCACCATGGGGTCGGCGCAGCCCTCCTTGGGCTGCCCCCCACTTGCCTTGGGGGCAAGGCAAAGGGAGGGGCCGGCGGCGGCTAGGGCTAAGGTTGGGGGACCGACCCCAACCTGCCTTCTAGAAGGGCAGCGGCGGCCAGGGGAGGCCCCCTCCACTCCCTCCTATATATACCCAAGAGGTTGACCCCTTGGAGCCCGTCCCATAACCCAACGCTCATGTGCTAAGCAATCTCTCTCTCTCTCTCTCTCTCGTTTTATTCTCCATATACGCCGGAAGGCTGTTCCACTCTCACTGTTAGTGTGACGCTCTGGACGGCGGAACGCTGACGGATTGAAGGACCGTACGCGTGGATACCGGTGGAGGGATCAAACGTTTGATCCATTGGAGGAGAAGGAGATCTAATCCTCGTGGCTGGGAGGGATACGCCTAGCTGCGGGGATCTGCAACAGGCTTCACCGACAATCTACTTCCGCTACCGATTGTTGGTATGATCATCTAGATCCAATCCCGTTACAGCACCTTCATAGATTGATCTTGGGTAGATCGCGTAGAAACGATTTTTTTTTGTTTTCCGTACGTGAAACCCTACAACGACCCCTTGCCCGTGCAGTTCTGGCAAACAGGCATGTTAAGGTGAGTGCCCAATGCCCCTTATGCGAGCACGGTGTGGAGGACACGAAGCATATGTTTTTTCAATGCTCCCGAGCTAACCTTATTTGGAGGAAATTGGGGCTGGATGCTTTGATCGATAAGGCCAGCAAAGTTGATCGTGTAGGACAAGCTGTACTGGATTTTCTCCTATGCTCTTAACATCAATCTACAACGGTCCTGAGGCAATCAAGTACCCCTGAACTCGTTGCGATCACCAGCTGGTACCTATGGTGGGAGAGACGGCAAGCAGCGCAAGGTGAAAAAGTTAAAGATTCGGCGCGTACAGCAATTGCTATTGGAGCTTTATACTCCAATTTTATTGCCGCCAACTCTCCTAAACCAAAGATGAGAAGGATGTGTTGGGTTAAGCTCTTACAGAATTATGTAAAGGTCAACATCGACGCCTCCTTCGACACGGATAATCTTCGCGGTGCTACAGGCGCGGTTATCTGGGACGGCCATGGCATGTTTATAGCTGCTAGCAACATCACCTTCATTTTGTTCATGATGTGATGACGGCGGACGTGCATGCTCTGAAGCAAGGTCTCCTCCTGGCACAATCTGTAGGATGCAACAGATTGATCTGTTGTTCGGACAACTTGGATGTAGTCCAAGCAATGAGAGAAGGAGGCTATTGACAAGGTGTTTCAACTGCGATTCTTGATGACTGCTATCACTTAGCGTCTGATTTCCTGAAGATACAGTTCGAACACAACTATTGCGAAGCAAATACGGTTGCTCATGAATCAGCTGGGCTAGCCTGGGTATCTGACCAACATGCATGGCTAGATGAACCCCATACTTCTATTGTACCTCTTCTGGTCAATGATGTAACTTCTGTGATAAATGAATAAAAAGGTATAATTACGTCGAAAAAAAACTCTAAGCGAAACCAAACCCGGCCTGACACACGACACTCGGATATATACCCCTTACACTCATTGATTTTGTTACAAACACAATGACCAAATGAATACGCATAACACATAAAGGTAAAAGATTCGTGTATATATATATATAGAAAGTAACATACACATAACAATACTGTGGGGCGGTAGGTTTTTGCACGAATCTCAAAGAGGACTGGACGATCGATGACCCCGTGCACGTTAGCTAGTACGTGCACGTTAGAGAAGCCCCCACACTCCAAAAAGAGCCGCTACGATTATGAGGAGAGGCACCTGTGGCTGCGCCCGAACACCCGCCGCCGTCTGGAACGTGAGCTGGCCGCCGTGGATGTCGTAGGTCATCGTCCTGCCCGCCTGCAGCAGGCTGCCCAGGACGGACCCGCCGGTGGACGGCAGTATGGACATGCACGTCTGCCCAGTTTCGGCGATGTCGAAGAAGTAGTTCTTCACCGTGAGCTCCATCACCGCCTCCGCGCCGTCGAAAACCAGCGCGATCTTGGGAACCTTGGCGTTGGCAATGGACTGCGTAAGGAAGCACAGGTGGTCGGGCTGGCCCGGCACCGGAAACACGTCTTGCGACTGTATCTTGCTGACGAGCTCCTGCCTCAGGACGTTGTACGCGGTCTCTTCGAGAAAGGTCAACGGCAGGGTGGTGCTCATGAACACCCCGCCGGAGCCGTCCGCCTGGACGTCGAAGGTTCCCGCAGGGATGGTCGTCAGGTGCTGGCCGTCGACCAGCAAGCCGGAAAGCCTGACATAGTAGTAAGGGTTCTGGTTGGCCGAGGGCGCGAGCAGCGGCGTGCTGCGGCTGCCCTGACCTGGCACGGCGGCGGCGGTGTCCCAGTCCCAGCTGACGAAGCTCTCGGTGGGGTCGTCGGGCGCGATGAAGTAGGAGAATCTGGGGATCTGGAGCTGCGTCACGAGGGAGAGGGGCCCCCTGTTGAAGCCGAGGAAGCCCGAGGAGCCGGCGAGGTCCGGCAACATGATGTCGCCGCTGCAGCCGAACACAATGCCGGCGACGGAGGCCGGCCCGAAGTTGAACGTCTCGTTGGCGAGGTAGCCGGAGGTGTACCAGCCGGAGGTGACCGGGTAGAAATCTAGTTCATACTGGCAGGCTGGGTTTTCGTCGTTGCAGTTGCGCTCGACGCCATGAAGCACGCTCTGGCAGTACTGGGTGTCGCAGCCAACGTAGTGGGTCGGGTCGGGCATGAAGGTCGGCGTCTCTAACGGCGTGTCCCTGAGGCACGCGGGGCAGGAGCCGCACTGTACCCAGATGAGCTCGCTGGTGATGTCGAGGATGACGGGGATCTGTTGGGGAGCCATCCCGATGGAGAGGTTGAAGATGAAGGCGCCGTAAGTGTCGGCCGCCGCGCTGCCCAGCTGGTCGTCGTTGTTGCGCCGGCCTGACAAGTCCATGCCGCCCTGCTGCGCGCTGTTTTTTAGGTAATCTTTGGCGGACTCCTTGACGATCGAACGGAACGCTTGGGTGAGGAATTTGCCGGTTCTCGGACTCGGCCGCCGGACAGCCGCCGACGAGATCAGCGGCGCCACCAGAAGGAGGAGGAGGAGGACGAGTGATGAAGCAGCGGCCATTGCTACCGTGTATCTCTGTACGTGTGTATGTACTGACTAGCTCGGCAGCTCCCGAGCTACCCCTGTCTACATGTAAGATAGGAGAATCTCTTGACGGGTCCTTACATAAATAAGTGGATGAAGATTTTCAGGGTTGTAAGTTTGATTCTGAAAAGTACAGCTTCATTTTGGAGAATCTTTTCGGTGTTGCCAATGATTGGTGGTTTTGATGATTGTTGCCTAGGTCGTTTAGACTTTCTTTTTTCTTTCTTCTTCTTTTTTTTCTTTTGATTGCATGTATCCTCGATGTCTCGACTTACTTTTATCGTCATGTTGTTGCAAAGGTTGGGTGTATTTGGTATCATATTAATATTAATATATTTCTCTTTATCGAAAAAGTTTGATTCTGAAAAGTACAACTTCATTTCAGTGAAAAGTGTAACTTAGAAAAAAAAACATTCCCATGGGATTCAATCCTACAAATTAAACATCAACCATAGGAAAAAAATCCAAAGGATTTTAATCATATCCTTCAGAATTCATATGTAAATCATTCGAATCAAGAGCCCGTAGTGTTTATATACAAATAATAAAGAGATGGCCTCGACGGTGAAAATATTTGTCTTAGGGGATAAAAATCGGTTGTATCCCTTTTATTATTTCACGCGGCGCAGGAATATGTATTTATGTGTGAACATTGAAATTCATGTCCACAAATATAGCGGCGGAAGAAAGTGACCGAGGCGCCGCGTCTACGTTGATAGGAAATTCTGTTGCGGAGCTTACTGGCAAGTTGCAACTACTCCTAGCCAGTGATAAGTTGTAGGGTTGACTTCAAGTCAAGCGCCTAGTCAACGCTGGCAATCGATGGGACCTCCAATTATTTTCCCGGCCATAGATCCTCCAATCAGCTGTTATCTAGCTAGCTCGTTGTATTCTTTCAAAATAATATCTTATTTTACACACAAGCGAATTTATATTGGAGGTATCGTCTCTCGAGCCATGCTCTCTTTCAGCTAGTCGTTGTGGGTTTGGTTTGTGGACATGAGTGGTGTTGCCCTCAGCATGGTATGGCACACAGCAGTGGTCGTGCTTAGAGTCTCTTCTCCATCGATGCTCCGGTTTCCAGAAGACATTCGATCTCTTGGGTGAGCATTATGTCCTCTGAAGGGTCCGCGCCTTTCTAACCAGGGAAAGGGGCAGATGACATCTTCGTCGGTTTATCTTGTTTTGAAGCAAACGAAAGTCACTTCTCTTGCGAGTTTTCCTTCCTCTCCTCTAGGCATTGCAGTCGTGTCAACCTTGGTCCACAACCGTTCACGTGTATGAAGTTTCAACATTTTATGCCGCGTGTCATTTTTTCCGATTTGCTTGTAAGTATGCTCTTTGTATGTTGTTCTGCTCAACATTTTGTATCAGTTGGCCGTTTGAGTGGTTATTAATTTACAGTTGGACACTTGGTGCCTTCCGTCTAACGTTTACTTGTCGCACCATTTCGTTGTGCATTTGACATGCCTACACTAAATAAAAACGGTGGCCAAAAGGAGATGTCGGTGGAGTGCTTCCGACAACTGTGAACCTTCAGTGGGAACCTTAATTGTAGGGCCTCTTTGATTCGCGGGGTTATAGAAACGCGAGAATATGAAAATGCGGGGTCACAATGTCATGCTCACTCAAATCCTATCATAAGAAAAACAAAGGATTCTGGAAAAAAAAAGGTTTGAGTGGATGTTGCAACGGATTACTTAGAAAACATTCCCATGGGATTCAATCCCTACAAATTAAACATCTATCACAGAAAAAAATCCAAAGGATTTGAATCATATCCTTCAAAACTCCTACGTAAAGCATTCGAATCAAAGAGGCCCGTAGTGTTTATATACGTATAATAAAGAGAGGGCCTCGACGTGACAATATTCAACTCAGGGGATAAAAAACGGCTGTATCCCTTCACTCCAGGTTGAAACGATAATGTTAAACAAGTGAAAAAAAATTAAAGGAGGATCTTTTGTATGGGTGAATACTCCCTCCGTCCCGGTTTATAAGTCTTGGACGCATCTCTAGATCGTTAATTTGACCAACATAATATCAATTATATTTTACAAAAAATATATCATTTGAAACTTTAGATGTAGTAGTTTGTAATGATATAATTTTTGTACTATACAACTAATATTATACTAGTCAAAATTACGATCTTGGGACACACGCTGGACTTATAAACTGAGACGGAGGGAGTATGTGTTTGTGTGTGAACATTGAAATTCATGTCCACAAATGTAGCGGCGGAGGAAAGTGACTGAGGCGCCGCGTCTACGTTGGTAGGAAGTTGCGGAGCTTACTGGCAAGTGGCAACTACTCCTAGCCAATGATGACCTGTTGGGTTGACTTCAAGTCAAGCGCCGAGTGAACGCTGGCAATCGATGGGACCTCCAATTATTTCCCCGGCATTCTCAAAAAAAAAAAAAAATTATTTCCCCGGCCACAGATCCTCCAATCAGCTGTTATCGAGTCAAGCGCCCAGTCAACGCTGGCAAATCAATGGGACCTTCAATTATTTTCCCGGCCACAGATCCTCGTTTTTCAAAGAAAAAAGTCCAAAATAAATCTTAAACTTGTAAAGGAAAGATAAATCAAACCCTAAACTTTGAATCCCGGAAATTGGCACTCTGAACTTATCAATCCCGGTCTATTTCAAACCTTGTACCTGTTTGGCACACCGGGAATACTCTAACGTGATACTCTCACTGACGATTTGGACCCACATGTCATAACCATCCCCTTGCTAGATCTCTCAAATTCAGCACTGTGTATCCGCAGCACCGGAGGCGCAAGCGCGCGCGACAGCGAGCGCACAACAGCAGGCTAGAACGCGGCAGTAGCGAGCGCATGCCGCAGCTCGACATGCTCCGCGCGGGAAGGAGTGGGTGGCATTCTAGTAGTATATGTTCTGATTGCTTCTCATTTTCTTTTCTATTTTCTTCCAATCTACTAATATGCTCCGTACTAGTATATCTTGGCGTTTGATTTAACTAGGCATTGGGCAAATCAAATCCACTCGATTTATTTGCCGACGTCAAGGCGCTGTAGAACGTATGGAGCTCGTCGGTTCCAATTATTGGACAAATCGAATCAATTTTACTTCAGCTTGGTTTGCCATGCCGTCGGTTCAATTTATTCTGGCAACAACGTGAGGATCGCAGTGGTGCTAATTCCTTGCTCCGTCCACGAAACCCAGCGCTAGAGCCTTGCCGCGCTCCGCTGCTCGCCCAACTGTGACGAGGACAAGGGCATGGAGTACCTCCACGGCGGGGAGGAGGCTGCGGTGGTGGGATGTCCGGATTGATCTGGGAGGAGAGCGATAGGTACCCTGGTGTCGTCGCCGCCAAGTCGGCGCGGCTCAGAACGGGCTTGCCATCGTCCTGGTCGAAGACGACCATGTGCAGCGCTAGCATCGAGGCGGTAGGATGGTCGGGTGAGAAAAATCAGGAAGAAATAGAAGAAGGTTGAAGGTTGAAGATGAATATGATAAGTGGGTCCGTGCTGTCAGTGACAAACAATTTGAGTTTTTTTTCTGGTGTGAAAAACAGGTACAAAGTTTAAAATAGACCGGGATTGACAAATTCAGAGTGCCAATTTTCGGGATTCAAAGTTCAGGGTTCCATTTATCTTTCGTGTACAAGTTTAAGGTTTGTTTTGGCCTTTTTCCTTTTTCAAACTCTCGTCAATATTTTCGGCACATTGCTGTCCACTTGCTCAATATTTTCTTTCAAAATAATATGTTATTTTACACACAAGCGAATTTATATTGTCCGTGCATGCAACCATGCAGAAGAGGGTGCTCCTTTCACTGGAAATATATATTCATTAAGCGAATTTATATTGTCCGCGCCGCTATCATCTCCTGCCGCACCGATCGATCTAGGGCCACCGCTTAATTTGCTTGGATTTCTTGCTTCGTACCGCACTTGAGCCATTTGAATTCTAGCTTCGATGCTACTTTTCTTGTCTAGAGCCTTGCATCGTAGAAACCAAAATATGTAGTACTAGCTAGCAGTTTTACATGATGGATTACCTCACACCAACAAACTTACCAGGACCAAAATGGACATGCATCATTTTGCGAATTCCCTTTTCCTTGCCCTCCTCATATTAATGTTGAGTGGGCCCCCCCCTTTTAACAACACCTCCCTCACGTGATACTAGTACATTTCTTCCCTCTGTGTGCTGTTCAAAATAGAATCTAGCAATCTATTTTAGCTTACACTGAACAATTTTTCCAGGAAAAAAAGAATCGGGGAGAAATTTCAACAGGGAGATAGAGCCAGGAAGAGAACTAAGAGCAGAGCAGAGCAAACTGTTAAGAAGATGTGGGCCGCGGTCTGCTGCTTATGGCGTCGAAATAATTCATAAAGAGGGACATATCTTCGATGTTTCAACCCCGTCACATTCTGCGTGTTCCATATGTCCACGGTCCTCTCTTTTTTTCAAATAATCAACGGGGGTGCAAAATGCCCAACTAAATTTTCATTAAAACACATAGGGCGGTAGTTCGCATAGCGAGGTGCACCATCATTCGACGTTAGAGTAGCTAACGCGAGAGGGAACCCACACGCTCCACAGGAGGAGGTGGCTAGCTGACAAGCGGAGCATACCGGAGAGCACGGTGCTACAGGTGGCGACGCTCGAGGTTGGCTGGTCAGCACTGCGTCTCATGCACCATGAAGAGAATTGGGTTGGGGGGAGGGGGGTGGGGACGACAGGATTCAGAATTTCAGATAGAATGCCGAGTGCCCGCACCACTCGGCAAAAGCACTCGGCACCGTATTACTTGGCATATACATGTTTGCCGAGTGTCGGCCATGAGGCACTCGACAAACAGGTATATGCCGAGTGTTTTCTGTGCCCTTCGGCAAACGTACCGCTCGGCACAAAAAAGCGACGAAGACGACTGTTGATGGCGTGAATCACACGCTCGTTGGGAGACCCCAAGAGGAAGGTATGATGCAGTTCAGCAGCAAGTTTCCCTCAGAAAGAAACCAAGGTTATCGAACCAATAGGAGCAGCAACTCTTCAGAAGGTTGTTGGTGGCCGCACGGCGCAACACGATCACCAACGTGGAACCTGCACACAACACAATCAAAGTACTTTGCCCAACGAAATAGTGAGGTTGTCAATCTCACCGGCTTGCTGAGAACAAAAGATTAAACGTCTCGTGTGGAAAATGAGTATTAAATTGCAGAGAATGAAAAAGGAACAGTTTGCAGTTTGTGGTTGATTAATCAGTGTAAAAGAATGGACCGGGGTCCACAGTTCACTAGTGGTGTCTCTCCATAAAACATAACTAACATGTTGGGTGAACAAATTACAGCTGGGCAATTGACAAATAGTGAGCGCATGACAATGCCTATACATGACATGATGACTACTATGATATTTAATTGGGCATTATGACAAGATACATAGACCGTTATCCAACAGCATCTATGACTAATAATCCACCGCCGGGTTGTCATCCGAGTCCCCCGTTGGTATTAAGTTGCAAGCAACGGATAATTGCATTAAGTAAAGCGCATAATGTAAACAAACACATATGCCCGTGGACATAGCATCGTTAGGTTATCCCTAGTGGCAACAACACATCCGCAACCTTAGAACTTTCTGTCACTGTCCCAGATTAAATAGAGGCATGAACCCACTATCTAGCATAAATACTCTCTCTTGGAGTTACAAGCATCTACTTGGCCAAATCATCTACGAGTAACGGAAAGCATGCAAGATCTTAAATAACATATAAGATTGATTGATAATCAACTTGACATAGTTGAAAGGACACGGATGTCGCCTAGAGGGGGGGGGGTGAATATGTGATAGCAAGATATATTACTTCAAGCTCGATGGCTATCACAAAGTAAATAGCATAATTAAGAAGCTCGGGTATAGAAATACCGAGGCACTTGGAGACGATGATTTATCCCGAAGTTCACTTCCCAATGGAAGCTACGTCTCCGTTGGAGCGGTGCGGAGTCACAAAGTGATCCCCGAATAGCCGTCAAATGGCACACCGTAATCTCCTTCGTGCCTCTACCAATGTAGAGTGCCACGAGCCACTATGGGACACTTGAGGGTGGTCACCGAACCCGTACAAGGATGAGGCACACTCCACAACTTAATTGGAGGCTCTCACCGAATTCCCGCGGCTCCCAAAGCCACAAGAATCACAAGGTTGGGGCGCGACTCCACAACTTAATTGGAGGCTCCCAACTATCCCGCGAGCCACCAAAACTCCGAGATCAACAAGGACCGTCTAGGGCACTCCAAGTACCCAAGAGGACAAGCTCTAGGGCACCCCAAGTACCCAAGAGTAACAAGCTTCTCAACTTCAATTTCCACGTATCACCGTGGAGAACTCAAACCGATGCAACTAATGCAAGAAGGCAAGACCACTAGAAGTGGTCAAATCCTTCACTCCCAAATCTCACCAAAGCAACTAATGCTATTGGGGGGAGAAGAGAGGAAGAACAAAGAGGAACACCAAATCCCTCGAAGATCTAGATCCAAAAAGCTTCCCCTCACTTAGAGGAGAGATTGATTGGTGGAATGATAGATCTAGATTTCCTCTCTCTTTTCCCTCTAATTGGAGGCAAGAATCATGGAGGAATAGATAGATAGCAAATCTCAACAAGGTCAACAATGGTGGCAAATTTCGAGCTCAAGAGTTGGAGTCTCCTTGGGAAGAAGACCCCTTAAGTAGGTAGGTGAGAAATCTGCCCGTTGGCCAGTTTTTGCGCAGGGTCGGAAGTTCCGGAACTTCACCCGGAACTTCCGGATATGTGAGAAATCTGCCCGTTGGCCAGTTTTTGCGCCGGGCCGAAACTTCCGCCATTCTGGGCGGAACTTCCGATCAGCAGGAATCTTCAGCCTTCATCGTGCAGGGCCGGAACTTCCGAGACGAAGAGCGGAAGTTCCGCACCACCAGAACTTCCGAGCCAACTTCCGAACGAACTTCCGCTTATGAAATGAAAACACCCGAGAGCAAAAATACTAAGCGGAACTTGCATCGGAACTTCACCCGGAACTTCCGATACTCGGAACTTCCGGGAAAACGAGCGGAACTTCCGCACCATGAAAAACAGGAAAACCTGAAATGCAATAACTTTCTCGTACGAACTCCAAAACAGGTGAATCCAATTCTGTTGGAAAGGTAGCGACAAGAGCTTTATGAACCAAGAAAGATGAAAACAGGTGAATCCAAAAATATTAAGGGTCACAAATATAGAGGGCATACCACATATGGGAAGGTGTGGACCCTATCTCGAAGGTGGACCGATAATATTTCCAACCTGAAAACGCAACAAGTTTTCCATACGAAATCCTATTTCGGAGAACTTGGGCTTGCCATGAAGATCACAACAAGCACCAAAACCCAACAAGGAGAAAATCCAAATAAGAACCAAGAAAGATGATGAAGGCAAGTATGCAAAGGTTTGAGCTCTCTCCAACTGATACGCTAAAGCTCAATCGAGAGCCCCTCTTGATAGTACGGTATCTATCCTATAACCCGGTCTCCCAACTAGTACCACGAGACCGGTAAAATAGAAACCCTATCATACCTTTGCCTTGCGCATTCCACTTGAGCTAGATGACGTCGATCTTGATCTCTTTAAGTGGACCACCTTTCTTGATTGCGCTTCGCTTGGTGAAGACTCAAACATTGCTCTCCCATACTCCACTATGGGAGAGCCTCTCTTAGGCACATCTTCACATGAACATTATCTCTAAATGGGTGGCAAGCTTCAAGCCTAGGATTTCTTCGAGATGCTCCTCTTGAACTTGCGCTTCTCAACATTGATGACGATCACCACTTGACGTAATTGATCATGGGCCATATGAAATATTCATTTGATGCAAGCCCATAGAAAGATACCTAACCACACATAGAAATGCTACACACATATGATGGGTTAGTTCACAAAGCTATATGGACAATTGCTTACCATACCAAGAGATACATGATCCCACTTGGTACATGTTGTAGCTTTGTGTGTTGATCAATACTTGATCAACCTTGTATCTTTTCTTCTCTTTTCAATAGATGATGTCTTGAAGATAACCATGAATGATCACATAATTCTTTTCTTCAAGACATACTTGCAATATGCTCAACTCGATGATCTTGATGCCAAATACTTCATTATATCAATATATTCATGGCATCAACCTTGAATCCAACATATGGAGTTCAAGCATGGTCTATGGACAAACATTACAAGTAAAACTCAATGCAACCATTAGTCCATAGGGATTGTCATTAATTACCAAAACCACACATGGGGGCGCCATGCCCTTTCAATCTCCCCCATTTTGGTAATTGATGACAATCTCTTTTACAAGGGTTTATATAATGAATTAAGCAACTATGCAAATCAACAAGCATAGATGCATGAGCATGAAAGGTAAATGCTTATGACCAAAACAAAAGCATAACACCAAATTCCCTTAAACCCTATAAAACTTCTCCCCCATTGGCATCCATTTCCAAAATGGGCGAAAAATCTTAGAAGGTCAATATAGTATGAACTCCCCCATAAACGTGTGCATTTCTCAAAATATGAGTGAAATCAAATACACATATCCAATGACGAATAGTTGAGAGAGCACAAACTATATTGAGGATCCAAAGATTGCAAAAGAATGATATGGAAAACTTTTTACAATTCTCCAAATAAAAGGTAAGCAATCAAAAAGATCCAACTAACCAAATAAACACAAGATATTATGATTTGAGCAAAAGAGTGTTTTTTAAAGGAAATAGAGGAGCTCCCCAATATTTGTACACAATTTAGAATTATTGTATTTGAATACAAGGTGTACAACCATGGAATCCTCACTCCTTCGGTATCCTCTAAAACACAAAATCAAATGGATTCACAAGTTCAATAAGATGCAAATGAAAAACAAAGCTTGTGACATATCCCATGTTGAAGATTATTGGCTTGTAAGACAAGCAAGATATTCACCAAGATGAGAGCACCAAGATGTGATAAAATAGGATATGCACTCATAAATCAAATTCTTTTCGGAGTCACGCCAAATAATCAAAACGGAGTAAAAGAGGTGACACCAAAGAATTAGGATATCGAGTAAAGATGTAATTTCTCTCATGTATATAAGTTTCTAAGTGTACATATCCACAAAGAAACATGTACACATAAAATTAGTTACTAAGAAAAAAAATGATATCCAAAGGGAAGTCATAAAATATACACATATGTTGTTTGTTTAGGATCATAGCCCATAGCTCAATGTTCTCATATTGTATAATAATGAACTTCAAATTCAACCTCAACACAAGCATCACAAATATCACTAAGGGAAAGGAGATACTTGGGACGCGTTGAGGAAAGCAACAAGTATTATAAGAGCTACATTGAATTTGCAATAGCTACAACAAAAGCAAATAAATACTTTTCATGCCATGATGCAACCTACACAAGGTTGGATGCTAGAAAAGTATGCATGAGGGTGAATACTTGTTACCGAGATGACATTGAGTTGATGTAGTAGATAAAATTTCATCAACCATCCTCGCTTGGCTCCAATAAGCATGTGGTGAAGATACTTTTATTGTAAATGAGACAAGCATCCAATGCATCTCCATGTACCTAAAACACATTCAAGTAAAATTATTCCCAAACTAATTGGGTCCAAGTAGTTAGTCAAACTACAATACATAGAAGGAACTCCACATAAATATGTGCATATAGATATGAAATTGAATTTCATGCACATCTTAGCCGATTTAGGATTCCGTGGAGTTTCCCCTATATATTGGCACAAAGAAGGAAAGCATGCCATAAAATAAACATGTAGTAGATATGCATGCCTATGACCTTCAATAACCAAAGGGAGATACAATTTGGACAAATATTAAGAGATCAAAGAGGGTCCAAATTATATCAAAGATCCAAATCAAAAATTGATTTAGAGAAGCCAATTGAAACTAAAAGCAAATCAACACATAATTGATAAGATACCGATTGGATAAAGATATCAAAAAGAAAATAAGATACCAATTAATCAATATATAAAAGGACTAGATATCAAATTTCCAAAAGAGATACCAAAAGAGAGAGATGTTAATCAACGAATGATATAACCCACTCCCAAAGAGAGATGCCAATTGGGACAAACTCTCAAAAAGAAAGAGCGGGGTTCCAACAAATAAACCACACCCTCTACACTTTTCATGATGGTACAAAGTACCAAGCCAAAAATGTTTGTCTTCCATGAGACATGTCATCGGGATCAAAGCCCAATGGAAAGGATCAAATACAAATAGAATATAAATAGTGTGTTTTTTTTAAAAAGATACATGATAGCTCTCCCAACAAAAGTGCATTATTTTACGATCTTGTATTTGAATACACAATGCACACACATGGAATCATCGCTCTCAAATGTCTATTCAAACACTAGTCATATATCAAGAAAAAGCAATAAGATCCAATACTAATGAAAATATGAGTTGTACTCAATATAGGATAGCTCACCCAAGAATAGTGCATTATCTATAAGTAGCCTTTGAATGCAAGGTGCACAATGATGGGATCAATGCCTCTCCTACACAAAATAAAACACTAGGAAAGTTTGAGTAAAGCAAAATGATCCACAAGAGGTAAGGAAGACAAAAGGAGTTAAATCACATTAATTTTTGGCAAGGAATAAGGCAATAAAATCAAGAGCCAACATGAAGACGATCTACAAATTTCACCACAATTATGAGCATCAATTGTCATGGAAAAGGAGTATATGTAGAAATTTCTTAGTGGTGTATTTGTTTGATTTTCAAGATCATCTTCGCAACCAATAAGCACATGGTGAAGGATAAGATTTAAGCGCGATGCTTATGTAGATAAATGTTCTTGATAGCTTCAAATATTCACGCGATAATGCAAAGCAACTACAAAGAGTGCTTTGAAGCAATCGGTTTTCCAAAGAGATATATGAGAACATATTTAGAGGAAAACCTAACCAAGAACATTCATCACAAACAAGATCCAAAGTGTGAGTAAGCAAAAACATTTAAGCAAATGGGAACTTGTTTGAGAAACATGCCACAAAGGAATAAGATAATTAACAATATCAATTCTAGGTGGCAATACCTCACATGTTCACATTGTCTGGGTTTGTAATATGCACATAGCTTATTACTCCCCCATAATGTGATAATCCATTCATTCTCCACAAGAGGCAAGTAAAACCCAACTAGAGATGATTAATGAACATTATAGAATTTGAATTCCTCATGAGAAGGACATACCATATAGAGACTAGATAAAATTGATATATCAACACTAAGTGGTAGTACTCATGTATATACATTTTTAGGATTGTGAAGTGCGCAAGCATATCACTCCCCCAAAATGGGATAGTCCATTAATCTCTCAAAAAGAGCCAATTAAGATATAAGCAAGTTGATACAAAAGGCTCAACACAAACTCACACATACATGGTGTGCAAACCAACATACACATACTTGATTGCTCAAGATAAGTAAGTAGAGAGCACAACATATACAAACACTAGCAAGGTACAAAACCAAACACATGCAAGGGTGCAAGCAACTTTCAATGTATATATGATTTAAACACAAGTTACCGCATGGAGAAACATTGGATATGTTATAGAACAATATAATCCAAATGACTTGGCTTGAGAGAATATAATTGATGAAGATCCCTTAATTCTTCATGATGTAGCCAAATCTCCAATGCCCTCCACAACACCTATTGATCAAGTTTTAGCTTGTTGGTCCCCAACCAAGTTGGGTCCTAAGAGGTTAGTGATAACCCCCAAGAGCAAGGGATCACTATAGCACCTCTCAATGTGGAAGTAAGGTATCAATCCGCAGGAGCAAGAAGGAAAAGTTATCTATTCCCTACAACTAAAGTGTCACAAGTTTTAGTTGATTATGCACTAAACAAGTTTAAGGAACAAGGTGGTTGATTTAATGGATGGAAGTTTGATGTAACAAGGCAAGAATGTGGAAGTGTCCCAATCCTCTTCAATGCAAGAGGACAAGACAAAGGTTTTCTAGGATGCTTGGAAATAAGGCCTAGGGATCATACTTTCACTAGTGGACACTCCCAACAATTGAATACATAGATATTTCCTCTTCACTTTGCTACTCTGAACTATTCTCCCGTTGGATAGAAATACCAATCTACTGCGTAGGGCTACAAGAGCACACCTTAAAGTCTGAGTGAACAAACACCACAATATCATAGAACACCAAGACCATCGTGTAGGGCTACAAAAGCACACCTTAAAGTCTGTCTTCCACATCTAGGGAACCCCAAGGTCACTATGAGTGCCCCAAAATAGTACTAAACAAACACCACAATTTTATAGTGACATCCAACACAAAGAATAACTCATGGTAAGTATTTCTGTAACCTTTAGCCTAAGAGTCACACACGGTGCGCACACTGTCAACTTCACACCATGGGACAAAGGTGACTCCGGAAATTACATTAATAAAACCACTTGAGTAGCACAAACAATGAAGGAGAAACATCCATGAATTCAATTAGATTACAAAGCTCATGATCACATAAAGATCACATCATGGGAGAGAGAGATGAACCACATAGCTACCGGTAGAGCCCTCAGCCCCGATGAAGAACTACTCCCTCCTCATCATGGGAGGCAGCAACGGCGATGAAGATGTTGATGATGAACACGCCGGAGGGGGGTGGAGCCCTCCGGAGGCGATTCCGGCGGCGTTTCCCCCCTCCGATCTTCTCCGGCGGCAGCCTTCTGTCTCCTGTTTCGTGGTTTTGTGTTTCTCCGCCGCCTCCTTTCGCGAAACGCCAGGGGACCTTTTTTATAGGCGTTTTTAGGTCAAGACGGAGTCGGTGGAGAAAGATCGACGGCCACGGAGCTCCGAGGGGAAAAGAGCTGGGCCCACGCGGCCAGGTACTTTAGGCCGCGTGGGACCCTCCCATTTCCAGCCTGTTGGGCTTCTGGTCTTCAATTTAAGCCCATTGCGTTCGTCTCGAAAATTCTGAACCGTGCTCTTTGGCCTTGCCCTTTTTGGAGTCCCGAAGCTCCCGGAAAGTCTGAAACACTAAAAAAGACGTTTTCTGGAAAAACAGGGTTAATTCCAAATAAATGGGAAAACTATGAAATATTCCCAAAATCATTATAAAACATTGATATAACCCTTATATGATGCAAATATGATTGGAATATAAGCAATTAAAGTGCAAAGTTCATGTATGCATTTTACATGCATCAACATCCCCAAGCTTAATCCATGCTCGTCCTCGAGTATGAAGATGATAAAACTAACATGGACTTTGCAATTTAATACTTAACAATGGATATCAAAGATGATTACTATTGCTACATATAGTCAAATGATTCATTCTTCAAAGGAGTAGCAATATGCAAATAGTTTATGAAGTGATATCAAGTATTCAAGACAAGGATGTTCATTGATAGTTCACAAAGTGTAACATAGTAGCAAGTAATATGGAACACATGTATGCATAATGATAAGTAGAACATCCTACAATGGTCATAGAGTGTAGATGAAAATCTGAATATGATAGGTGGACACTTTGGAAAGATGTATAAGTGAGTAGAGGTAAAGCATGCATAAGTTTCATCTAACCTCCAAACTCTCTACTTAAGTTAATGATTGCAATGTGGTAATACTTGGTGTCAAGCTCTCATTCCCCTATCATAGCATCTTGAATGATTATAGTTTAATGTGAGAGCAAATATGAGTAGTGTGCTTGACAAAGTAAAGGTTGGATGTCTCATGCCCCTTGAATACAAGTACCTACACCATGATTACTCAACTTAGGAAACAAAGCAAGTTCAAGTTATATATCATTGTAAGTAATAATAGTATCATCAAGAGCGTCAACTGGGGTACCTCTTGTCCCAGGATATGGAACAAGCCCATATCAAAATGACAAGACAAACAAACAAGATGAAAAACCTCAACACCCTTTTTATTTACCATTGGAATAGCTTTTTATTGTAAGGTGTGTCATAGATAATTCACCATAGCATGTAAGTAAATTTCCACCATGAATAATGCATGGCTTAGATTAGCGGCCCAGGCGTCTCTCTAACCATTTATACAAACTCATTTAAACTACTTCATTTCCACCTCATTTCACCATGATAGGCATCCATAAACAAAAGTACATGATATCAACTAAATGAGATGAAGGAGCATGTTGAAAGCTTTGCATGTGACAGCACATATGGGCTAACTCCAACCTGAACATTTATCAAGCCACTAGCATCATAATCTTAATCACAATGGGTCATGTTTTATTTATTGCAATGATAGTAAAATGTGCATCAAGTTCGTGAGAGCTATATAACCAACTTTTCCATGGCAATCAATAACATAATCATTTTCATTCAGAGGTATAGATAACACAAATATCATGATGAACATACTCGGAATAGCATATAGCTAGTAGGTAGATATGGTGGACTCACTGGAATAACTTTGGTTGAAGGTGTTGGAAACAAGTTTTGCTTGTTGGAGTTTTTGGGCTAGCAAAAGGGAGAAAGTTGACCATCTAGATGCATGCATGAGTGTCCATAGAACTAACTAATCCATGTTAAACCAAGTAAATAACAATCAGCACCAAAACATGAATAAGTGATAGCTCTACAAAAAAATTTGCAAACTATTACTCATAAACAAGCTCATGAATCATGCAACTATATGTATCATTAAAAATCAATCAAACATCCCTTTTCCCAATCTTATAAAAGCATCCAACATATTTCAACCCATATTTCCAGTAGCTCTCTATATAAATGATAGTGTGGTGGTCTCTCAAGACTCAAACAAAAAAACAAAAAGACGCTCCAAGTTTATGCGATAAAGTGTTTCGATCGAAAAACAGAAGTTGGACGTGTGCAAACCGAGAGTGTGTAGGTCCAGCGGGGTTGTCTTCACATCCCCAAGCTTATGGTCTTCACCATCCTTGGATAGCTCTTGGTGCATCTCCTCCAATCCCTGTGAAAAAACTTCAAAACACCGTTTCTCCCATTCTTTTCTGTGGGGTGCATTAATAGTGATAAACAAATAGGTTTCTTGCTGCATATAATCCTTGAACAAAAATTCATATGAGATGTCCAGAAAGTGTATAATGTTGTATGCCTACTCATAAACTCAATTGGATCAAAAAGATTCAACTTAAAAGCTCAAAGCATGCATCAAACAAAATGGGACAGAATCTGTCCAGAAAAACAGCAGCAGCAAAACGTATTTTTCTACCCTACCAAACTTTCTCGAAAAATTCCGAAAAAATTCATGCATACAGAGGATGAAAAGTTGCAACTACAGTTCAAATATGAGCTCATTCGGAGTTACAGAATAAGAATTAAAAATCATACCGTGCACTGACTCGTGCAGGAATAAAATCTCCGAACTCAATAAGCAACTTTTCAAGACCAAAATGGGTAAAACTTGGCACTTTATTAAAACTCCAGAACCTAAACTATAAACAAAGTCTCTTGTACAGCAAGAGGACACAAAGAAAATCACACAAAAAATAACCGGGTTGCCTCCCGCAAAGCGCTTTCTTTATAGCCATATAGCTAGGCTTGATAGTTTTAATGATGCTCCATAGGAATAAGAGTTGAATATAAAAGAGCATCAAGAAGCAAATATCAAACACATTTAAGTCTAACCCACTTCCTATGCATTGGGATCTTGTAAGAAAATAAATCAATAAAGCACAAAGTGACTAGCATAGGAAGGCAAAGCAAGTGCAACTTCAAAAATTTCAACAAAAAGAGAGGAGACTTAATATTTTTGGTATATGAAATCATGTCTCCCTCTCTCATAAAAACTTTCAGTAGCATCATTGATAAAACCCACAATATAACCATCACATAGAGCATTCTTATCATGATCCACATGCATAAAAGTATCATTACTCTCCACATAAGCATAAACAGTTTCATTAGTAATAGTGGGAGTAAAAATATCACATCCATCAATGTAATCATCATAAATAGGAGGCATAGAATAATCAAAATGATTTTTATCCTCAATAGTAGATGGACTGAAAATATCATATTCATCATTGTAAACATCATATATAGGAGGCATATCATAATCAACATAAACTATATCCTCAATAGTGGGTGGACTGAAAATATCATATTCATCATCATAAATGGGAGACATAGTATCATCAAACAAGTCAAAGAACCTCCCCAAGCTTAGATGATTGCAAGATATAAAATAAGTTAAAGAGACCTCCCCAAGCTTAGTCTAGTGCACACAAGAATAGAAACTTAAGCGCTACGCTCCCCGGCAACGGCGCCAGAAAAGTACTTGATAACCCCCAAGAGCAAGGGATCACTGTAGCACCTCTCAATGTGGAAGTAAGGTATCGATCCGCAGGAGCAAGAAGGAAAAGTTATCTATTCCCTACAACTAAAGTGTCACAAGTTTTAGTTGATTATGCACTAAACAAGTTTAAGGAACAAGGTGGTTGATTTAATGGATGGAAGTTTGATGTAACAAGGCAAGAATGTGGAAGTGTCCCAATCCTCTTCAATGCAAGAGGACAAGACAAAGGTTTTCTAGGATGCTTGGAAATAAGGCCTAGGGATCATACTTTCACTAGTGGACACTCCCAACAATTGAATACATAGATATTTCCTCTTCACTTTGCTACTCTGAACTATTCTCCCGTTGGATAGAAATACCAATCTACTGCGTAGGGCTACAAGAGCACACCTTAAAGTCTGAGTGAACAAACACCACAATATCATAGAACACCAAGACCATCGTGTAGGGCTACAAAAGCACACCTTAAAGTCTGTCTTCCACATCTAGGGAACCCCAAGGTCACTATGAGTGCCCCAAAATAGTACTAAACAAACACCACAATTTTATAGTGACATCCAACACAAAGAATAACTCATGGTAAGTATTTCTGTAACCTTTAGCCTAAGAGTCACACACGGTGCGCACACTGTCAACTTCACACCATGGGACAAAGGTGACTCCGGAAATTACATTAATAAAACCACTTGAGTAGCACAAACAATGAAGGAGAAACATCCATGAATTCAATTAGATTACAAAGCTCATGATCACATAAAGATCACATCATGGGAGAGAGAGATGAACCACATAGCTACCGGTAGAGCCCTCAGCCCCGATGAAGAACTACTCCCTCCTCATCATGGGAGGCAGCAACGGCGATGAAGATGTTGATGATGAACACGCCGGAGGGGGGTGGAGCCCTCCGGAGGTGATTCCGGCGGCGTTTCCCCCCTCCGATCTTCTCCGGCGGCAACCTTCTGTCTCCTGTTTCGTGGTTTTGTGTTTCTCCGCCGCCTCCTTTCGCGAAACGCCAGGGGACCTTTTTTATAGGCGTTTTTAGGTCAAGACTATGTCGGTGGAGCAAAGATCGACGGCCACGGAGCTCCGAGGGGGAAAAGAGCTGGGCCCACGTGGCCAGGTATAGTAGGCCGCGTGGGACCTCCCATTTCCAGCCTGTTGGGCTTCTGGTCTTCAATTTAAGCCCATTGCGTTTGTCTCGAAAATTCTGAACCGTGCTCTTTGGCCTTGCCCTTTTTGGAGTCCCGAAGCTCCCGAAAAGTCTGAAACACTAAAAAAGACGTTTTCTGGAAAAACAGGGTTAATTCCAAATAAATGGGAAAACTATGAAATATTCCCAAAATCATTATAAAACATTGATATAACCCTTATATGATGCAAATATGATTGGAATATAAGCAATTAAAGTGCAAAGTTCATGTATGCATTTTACATGCATCAGTTAGTCACAATAGGCTTGGCAACCCAAATGGTTCTTTTCTTGACACCACTATGAGTACCAACATATTTGGCAAACACATTGCCAACCTTATCCTTCATAAGAGAGTAAGAATTATCAATTATGATACGGTTGGATAAGGTACCACTAGTGCATGAAGAAGCCAAGTGACCCTTCTCACGGCATAAGTAGCAACATTTGCTTCCTCCTTTCTTCTTTGTTGAAATCTCAACTTGAGAAGGAAGAACTCGATTCTTCTTGGGAAGAGGCAGTTCTTCAACTTGGGGAACTTTAGTTTGAACTTGAGGCATCTTCCCTTGTTGCTTCTCACTAAGAGACTTCTTCTTCAAAGGGCAAGGTCTAACATGGTGCCCTTCAACTTTGCACTTGAAGCAAGTGATCTTGGCCGAATTCTTGACTTGTTCTTGGCCCTTCTTTTTCTTGTTATACTTGGACTTGTTCTTGTTATTGGAGTTGAATCCAAGTTCACTCTTGTCATTGGGGCGTCTTTGCACACTCAACATGTTGTCAAGTGTGGGCTTCCCATCATGACGCTTTTCCAAGTCTTTCTTCAAGGAAGTGACTTGGGCCTTGAGCTCTTTTAATTCCTCTACATGGTTAGTATCAACAAAAACACTAGAGGAAGTTGAAGCTTTATTGTTAGAGCAACAAGGCATTGAAAGTAATTCATCACAAGATGTAGCAATATTATGAGTGGATGAATTACTAGGACTAGCACATGGCAATAAAGCATTTTGAGTAGAGGTTGTGCCATTGTCCACATGAGGCTCACAAGATGTTACCTTTGTAATAATACCCTCATGAGCTAACTTTAGCTTATCATAGGAGACTAGAAGGTCCTCATGAGAGCTCGAGAGCTTTTCATGGCTTTCTTCCAATTTCCCATATTTGCTAGATAGAAATGCAAGTTGAGCCCTTAGCTCAACATTCTCCGTTAATATGGATGCTTCACAAGAGATAGAGTTAGTAGCACAAGCATCATTATTTATGACAATAGGAGAAAGTAACTTGGCAAGCTCTTTAGAGTGAGAAGCTTTAAGTTGCGCATGAGACTCGGTGAGTTTGATGAGCTCACCCTTAACGACCCTAGAGCCATTTTCTAGGTGCTCAAAATTCTCAAGGAGTTTGGCATGTGCATCTATAAGCTTACCATTTGTTACTTTGAAGTCATTAGCCACTTTAAGAGAACTATCATAGGATCCCCTTACTCTAGAAAGTTCGAGAGCATAAGTTTCCTCAAGAGACTCCTTGGTGGTTTGTTCTTCTTCAAGAGCTTCTTTGAGATCAGCGATCTCTTCCGCGTATTTATATTCGCGGCTTTGCATTTTCTCAATTGTGTCTTCATGCTCATCAATAAGTTTATTGCTCTCAATAGCAATAGTCAAGATTTCTATGAATTTAGCATGAGCATCTTTATTCTTAGCAATAGCATGAAGAACCATTTTACCCTTCTCAATAAGGGAAGCATCATTATCATCTTCTTCATTATCAACATCATTTTCATTTTGAGATATATTGGGAGTCAAGGTAGAAATTACCGTTGATCCCCTTGCCATAAGGCAAAAGTGTGAAGTGGTTGATGATGATGAAGCAAAAACTTGAAGCACCATTCAAGTCCATGTCTTGTTCCATGGAGTGTTCGGTTTCCTCTACATTGTTAGCCAAACAAATACTAGAGGAAATAGAAGTATTTTTATCAAGGGAACAAGACATAGAGAGCATATCATCATGAGGATTAGTCAAGTAATTTGTACATGATATGCAAGGACTATCAACACAAGCATGTAGATCATTTTTGGTTCTAGATGCGTTTAAGTCCAAAGATAAATCATTGCAATAAGATAGAGCTGAAGTATCATCAACAATAAGCTTACTATCATTATTGCAATATCTATCACTACTCACCATTGCATTACTTTGTGGCTTGCCACATGTAGGTGAAGTAGAAGAAGTTGAGAACTCATCACGGCCGGAGGTGGAGGGACAACAATCATCTCCACAATTCTTCGACACATCATATTTATCTTGAAGCTTGGTCCAAAGCTCATGAGCATTCCGAAAAGGAGAGACCGACATAATAACTACATCGCTCAAAGCATTGAAAATCACATTAGAAGCTTGAGCATCTAGATAGGAATTATTCTCATCCATTAAAGATAATCTTTTGGGATTCCTTGGAGGAGAATAACCCCTATATAGAATTCGCTCTATGTATGGGTCAATGACCCGAATAATATCAAGAATGCGAATTTTCCAAACATCATAATTTGTGCCATCTAATACAAAAGAAGCATTGTGCACTAGTTCACTAGACGACATCTTTACTCTCGAGGCGGTGAAGCAAAAAACGAGAGAACCCGCTCTGATACCAATTGAAAGGACACGGATGTCGCCTAGAGGGGGGGTGAATAGGCGATTAAAATTCTTTGCGGTTTAGGCTTGAATAAATGCGGAATAAAACTAGCGTTTAATTTATCAAGCACGAAACCTAAACAAGCTAAGTTAACCTATGTGCACCAACAACTTATGCTAGACAAGATAAGCAAATATGTGATAGCAAGATATATTACTTCAAGCTCGATGGCTATCACAAAGTAAATAGCATAAGTAAGAAGCTCGGGTATAGAAATACCGAGGCACTTGGAGACGATGATTTATCCCGAAGTTCACTTCCCAATGGAAGCTACGTCTCCGTTGGAGCGGTGCGGAGTCACAAAGTGATCCCCGAATAGCCGTCAAATGGCACACCGTAATCTCCTTCGTGCCTCTACCAATGTAGAGTGCCACGAGCCACTATGGGACACTTGAGGGTGGTCACCGAACTCGTACAAGGATGAGGCACACTCCACAACTTAATTGGAGGCTCTCACCGAATTCCCGCGGCTCCCAAAGCCACAAGAATCACAAGGTTGGGGCGCGACTCCACAACTTAATTGGAGGCTCCCAACTATCCCGCGAGCCACCAAAACTCCGAGATCAACAAGGACTGTCTAGGGCACTCCAAGTACCCAAGAGGACAAGATCTAGGGCACCCCAAGTACCCAAGAGTAACAAGCTTCTCAACTTCAATTTCCACGTATCACCGTGGAGAACTCAAACCGATGCAACTAATGCAAGAAGGCAAGACCACTAGAAGTGGTCAAATCCTTCACTCCCAAATCTCACCTAAGCAACTAATGCTATTGGGGGGAGAAGAGAGGAAGAACAAAGAGGAACACCAAATCCCTCGAAGATCTAGATCCAAAAAGCTTCCCCTCACTTAGAGGAGAGATTGATTGGTGGAATGATAGATCTAGATTTCCTCTCTCTTTTCCCTCTAATTGGAGGCAAGAATCATGGAGGAATAGAGAGATAGCAAAGCTCAACAAGGTCAACAATGGTGGCAAATTTCGAGCTCAAGAGTTGGAGTCTCCTTGGGGAAGAAGACCCTTAAGTAGGTAGGTGAGAAATCTGCCCGTTGGCCAGTTTTTGCGCAGGGTCGGAAGTTCCGGAACTTCACCCGGAACTTCCGGATATGTGAGAAATCTGCCCGTTGGCTAGTTTTTGCGCCGGGCCGGAACTTCCGCCATTCTGGGCAGAACTTCCGATCAGCAGGAATCTTCAGCCTTCATCGCGCAGGGCCGGAACTTCCGAGACGAAGAGCGAAGTTCCGCACCACCAGAACTTCCGAGCCAACTTCCGAACGAACTTCCGCTTATGAAATGAAAACACCCGAGAGCAAAAATACTAAGCGGAACTTGCATCGGAACTTCACCCGGAACTTCCGATACTCGGAACTTCTGGGAAAACGAGCGGAACTTCCGCACCATGAAAAACAGGAAAACCCGAAATGCAATAACTTTCTCGTACGAACTCCAAAACAGGTGAATCCAATTCTGTTGGAAAGGTAGCGACAAGAGCTTTATGAAACAAGAAAGATGAAAACATGTGAATCCAAAAATATTAAGGGTCACAAATATAGAGGGGATACCACACATGGGAAGGTGTGGACCCTATCTCGAAGGTGGACCGATAATATTTCCAACCTGAAAACGCAACAAGTTTTCCATACGAAATCCGTTTTCGGAGAACTTGGGCTTGTCATGAAGATCACAAGAAGCACCAAAACCCAACAAGGAGAAAATCTAAATAAGAACCAAGAAAGATGATGAAGGCAAGTATGCAAAGGTTTGAGCTCTCTCCAACTGATATGCTAAAGCTCAATCAAGAGCCCCTCTTGATAGTACGGTATCTATTCTATAACCCGGTCTCCCAACTAGTACCACGAGACCGGTAAAATAGAAACCCTATCATATCTTTGCCTTGCGCATTCCACTTGAGCTAGATGACGTCGATCTTGATCTTTTCAAGTGGACCACCTTTCTTGATTGCGCTTCGCTTGGTGAAGACTCAAACATTGCTCTCCCATACTCCACTATGGAGAGCCTCTATTAGGCACATCTTCACATGAACATTATCTCTAAATGGGTGGCAAGCTTCAAGCCTAAGATTTCTTCGAGATGCTCCTCTTGAACTTGCGCTTCTCAACATTGATGACGATCACCACTTGACGTCATTGATCATGGGCCATATGAAATCTTCATTTGATGCAAGCCCATAGAAAGATACCTAACCACACATAGAAATGCTACACACATATCATGGGTTAGTTCACAAAGCTATATGAACAATTGCTTACCATACCAAGAGATACATGATCCCACTTGGTACATCTTGTAGGTTTGTGTGTTGATCAATACTTGATCAACCTTGTATCTCTTCTTCTCTTTTCAATAGATGATGTCTTGAAGATAACCATGAATGATCACATAATTCTTTTCTTCAAGACATACTTGCAATATGCTCAACTCGATTATCTTGATGCCAAATACTTCATTATATCAATATATTCATGGCATCAACCTTGAATCCAACATATGGAGTTCAAGCATGGTCTATGGACAAACATTACAAGTAAAACTCAATGCAACCATTAGTCCATAGGGATTGTCATTAATTACCAAAACCACACATGGGGGCGCCATGCCCTTTCAATAGTATTCAATATTCATCGGATCCCAGCAAACACAACATGTAGCATTACAATAATATGATCATGATCATGTAGGGCAGCTCACAAGATCTCTTCGTTGCTCTCCTGGCTCCTCTCCGTTGCTCCTTCGGTCCTTCAGGCGTGTTCTGGAAAAATAGGGACCCCCGTGTAGTTTCGTCCAATTCCGAGAATATTTCCAGACTAGCTTTTCTGGAATACAAAAACAGCAGAAAACAGGAACTGACACTTCGGCATCTTGTTAATAGGTTAGTCCCAAAAAATGTATAAAAGTGATATAAAGTAGATGCAAAACATGTAGCAATTGGTTTAAAACAAGCATGGAACATCAAAAATTATAGATACGTTTGAGACGTATCAGCATCCCCAAGCTTAGTTCCTACTCGTCCTCGAGTAGGTAAACGATAAAAACAAAATAATTTTTGAGGTGACATGCTACCATCATAATCTTGATCATATAATATTGCAAGGCACATGTAAATGAATGAAGTGATCCAAGTCAATGGTCTATAATTTGCTACCAAATAGATAATGAGTAAACAATGAATCACACAAGCTAAACGTTTTCATGAATAGTACTTTCGAGACAAGCATCAAAGAGTTTTGCATAAGTGTTAACTCATAAAGCAATAGTTTCTAATAAAAGGTATTCAATCAACACAAAGGAAGAATTAAGTTTCAGCATTTGCTTCAACTTTCAACATATTTATCTCATGGATATTGTCAACACAAAGTAGTATAACAAGTTCAATACATTGCATATAACGCATGTTGTAACAAAGTTGACACTAGTGTTTGCTTGTGGAAGACATAAAGAATAGGAAAACTGACTCAACATAAAAGTAAAAGAAAGGCCCTTCGCAGAGGGAAGCAGGGATTAAGTCATGTGCTAGAGATTTTAGGTTTTTGAAAGCATATAGAGATTGCATAAAATATTTGATACTCCTCCCAAACCTTGCTAACACAAGCCATGGCTAACCGAATCCTCGAGTGCCTTCCATCAATCACATACCATGGAGGAGTATCTATTTTTGAGAGGTGTTTGTTAATTGTCAACGAATGGTAGCGGGTGAGAACAGTATTCTACCTGTCAAACGGACTTTTAAGAGCGGCTCCCATGAAGGACGTTATTTCTACCAGTAAGGCAGATCATCCCTCTTTCTCTTTGGTTTACACACATTCAGGTATTTCACTGTTTGTCATTGCTTACTGATGAATCAGGGCAAAAGTGTGAAGAGAATTAATTGGTTAAAATTGTAATTAATTGGGACTGGGCACCCCGTTGCCAGCTCTTTTTGCAAGTTATTGGATAAGCGGATGTATATGCCACTAGTCCAGGTGTAAAAGTCCATTCAACAAATAGAATAAAGAATAACCACACTAATTCCTCATGAGCTAGTAAACATTGACACAAAAAGGGAATAATAACATTTTGAATAATTTAAAGGTAGCACATGAAAATTTTACTTGGAGTGGCAAGGAAATACCACATATAGGTAGTTATGGTGGACACAAATGGCATGGATTTTGGCTCAAGGATTTGGATGCACGAGAAGCATTCCCTCTCAGTACATAGTTTAGGCTAGCAAGTTTTATGTAAGCAAACAAGAATATCAATCCGTACACCAAGTTTTATATGACAAACAAATTGCAAACGTTATAAGACTTCATACCGTCTTCCTTGTTAACCAAACCCTGTTATTAGAAAATATCTAGACCTTAGAGATACCACCGATGCAAACCAAATTTTCAACAAGCTTTATGGTAGTTCTTCACTAATAGGCATAACTCATGTGATGCACAATTTAATCATGATCTACTTGTTAATTCAAAACAATTGACAAGCATCAAGTTATCCAAATTAGTGATCTACAAGATTAAGCAAGTTTTTCCTTATACCAATTACCACATGCAACATTTTCTGAACGAACCAAACACCAATCAATTTATTTCATCAACTCTCCAAATAGATATAAGTGAAGCAAGAGAGTACTTTCTACAAAAGAAAGCTAATAGCTCTGACAAGAGATACATGAAAATAAGAGCTAAAAGCTGAACAGCGCTAGATATGAATACTCAACAAATATAAGTGAAGAATAGGAGTATTATCATGAAAAAGCGGAGCGTGTCTCTCTCCCAATCAAGAATGCTAGGGTCCAGTCAAGCTTTATTGAAAATAAAAGTGCAATACTGAAAATAAAAGCACACAGACGCTCTAAGAAAAGCACATATGATGTGAAAGAATTAAAATATAGTTTCACTAGAGATGACCTGATAATTTTGACGATGAAGAAGGGGATGCCTTGGGCATCCCCAAGCTTAGACGCTTGAGTCTTCTTGAAATATGCTGGGGAGATCCATGGGAGCCTCCCCAAGCTTAAGCTCTTCACTCTTCTTGATCCTATTATATCATCCTTCTCTCTTGACCCTTGAAAACTTCCGTCACACCAAACTCAAAGTAGATCTCATTAGAGGGTTAGTGCATAACCAAAAACTCACATGTTCTACATAGGCGCAATATGATTTGTTACTTTAAACATTAGGTACAGCCACTGATGTTATGTGAAGCTCTTCCACCCAAAAAAGAATTTCACTCAACACTAGTAAAAGAGAGAATGCAAAATAAAAAGGCATAATCTGTCTAAAACAGAACAGTCTGCAAAGACGAATTTTTTCAAGGCACTTACGACGCTCAGATCGAAAAACTCTAGACTAATGAAAGATTAAGACATTCATAAAGATTACGCAAAAAAATATTCAGATTTAATTAACAATCTGGTGATTTTAAGAATTTCGTACAGTGAACAGCAAAAATCTGTTTCTGCGCAGCAATCAAAATTAAGCATCGTCTTAACATTAGAGGCTACTCTTGGCACAACAATGCGAGAAAATAAAGATACAAAGGAGTTGCTACAGAAGTAAACATCCTCCTTGACTCAATAAAAGAAAAATTGCAGAAGTAAAAATAATGGGTTGCCTCCCATAAGCGCTTTTCTTTAACGCCTTTTAGCTAGGCACAAAGCAAGCATCAAGTATTACCAAGTGATGAAGCATCCAAAGAGAGGTCGGAAGTTTTCTCAACAATGCATTTTATCTTATCTATGTAGGTTTCGGAATTCCCTTTCTCAATACCTCTAGGCTCATCATATTCATCAAATGGGTTTTCAGGAACAATCCAATCAAAATTCTTTTCTAGTGCCTCCTGCATTCCTATAAGCTTAAAAGGTATTGGTATTTTAACTTCCCCCTCACAATTAGTTTCTTTAGTGTACTTAAGCCTATCTTTTTCAAGTTTTTCAAGTGTATTAACAACGTCAATACAATACCCAAGCATCTTGTATTTAATAAAAACTTTTCTAGCTTCCCTAGCAACATCATCAAATTCCATAAGTAGGGTTTCTAAAACAAAATCTTTCTTTTCACCATCTTCCGTATCATGAAGTTTTAGAAACATGTGCTGCATTATGGGACTAAGATTGACAAACCGAGCTTCCAACATGTGAACTAGAGAAGCTGTAGCAATTTCATAATTTGGAGCAAGTTCTACCAAGGATCTATCTTCAAAATCTTCAACCATACTAACATGATTAAAGAATTCCTCAATGTTATCCCTTCCAATGATAGACCCACTACCCACAGATATTTCTTTTAAAGTATACTTAGGGAGAAGCATGATGAAATAATAAAAACCAAACAGAAAATAAACTAGATGCAAGTAACTAATTTTTTTGTGTTTTTGATAATTGAAAGCAAACAAGATAAAATAAAATAAACTAAGCAAGACAAAAAAAAAGTAAAGAGATTGGAAGCGTGAAACTCCCCTTGCAGAAGACTGCTGTCTCCCCGGCAACGGCGCCAGAAAAAGAGCTTGATGGCGTGAATCACACGCTCGTTGGGAGACCCCAAGAGGAAGGTATTATGCAGTTCAGCAACAAGTTTTCCCTCAGAAAGAAACCAAGGTTATCGAACCAGTAGGAGAACCAACTCTTCAGAAGGTTGTTGGTGGCCGCACGGCGCAACACGATCACCAACGCGGAACCTGCACACAACACAATCAAAGTACTTTGCCCCAACGAAATAGTGAGGTTGTCAATCTCACCGGCTTGCTGAAAACAAAGGATTAAACGTCTCGTGTGGAAAATGAGTATTAAATTGCAGAGAATGAAAAAGGAACAGTTTGCAGTTTGTGGTTGTTTAATCAGTGTAAAAGAATGGACCGGGGTCCACAGTTCACTAGTGCTGTCTCTCCATAAAAGATAACTAACATGTTGGGTGCACAAATTACAGCTGGTCAATTGACAAATAGTGAGCGCATGACAATGCCTATACATGACATGATGACTACTATGATATTTAATTGGGCATTACGACAAGATACATAGACCGTTATCCAACAGCATCTATGACTAATAATCCACCGCCGGGTTGTCATCCGATTCCCCCGTTGGTATTAAGTTGTAAGCAACAGATAATTGCATTAAGTAAAGCGCGTAATGTAAACAAACACATATGCCCGTGGACATAGCATCGTTAGGTTATCCCTAGTGGCAACAGCACATCCACAACCTTAGAACTTTCTGTCAGTGTCCCAGATTAAAAGAGGCATGAACCCACTATCTAGCATAAATACTCTCTCTTGGAGTTACAAGCATCTACTTGGCCAAAGCATCTACGAGTAACGGAAAGCATGCAAGATCTTAAATAACATATAAGATAGATTGATAATTAACTTGACATAGTATTCAATATTCATCGGATCCCAGCAAACACAACATGTAGCATTACAATAATATGATCTTGATCATTGATACGTCTCCAACGTATCCATAATTTCTGCTGTTCCATGCTTATATTATACCATTTGCTACATGTTTTATATACACTTCGTATCACTTTTATGCATTTTCTGGGACTAACCTATTAACAAGATGCCACAGTGCCAGTTCCCTGTTTTCTGCTGTTTTTGGTTTCAGAAAGTTACTTCTGGAAATATTCTCGGAATTGCACGAAACAAAAGGCCAGGTCCCTATTTTTCCAGCACGTACACGGAGTCCGAAGGAGAGACGAAGATGTGCCAGGAGGTGGCCAAACCACCCAGGCGCGGCAGTGGGCCCAGCCGCCGCCAGGTGGTTTGGGCCCCTCGGGGGTCCGCCGACATCGCCCCTTCGCCTATTTATTCCCCGAGACGCGAAAACCCTAAAACACCGAGCCTTTCATCCAGAACATATTCGCTGCCGCCGCCGTCGTCAACCCTAACTCGGGGGGTTCCTGAAGCTCTTCCCGGCACCCTGCCGGAGAGGGGAATCATCACCGGAGGGCTCTACATCGCCATGCCCGCCTCCGGAGTGATGCGTGAGTAGTTCATCCTTGGACTATGGGTCCATAGCAGTAGCTAGATGGTTGTCTTCTCCACTTGTGCCATCATGTTTAGATCTTGTGAGCTGCCTATCATGATCAAGATCATCTTATTGTAATGCTACATGTTGTGTTTGCTGGGATCTGACTTATATTGATACCTATGTGGAGCTGAATATTATATTATCATGTCTATGTCATTTGTGATCTTGCATGCTCTCCGTTACTTGTTGAAGCCTTGGCCACGTGAATACTTGTAACTCCAAGAGGGGGTATTTATGCATGATAGTTGGGTTCAACCTCTATTTAACCTGGGATAGTGACAGCAAGTTCTAAGGTTGTAGATGTGTTGTTGCCACTAGGGGTAAAACAGCAATGCTTTATTCAAGGATGAATGTATTGTTTACATTACGCACATTACTTAATGCAATTGTCTGTTGCTTGCAACTTAATACTGGAAGGGGTACGGATGTTAACCGGAAAGTGGACTATTTAGGCATAGATGCATGCTGGATAGCGGTCTATGTACTTTGTCGTAATGCCCAAATGAATCTCATAGTAGACACCACAGCTCACACATGCATGTTATATGCACTTATCAATTGTCAATTGCCCAGCTGTAATTTGTTTACCCAGCATGTTAGTTATCTTATTGGAGAGACACCACTAGTGAACTGTGGACCCCGGTCCATTCTTTTACATCTGAAATACAATCTACTGCAATCATTGTTCTCTACTGTTTTATGCAAACAAACATCATTTTCCATTCGATACGTTTAACCCTTTGTTTTCAGCAAGCCGGTGAGATTGACAACCTCACTGTTAAGTTGGGGCAAAGTAGTTTGATTGTGCTGTGCAGGTTCCACGTTGGCACCGGAATCCCTGGTGTTGCGCCGCACTACACTCCTCCACCAACACCTTCGAAGCAAACCTCGTTTTCCTACTGGTCCGATTAAACCTTGGTTTCATACTGAGGGAAAACTTACTGCTGCACTCATCATACCTTCCTCTTGGGGTTCCCAACTGACGTGTGACGTACAAGCAATTGTTTCTGGCACTATTAACCTAGAGCCACCAACAACGTTTTCTGGCGCCGTTGCCGGGGAAAACAGAATTGCTTCTGCAAGGGGAGTCTCTCACACCCAATCTCTTTACTTTGTTATTTGTCTTGCTTAGTTTATTTTTATTTTGTTTTGTTTGCTTTCTCTATATCAAAAACACAAAAAAATTAGTTACTTGTCTTGCTTAGTTTATTTTTATTTAGTTTGTTTGCTCTCTTATCAAAAACACAAAAAAATTAGTTACTTGTTTAATTCAGTTTAATTTTGTTTTTCAAAATGAATACTCCTGAGAACACTAAGTTGTGTGACTTCACTAGCACAAACAACAATGATTTCATATGCACTCCTATTGCTCCACCTGCTTCTAAGCAGAATTTTATGAAATTAAACCTGCTCTATTAAATCTTGTTATGAAAGAGCAATTTTCTGGTGTTAGTACTGATGATGCTGCTGCCCATCTTAATAACTTTGTTGAACTTTGTGAAATGCAAAAGTATAAGGATATGGATGGGGATATTATAAAACTGAAACTTTTTCCTTTCTCCTTGAGAGGAAGAGCTAAAGAATGGTTGCTTTCTTTGCCTAGAAATAGTATTATTCTTGGACAAAATGCAAAGATGCTTTCATAGGGAAATATTATCCTCCTGCTAAGATTATATCCTTGAGAAGTAGCATTATGAATTTTAAACAACTTGATAATGAACATGTTGCTCAAGCTTGGGAAAGAATGAAATCTTTGGTGAAGAATTGTCCCACTCATGGACTGACTACTTGGATGATCATCCAAACCTTTTATGCAGGATTAAATTTTTCCTCAAGGAACTTATTGGATTCAGCCTCTGGAGGAACCTTTATGTCCATCACTTTAGGTGCAGCAACAAAGCTACTTGATGATATGATGATCAACTATTCCGAATGGCACACCGAAAGAGCTCCTCAAGGTAAGAAGGTAAATTCTGTTGAAGAAACCTCCTCTTTGAGTGATAAGATTGATGCTATTATGTCTATGCTTGTGAATGGTAGATCTCATGTTGATCCTAATAATATTCCTTTAGCTTCATTGGTTGCTCAAGAAGAGCATGTTGATGTAAACTTCATTAAAAACAACAACTTCAACAACAATGCTTATAGGAATAATTTTGGTAGCAACAATTATAAGCCTTATCCTTCAAATGGTTATGGTAATTCTTATGGTAATTCCTACAGCAACAATAGAAGTGTGTCCTCTGATCTTGAAGCTATGCTTAAAGAATTTATTAGCACACAAAAAGCTTTCAATAAAACTGTTGAGGAAAAGTTTGAAAAAATTGATGATCTTGTCTCTAAAGTTGATAGTCTTGCTCATGATGTTGAAATTCTAAAACTGAAAGTTATGCCTAATGAAGTTAAAGATATTAAGTCATTTGCTACAGCAAATGCCATCCAAGTTCGAATTGATAATAATATTAGGATGTTGGCTGAATTGCATGCTAGGTGGGAAAAAGAGGAAGAACTTGAAAAAGAGAATAGTATAGTTAGAGTTTGTACTATCACCACCACTAGTAATGCTAATGTTTCACATGCTAGTAAACCTCCTACTATTGATGGTAATGTTATTGGTGTTGATAATGTCTCTACTACTTCTGCTAAGCGTTTGAAATTGCCTAAAACTGCTGAAACTTTTTCTGATAAAAGTGCTGAAATTTTTCAAACTATTGGAGACAATGGTTCCACCACCATTGACAATAATGATTTTGATTTTGATGATTGTAACATCTCTGAAGTTATTATGTTCTTGCAAAAATTAGCTAGAAGTCCCAATGCTAGCACAATTAATTTGGCTTTTACAAAGCATATTACAAATGCTCTTTTGCAAGCTAGGGAGGAGAAGTTGAAACTTAAAGCTTCTATTCCTAGAAATTAGAAGATGGTTGGGAACCCATCATTAAGGTAAAGGTGAATGATTTTTATTGCAATGCCTTGTGTGATCTTGGTGCAAGTGTTTCAGTTTTGCCCAAGAAGCTTTATGATATTCTTGATTTGCCACCTTTGGAACATTGTTATTTGGATGTTTTTCTCGCTGATAATGCTATGAAGAAACCTTTGGGGCGAGTTAATGATGTTTTTATTACGGTAAAAGATAACCTTGTCCCCGTTGATTTTATTGTTATGGATATTGAATGCAATGCATCTTGTCCTATTGTTTTGGGAAGACCTTTTCTTCGAACTGTTGGTGCCATCATTGATATGAAAGAAGGTAATATAAGGTACCAATTTCCTCTCAAGAAAGGTATGGAACACTTCCCTAGGAAGAGAATGAAGTTACCTTTTGACTCTATTGTTAGAGCAAGTTATGATGTTGATGCTTCTTCTCTTGACAACACTTGATTTTCACTTTCTGCGCCTAGCTGAAAGGCGTTAAAGAAAAGCGCTTATGGGAGACAACCCATCGTTTTTATTTGCTGTTATTTTTGTTTTCTTTGAGTCAAGGATTTTTGTTACTTCTGTAGCAACTCCTTTGTATCTTTATTTTATCGCAATGTTGTGCCAAGTAAAGTTCTATATTGAAAGTTGATGCAAGATTTGGATTTCTGCGCAGTGACAGATTTTTAGCTGTCACGGATTTGAGCTTATCTCCCTGTAGAAAATTCAAAAAATTCTGAGAAAAATCACGCATATTCCTGAGATATGTACGCAACTTTCATTATTTTAGGCCAGATCCATCTGAGCAACTTAAGTGCCTCGAAAAAATTCGTCATTCCAGACTGTTCTGTTTTTGACAGATTCTGCCTTTTGTTTTGCATTCGCTCTTTTACTGTGTTTGTGTGGATTTCTTTGCTCCACAAAGCATTGGTGGCTGTAGCTAATGTCCAGAAGCTTTGGGATTGATTGTATCATTACAGAATATGAGAATTTTTGATTATGCACTAACCCTCTAATGAGAACTGTCTTGAGTTTGGTGTGAAGGAAGTTTTCAAGGATCAAGCGAGAAGGGTGATATTATGTGATCAAGAAGAGTGAAAAGCCTAAGCTTGGGGATGCCCCCGTGGTTCATCCCAACCATATTCAGAGAGACTCAAGCGTCTAAGCTTGGGGATGCCCAAGGCATCCCCTTCTTCATCAACAAACTTATCAGGTCATCTCTAGTGAAACTATATTTTAATTCTTTCACATCTTATGCGCTTTACTTGGAGCGTCTGTGTGTTTTTATTTTTGTTTTTGTTTGAATAAATTCGGATCCTAGCAATCCTTGTGTGGGAGAGAGACACGCTCCGCTTTTTCATGTGAATACTCATGTTCTTCACTTATATTTGTTGAGTATTCTTAACTAGCTACTGCAGTGCTTTTAGCTCCTGTTTTTCATGCATCTCTTCGAGCTGTTAGCACTTGTTTATAAATACTCTCTTGCTGCATTATATTATCATTTGGAGAGTTTATGTTTAATAAATTATTGGTGTTTGTTTGGAAGAAAGAAAATGCTACATGTAGTAGTTGGTATTGGAAAAGACATATGCATTCTTGTAGATCATTGTCTTGTTTTGATTTGATGCTTTGCAATTGTTTTGAGCTCTCAAGTAGATCATGTTTAAGCTCTTGCATCATGTAGTTAAAGCCTAGTAGTGGAGAACTACCGTAGAGCTTGTTGAGACTTGGGATGCATATTTGTTCTCTCTAAGGTCTAGATATTTTCTGGTAAAATGTTTGAGCAACAAGGAAGACAGTGTAGAGTCTTATAATACTTGCAATATGTTTTTATGTGATTCTTGCTGTACCGGTTTATACTTGTGTTTGCTTCAAACAACCTTGCTAGCCTAAACTCTGTACTGAGAGGGAATGCTTCTCGTGCATCCAAAACTTGAGCCAAAACCCATGCCATTTGTGTCCACCATACCTACCTACTATGTGGTATTTCCTGCCATTCCAAGTAAATATTTCATGTGCTACCTTTAAACTATTCAAAACTTTATTACTCCTTATTTGTGTCAATGTTTTATAGCTCATGAGGAAGTATGTGGTGTTTTATCTTTCAATCTTGTCATTTACTTCTGACAGACTTTCACCAATGGACTAGTGGCATATACATCCGCTTATCCAATAATTTGCAAAAAGAGCTGGCAACGGGGTGCCCAGCCCCAATTAATTACAACTTTCATTAATAATTCTCTTCACATGTTTTGCCCTGATTTATCAGTAAGCAACTTAATTTTGCAATAGACACTCCTCCATGGTATGTGAATGTTGGAAGGCACCCGAGGATTCGGTTAGCCATGGCTTGTGTAAGCAAAAGGTTGGGAGGAGTGTCATCTATAAAGAAACTAAAATACATGTGTAAACAAAAGAGAAGAGGGATGATCTACCTTGCTGGTAGAAATAACGTCCTTCATGGGAGCCGCTCTTTGAAAGTCTGGTTGACAAGGGGGTTAGAGTGCCCACTACCATTCGTTGACAACAACAAACACCTCTCAAATACTTATTTTGTGCTCTCTATATGCTTTCGAAAACTTAAAAAGCTCTAGCACATGATTTAATCCCTGCTTCCCTCTGCGAAGGGCCTATCTTTTACTTTATGTTGAGTCAGTTTACCTACTCCTTTCTATCTTAGAAGCAAACACTTGTGTCAACTTTGTGTGCATTGATTCTTACATATTTACTTATTGCACTTGTTATATTGCTTTATGTTGACAACTATCCATGAGATATACATGTTACAAGTTGAAAGCAATGCTGAAACTTAATCATCCTTTGTGTTGCTTCAATGCCTTTTACTTTGAATCTATTGCTTTATGAGTTACCTCTTATGCAAAACTTTTTGATGCTTGTCTTGAAAGTACTATTCATGAAAAGTTTTTGCTTATATGATTCATTGTTTACTCTTTATCTATTTGTTAGCAAACTATAGATCATTGCTTTGAGTCACTTCATTCATGACATGAGCCTTGCAATATATTGATCAAGATTGTGTGAAAGCATGTCTCCTCAGAAATTATTTGTTGTTATCGTTTTACCTACTCGAGGACGAGTAGAACTAAGCTTGGGGATGCTTGATACGTCTCCAACGTATCCATAATTTCTGCTGTTCCATGCTTATATTATACCATTTGCTACATGTTTTATATACACTTCGTATCACTTTTATGCATTTTCTGGGACTAACCTATTAACAAGATGCCACAGTGCCAGTTCCCTGTTTTCTGCTGTTTTTGGTTTCAGAAAGTTACTTCTGGAAATATTCTCGGAATTGCACGAAACAAAAGGCCAGTCCCTATTTTTCCAGCACGTACACGGAGTCCGAAGGAGAGACGAAGAGCCACGAGGTGGCCAAACCACCAGGCGCGGCAGTGGGCCCAGCCGCGCCAGGTGGTTTGGGCCCCTCGGGGGTCCGCCGACATCGCCCCTTCGCCTATTTATTCCCCGAGACGCGAAAACCCTAAAACACCGAGCCTTTCATCCAGAACATATTCGCTGCCGCCGCCGTCGTCAACCCTAACTCGGGGGGTTCTGAAGCTCTTCCCGGCACCCTGCCGGAGAGGGGAATCATCACCGGAGGGCTCTACATCGCCATGCCCGCCTCCGGAGTGATGCGTGAGTAGTTCATCCTTGGACTATGGGTCCATAGCAGTAGCTAGATGGTTGTCTTCTCCACTTGTGCCATCATGTTTAGATCTTGTGAGCTGCCTATCATGATCAAGATCATCTTATTGTAATGCTACATGTTGTGTTTGCTGGGATCTGACTTATATTGATACCTATGTGGAGCTGAATATTATATTATCATGTCTATGTCATTTGTGATCTTGCATGCTCTCCGTTACTTGTTGAAGCCTTGGCCACGTGAATACTTGTAACTCCAAGAGGGGGTATTTATGCATGATAGTTGGGTTCAACCTCTATTTAACCTGGGATAGTGACAGCAAGTTCTAAGGTTGTAGATGTGTTGTTGCCACTAGGGGTAAAACAGCAATGCTTTATTCAAGGATGAATGTATTGTTTACATTACGCACATTACTTAATGCAATTGTCTGTTGCTTGCAACTTAATACTGGAAGGGGTACGGATGTTAACCGGAAAGTGGACTATTTAGGCATAGATGCATGCTGGATAGCGGTCTATGTACTTTGTCGTAATGCCCAAATGAATCTCATAGTAGACACCACAGCTCACACATGCATGTTATATGCACTTCAATTGTCAATTGCCCAGCTGTAATTTGTTTACCCAGCATGTTAGTTATCTTATTGGAGAGACACCACTAGTGAACTGTGGACCCCGGTCCATTCTTTTACATCTGAAATACAATCTACTGCAATCATTGTTCTCTACTGTTTTATGCAAACAAACATCATTTCCATTCGATACGTTTAACCCTTTGTTTTCAGCAAGCCGGTGAGATTGACAACCTCACTGTTAAGTTGGGGCAAAGTAGTTTGATTGTGTTGTGCAGGTTCCACGTTGGCACCGGAATCCCTGGTGTTGCGCCGCACTACACTCCTCCACCAACACCTTCGAAGCAAACCTCGTTTTCCTACTGGTCCGATTAAACCTTGGTTTCATACTGAGGGAAAACTTACTGCTGCACTCATCATACCTTCCTCTTGGGGTTCCCAACTGACGTGTGACGTACAAGCAATTGTTTCTGGCACTATTAACCTAGAGCCACCAATCATGTAGGGCAGCTCACAAGATCTAAACATGATGGCACAAAGTGGAGAGACAACCAACTAGCTACTGCTATGGACCCGTAGTCCAAGGATGAACTACTCACGCATCACTCCGGAGGCAGGCATGGCGATGTAGAAGCTTCCGGTGACGATTCCCCTCTCCGGCAGGGTGCCGGGAAGAGGTTCTGAACCCTCCCGAGCTAGGGTTGACGGCGGCGGCGTCTCTAGAACTTTTCGTGGATATTTGCTCAGTCACTTAGGATTTTCGCGTCGGGGGGAATAAGTAGGCGAAAGGGCGGCGGCTGGAGACCCCCGAGGGGCCCACACCACCCTAGGGCGCGGCAGAGGGGGGGCCCCGCGCCCTAGGTGTGTGTGGGGCCCTCCTGACTCCTCTCCGTTGCTCCTTCGGTCCTTCAGGCGTGTTCTGGAAAAATAGGGACCCCCGTGTAGTTTCGTCCAATTCCGAGAATATTTCCAGACTAGCTTTTCTGGAATACAAAAACAGCAGAAAACAGGAACTGGCACTTCGGCATCTTGTTAATTGGTTAGTCCCAAAAAATGCATAAAAGTGATATAAAGTAGATGAAAAACATGTAGCAATTGGTATAAGACAAGCATGGAACATCAAAAATTATAGATACGTTTGAGACGTATCAACTGCTTACGGCTCCGGTAGTTTGACGATTCCACATCACTCGGCAAACGGGTCAATCACCTTCGGCAACCAGCTGACAAGAGTTGTGTATTGGATCTTTTTGCGCTCGGCAAACATTTTGCGCTCGGCATACACCCCGATTCTGGTAGTGATCAAATTGGGTATTAGCTCTTAGCCAAGCACACCCATGCCGTGGCCCTCCAGTGGCTCCCTCATCGCTCGGCTTTAGATAGTGAGGCTGGTGGAGCAGCACCTCGGGTCGGAGAGATCAAGAAGGCGACATCGTATGAGTGGCGATGCCGACTCCGCGCTTAGTATGTGCAAAGTTTCCCCCTGTAATATGAGTTACCACCCCTTGATCACTTATAGTACCCCAAACATCCGACTGCATTTTCCAACTGAAATGGAAAATGACTACCGAAATTGCATTGTACATCCAGAATAAACCTAAGAAAACATGATCCCAGGCGGATACTTGGCATGTTCCCCCTCGCCCAGGCCCATCGCAAGGAAAGCGAAAACCTAGATTTGCTTTATCAGGTATCAAACAGGAACTCCGAGCAAATAAAACACCTTTCAAAAGTATTAATACAGTCACATGGATGGTAAATGCATGAATGTGATGGACTAAAAAATCTGCGGTTCCTAATGGAATAGGTAACAAAGCCACTTTGCCACCTACGGCTACTAACTCGCCACCTCCCCACGTTAAGCTGGTACTTGTTGTTGCACCAGGAGCTGTTACGCCAGGCGCAGTAGCATGGATATTTTGTACCCATTGAGCAAAGATAGGTTGTAATTGTATGGCGGTATCCAAAAACATATCTTGCGGACGGCCTAAAGCACTCATGGTATCATTATGAATGTATAAGCCAAAACTGTGAAAACCTAGAAATATACATACCTAGTTAAGGTGGGATGAGCTAACTTTCTGATTACTGCAAAAAAGAAATCAAACCAGTTGGGTGATTCTTTAAAGAGCCTAAATCAAATCTGTACTATTGGTACAGAGCCATAAAGAATGGTCGTAACCATAGATCCATCATCTTCGAGGAGGAGGAAACATAAGTCCAATACGCGTTATGGAAGACTAGGGATTGCTAATCCGTCCACGCGGGAAGCCTTCTCCCTCTCAGGCTCAAGAGTCAAGATAGCCCGCCCTAAACAAGAAGCTGCTTATTCTTTCAAGGATAAAGCTAACCAAAACAAGCTACGGATTGAGCGTACACACTTGGTAATTATTTCCTGCTACATCTGATGAATTCCACAAGTAAAGAAACAAGAGAAGCTAGCTAATAGTCCTCTTCACTTCCAACTAGTGCTTTGCCTAAGATGAATGAGTAGTTTAAAGCTTGATCTACATAAGGTAAGACGTACGGAGGATCTACTTTTCAGATGGCCCCATAGAGACGATATATAGTGAGTCGGTCGATGCTCCTTAACTTGGTTTTTATCTGTGTTATTTTACGTCGCATGCAATTAGCCCGCCATAACTACTTCCTCTGTTCCATATTAGTTGACATTCAAATGGATGTATTTAATGGAACGGAGGGAGTAGCTTGGAGATCCCACGAGCTGGTTGAGCTATTCGTTTGGAAATGCATGTATTCATTAATGAATATTCAGAAGAAGGAGATGGCCTGGTGGAGCCTTTTTGTTTAGAGTGAAGGAGAAACGCATATTCATTAAAGGACAGTGCTACCTAGCGACCTGTTGCCACGCAAAATTGCCGCGCAGCACCACGATACTGTCGTACTTTCGTGACGACGGACGATTGCTTTCCGAGCAAAGCAACAAAGATCTCCTCACTTTCGTGGAGGAGAGACGACCGCTTTTCAGCGCAAAACGGCAAAGATCGCCAAACCCTAAGGCTGCTAGGGCTCGGTGGTAGAAGAACGATAAGAAAACGATTGATAAATAAAGGTACGTAAAAGTAGATGTGTATTTTGTTGTATGTCGATTGGGGGGATTTCTTCAATCGGCCGTACACCTATTATATAGGTCGCCTGGACTTTGACGTATAAAACACGGATCGGATCGTTTCCTTGGCATGCAAGCCAAATAAAATATTTCTATTCCTAACTGATCCGGCTATGCATCTAACAGGTACAGAATAATACGACTTCTTATCCTTGTTTGAAACGGCTTTGCAATCCACGCATATCTCAGCCTGGCATCTGAAGCTAGGTAGGACTTGTCCGAGGCAGCCACAGATTTTGATTCATGTAACGTACAAATACCCTTTGGCCCAAAAGGAATAAATATCCGGCCACGATGTCATACCAGCCAATGGAAATCTCATACCATATCATATGACCCTGCGGCCTTTATTTTCTGATTGCGTGACTCCTTACGTGTTTGCACAACTTCGGCAAACTTCTTCAGCTCGACGTACATCCGAGGCCATTTAGGATTTGTCCCAGGTAGAAACGGTGTACCTCCAAATATCTTTGATTCTGGCTAGGACTTATCCTACGTATCTTATGATCAAATGCAAATCTCTGCTGCAACACTTGAGAAATATTAAATATCTCGGCTCATTTAGCCTGGTCAATAAATAAATAAATTTGGCTGATCATAGCCAAATTACACCATGAGCCACGCAAAATTGCGCGCAGCACCACGATACTGTCGTACTTTCGTGACGACGGACGATTGCTTTCCGAGCAAAGCAACAAAGATGAAGGAAACATAGTGGATCTGCCAGGCGTGAGGCATCTTGCGGTGATTATTACATTTTAGGTTGTTCTTGAACCCGGTTTGTCCAGGTCATCTCTTGTCCTTTTTTTCTTTCCTTTTTGGCCCATGTCTGTTTTTTCTTCTTCTAATATATCAATATATAAGGAAAACCTTTTGCCGTGTTTCAAAAACAAAATAATAATGGATATGTGGTGCTACAGAATATCGTTGATGAAATTTCCATGTATCCAACAAAAAGAGCATATTCGAGAAAAACTTATTGATCGGTTCATCTCATCTCAGTTGTACAATTAATCTTGCCTCGGTTCCTTTCACTACAACCTTTCTTCTCTCCCCTAAATTTGCACTTCCGACTCTCTGATCGTCTAACCAATAAAATCAGAGACATCACTCCTTCTAACTACGCTAGAGATCTGGATCAAGTTCTAACCACCCAATTAGAACACTCGTACTACTCAACGAATCGTCTTCAGATGTGGGGACCAGTTCATCTCGTCGATCGCTGGCCCTGCCTGCCTTCTTCGACGGTCACCGCGCCGCTGGGGACTGTTCTGGCGCCGCAGGAGAGGCCGGCGGTGGAGGAGGATGACGGTGCACGACGATGTCGATGTGCGGGACCTCGCCGGCGGCGGCAGCCTTGCCGTGCTCCGCAGCGGCCGCGGCCTCGCGTCCTTTCCCCCAGAGCACGGCGTAGAGGCCCAAGACGATGAGCACCGCCCCGAGCACGCTGCCGAGGTGCAGGTCCTCCCCGAGCAGCAGCGAGCTGAGCACGGCGACGACCACCAGCATCATGGGGTTGAACACGGACGCGAACAGGGGCCGCGCCGCTTGACGCACCAGGAGAGCACCACGAGCATGACGCCGGAGGCGAGCACGCCGGTGTAGACGACGGCGAGGAGGCGGATGTCGAAGCCGAGGCGCCACTGTAGGATGTCCCTGTCGAAGCAGAGCGCGAAGGCGGCGGACTGGAGCGCGCTCATGACGCACATGAGCGCCGTGGTGGAGTAGTGGAAGGGGTACTCCCTGCTGAGCCTAGCCTGGAGGATGAGCCAGAGCGCGTAGAAGTAGCAGCTCCCCATGCAGAGCAGCGACCCCATGGCGCGGTTGCCGCCATCGCCGACACCGCTGCTGAATGATGAGGACGTGGATGGAGTGAAAGTTGTTGCGTGGTGGTGAGCGGCGAGCTGGGCGGCGAGGTTGACGTGGGTGGGGGGCCAGAGGTTGACCTGCGCGCCCTTGTAGAAGGTGAGGAGCATGGCGCCGCCGACGCCGAGCAGCGTTCCCGCGACCTTGGCCTGGCCCGGCACGGTGCGGACGGCGAGGCGCTCGTAGCGGAAGAGCACGGCGAGGACGAAGGTGATGGCCGGGATGAGGTTGGTCATGGCGGAGGCGAAGGTGGCGGAGGTGAGCTTCATGCCGGAGATGTAGAGGTTCTGCGCCAGCGAGCCCCTGCACGCATACAACATTGCAAAGCATGATCAGTCAATACATCAGCTGCATGTCACGTACGCAAACGTAAGCGATCACACGTACGTAAGGATCTAGCTAGTGTACGTGCACGTGTCCATCTTCTTTCTTTCGTCGTGACCAAGTTCCACAGCTCCATCTCGATCTCGCTCCACGACGTCAATGGCCGATCAAGTATATTCTCCTTACGTACATACTCCAGTATATCTAGCCATCTAGGGACTCACGACTGAATTTTTACTCCCTCCGTTCGGATTTTAATTGACACACATTTGGTTACACATGGATGTATATCTAGACACCAAATAAGTATAGATACATCCATATTTGAACAAAACTGAGTCAATTAATTTGGAACGTAGGGAGTAGCTGGCATGGCAATGGCGGTTGGCGGCGCTAAGGTCCAAGGAACCAGTTCCAGCATCGGGGCTAGCCGGACAAGCTAGCAATTGATGCAAGGATACGCAAGTCAAGAAGAATTGAATGCTGCATGTCGATCCATTGGTGCAAGTAGGACGGTGCAATTCATGCGGTAGAGTTGACAAAGTAATCCCCGTTCAAAAAAGAGTTGACAAATCAGGAGCTATACACGGGTGACTACGATATGATGTTTCTGAACTGGTGGTGATTAGTGATCAGGCGTAAACTAACTGAACAAGACAGGGTTAATTTGTTTGGCAGGCAAAGCTGCAGATGATTCCATCGGTTCGGTTGTGCCAAACTTTCACAATCAAGTGGTTGCTCCATCCAGCACATGCATGGATGGATGGGGAAGCTAAAGTGATGCCCGCCGGCGAGCACCCCGTGAAGATGGCATTATGCATCATTGCAGTGAGCTCCTATAGCTACACGTGTGATCTAGCTAGCAAAAGTGGCCGGCCGGCAGCGCACCTAAATTCCGGCAACCAATCCAACATTTTTGGTCTGGCCAAATTCATTAGAGAGGAGACAAGTTGTTGCGTGAGTGCTTACCCGCAGAGGCCGCACACGAAGGAGAGCAGGATCACTCGCCACGTCAGCTTAGTCCGCTTCTTCCTGAAACAAACAAAAATAAAGATTAGAATTAACATATCTGCACACTTGCATGTAATCAGAGGAAGCATATATACTTGGAGTACGGATACTTTGTCGATTAGTATTTGAGTTCTTTATCTATACATCTATCTGCCTTGGCGGAAGCTACACCGTAGCTTTTTGACAAAGGTCTTCTCTTTTTTGCTAGCTAGAAAAGGAGGCCGGGTCAACAGAGGGAACATCGGAAAACATGGAGAAATAACAAGAAAGGGCAGACACACATGCATCCACTCTTCACGCAACACTAAAGGCAGGAACAATCTCATTTGCGATCGAGCGAAAGCAAGGGATTGATGCTCCTCTCTAATAATGGTGCAGAGAGTTGCAGGCACAGATCATACCAACTAGTTGATGCGTAGAGAAGATGCTTTGTACAAGTATATATGTAGTTTAACTGACAACCTGTGCTCCTGACGATATTTTAAAAGAGGACTACTGAAAGTCTGAAACCATACTACAATTGAGCAGTCCAAAAAAGGAAATATAATGCGTGCATGCGGCCAGACATATGTTCGGTGTTGAATTTATTGGAAGGGGAATTGGAGCGTGTTTTCCTTAAAGGGACTACTAATCGATCGATCGATGGAGCTGATCGACGAGTAAGTACGAAGGTTAGGTACCTCTCGACGAAGTATGCGAGTGGGGCGAGGACGACGGAGGCGAAGAGGTAGCGGTAGGCGATGAGGACCCGCATGTCCATGCCGTCACACACCGCCAGCTTGTAGAAGATGTTGACGCCGGCGAAGACGAACTGCACAACCACCATCCCCGCCACCGGCTTCATCCCCTCCATCACGCCCCCCGTCGCGCCGCCGCCCATTACTTCCTTCTCGACCGATCTCCTGAATTCCTTCCCCCGATCGATGACTCGCTCGCTCGATCGGTCTAGCTGCTGATCGATCGATCACGGCGATTGGTCGGAGGAGAGGTCGTCTGTTCTAGCTGTTGTCTGAGGGAGGCGGCCGGCCGGCCGGGTGTGATGTGAGGGGTGGGGCGGTGGGAGATGCGACGAACGGCGCGAGATAGATGGTCGATGGAGCTAGTGCATGGCGTATATATATAGGCAGGAGGAAAGGGAGAGCTAACGGACAGAGCGAATCGAGTGGAGAGGAAGCACGATTGTCTTTCTTTTTTCTCGCGCTCCGCTCTAATGGCATCTTGCTACAGTAATCAATGACGTCAGCGCACGGTGGGCCATGCCACGCATGCATGCGAGCGTAAAGCGTTGCGCGCTGGCCGTGCATGTACAGGTGTCCCCGCTCTTCATGTGACAGGAGAGGCTTCTAAATTTTTGGATCCCACGCTCCCCTCGCATCTGCAACACGCGTCCAAATTACTCAAATCACGTGTACGGCTACACCTGAAGCACATAAAAAAAATCTCAAATTCACAATATACCATACATGGATATATTGATTCCCTTTCCACTTGCTAGCTAGCAGCGGGAATATTTGTTATCTTGCATAGTTGCAGATGGAACAAACCCGGCCTATTGTTCCATTATTAGTAAAAAAATACATATGAACACCTCTCTCACACTTTTTCTTACCTTTTGATCGATGGTTGTGGTTGATAGCCGGCCCGTGGAGCTTGAGTAAAATAACGAAAGAGTCATCCGATATTCCTTCCAAGCATGACTGCATGGCATGCAAAAGTATCACTTCGGATTACCCACATGCATGCATGCAAAAGTATCGTCGTTGGTAGGATTAATTAACTGACAATAATTAAGGTTCCCTAATTTACACACAAACCTTCTTAATTCATAAAGCACAACCTTGTCTCCGGCTTGCAGTCCAATCACATAGTACTATTTCCCGGTGGCCTTGAATTCTTGGCCTAATTGATTTGACTTGTGGGTGGCTACATAGTTAAGTTCCATCGACCAGTCGATCAGGCCGTGCATCGCAGCTGGCACTTGCTTTTTTCCAGAATAAGGAAAAGCAACAGACCAGATGTCGGAAGGGAAAAAGAGATGGATCCCAGATGCAAACACCATCGGTCACAACGATCCAAGGATGATCGATGCTGTTTGCAATCGTCACATCGTGTGTTTCACATGTGCTTTGACATCCTCCAGGTAGCCAACTTAATTTGAGGCTTGGATTGAAGAAGATGCCGGCTACTCTACGCGAACTGATGCATCAAGCAAGTGCCAGACTGATGAGCAAGGTGCGATGCCAAAGCAAGGCAGCTTTGAGCTCAACTTGATCGAGTACACTGTATATAGCTAGGTAGGTAGATCCCTTTTATGTGCTGATGACCGGAAAGAAAACATGTAGGACCGTGCATGCGTCAGAGGCCGGGACTGGACACCCCTTTTCTAAAAAAAAAATAACTGCCCTGAGCAAACGGTAGCTCTGAGTTCGTGCCTCTTGGATGCATGGTCCATCGTTTCGTTTGCATATATAGTACTCCCTCCGTTCTAAATTACTTGACATGAGTTTGTCTAAATACGGATATGTCTAGACACTAAATAAGTATAGATACGTCCATATTTGAACAAACACAAGTCAAATAATTTGGAACGGAGGAGTACATGCTAGCTGGACTAGAAGATATGCATGTGCAGCTATGCTAGCAGGCTGCACCATGTTCCCCTCAGAAATCAGAATGGCTAACTAAGCTACAAATCTGTTGGTAAGCATCGTCATTTGGGAATTCCCCTATATATAAAAGTTGGAGGAAACCTCTCCCAGTCCAGCAGCCACGTCACCCCAAAAACGTGGACCATCCGATCGAGCTAACGGACGGCCTAGATCGCGCTAAAATTCGTGCTGCTACAGTAACACTCTACAGTACACTGTAGCAGTCGAGATTCTACCAATAGCGTCGTGCCACGTCGCCCGCACGTTTTTTGGCGCGCAACTGCCGCAACCAAGTTTACAAAAAAGAACCAACAGCTTCTGAAAAATAACCCGCAGTCCAACTTTTTACACTGTACCTATTCGCAAATCCAAAAAAAACATGGGCTTTTATGCAAAAACTTCCGCATAAATTCCCCTCCTCTTTCTCTCTCGCGAACGGCGCGGACCTCGCCGGCGCCGCCGACGCTCTCTCTCCGCCGTTCCGCGCTTCCCCCGTTCAAATCGAAGCACACAGCGAGCTGCGCCGTCGCGCCTTCACCATCCTCGCCCACAGACGCGCGGCGGGACGGCCGGAATCGCCGCCGCATCGCCACGGCCCATCTCGACGTCCACCGCCACGAAAATGGTCGCCGCCGCGACTCCGGCAACCAAAAGGCTCGCCGCACCGCCCATTCGACTCGCCTCCACGCTGTCTTGCAGATCCGTCCGCTCCCAGCCTTCCACGCGCTCGCCGTTGCCCAGCCGTGAGCTCGGCAGCTCCGGCGAGCTCCGCCGCGTCGACTGACGCCACCAACTACGTCAGTGCGGGCCCACATGTCAGCAATCTTGCAATTACGGACGTAATTCCAGAAAAAAACAAAAAATGGCATGCGGGACCCACTGCCAGTTTTGGAATAACTACTAAAAAATGCTATAAATTGAAAAATTAATAACTTTTAAATTACAATTCAGAAAAAATCAACTAATATATCAAAAAAACAGAAAAATAAAATCTTTATAGCTAACACATTTTCTTAAATATAAATTGTAAAATTCATACCTTCCAAACCAAAATTCAAAATGCATGCAAATTGTAAAACTATTAACTTTAAAACCATAATTTAAAAAAAAACTAACATACCAACATTTCCAACAAATTAAAATCTTTACAACTAACACATTTTCATACATACATTAACCAACTATAATTCCTACTTAATTGGATCAAACGTAAAAATTATAAAAAAATGACATCTCGCCTACATTTAACCCCATCTTTGTATTTCTTTTCTTTTGTTGTTAGCTTCACTTTTGTTATGCAATAAAACAATATTGGAATGATGATCAAAAAAAGAAAAATAAATGCGAGACATTTTAATTTACAAAACAATTGTAATAATATTTATTGTAACTATATTTAATTTCACAGTATTTTCCGATAGAAAAGCTAACACATTCAAAATAAATGTAAAAAAAACAACACAGTTGATCATTTAAAATTGCTAGAAAATTAGAATTTTCCTATAAAAAGCTAACACAGTTGAAATAAATGTTTAAAAAAATAACAAATTTGAGCATTCAAAATTGTTAGAAAAATCTTTGTATTTCTTTTCTTTTCTTTTCTTTTTATCTTCCCTTTTGTTATGCAAAAAAACAACATTGGAATGATGATCAAGAAAAAAAAATGCATGACATTTTAATTTGCAAAACAATTGTAATAATATTTATTATAGCTATATTTAATTTCACATTATTTTCCTATTAAAAACTAACACATTTGAAATAAATGTTAAAACAAAAGCAACACATTTTAGCATTTAAAATTGTTAGAAAATTATAATTTCCCTACAAAAAAGATAACACATTTAAAATAAATGTTCTAAAAAAACAACTAATTCGATCATTTAATTTTTTCCGAAAATTAGAAACACTCTAAAATATATCTCACAAATTGCATTCACCCTAATTATGAAGTTAAAACAAATTTTATGTTATACTCCAAATATGACCAAACATCCCAAATTTCCAAATATCTAAAAATACTCGATATGACAAATTGTTTCTTATACAATAAATATATCATAATTCTCACAAACAAATACATGCAACACATTTGAAAAATTGAATTTGCTAAAAAAAGAAAAAAAATGAAATCCTCTAAAATATATATATCTCACATATTATCTCACATAGTCCATTCTCCCGAATTATGAAGTTCAAATAAAAACTCATGGCATTTCACCACTCTAATTTGAATAATATTTATACAAATTCCAAATGAATATTCTCTAACTACGAATTAAGTTTAACAAACGACCATATACTATACATCCTCCAATTATGAAATTCAAACAAATAATATATATATCTCACATATTATCTCACATAATCTATTTTCCCGAATTATAAAGTTCAAATAAAAACTGATGGCATTTTCACCACTCTAATTTGAAAAATATTTGTACAAATTCCAAATGAATTTTCTCTAACTACAAATTAATTTTAACAGGCGACCATATACTATACATCCTCCAATTATGAAATTCAAACAAATATGTCAACAAACTACAAACATATAAACCCATTCCAGCTTACTAAACATTTAAGGTAACTCTAAAATGTGTGAACCAACTCACCAAAAAAAAACTAACTGCTTAGAAATATTTTCACATAAAAAAAACACATTTGAAATTGAATTACAATAATTCCCAAATTTAAGCAATCTCCAAAATCAAACCATTTTTAAAACGAAAACATTTTTTAATTTCAATGATTTTCAAACTTAGACAACTTTACAACATCACCATTTTCAAATTCAAATTAAAAAACACACGCGCGGCATTTGCCGCGCTTAGATCCCTAGTAGGATTAGAAAGCGCATGCAAATATGCAATTGTAGGAGAGTAATGAGTTGGGTAGAGTCCTTCAGTGTCACACTGTCACTTCGATCGGCCGGCCTGTAAGGCCAATCCAACTGACACGTGCAAATTTCTCATACACACATCCCTTATCTAGCGGAGTAATTTATACTTTCTTCTTGTGCTCTCCAGTCAAGATACTGGCAATCTCTACAATATCTGAACTCGCTACGATTGGAGCTTGGAGGTTTAACCACGTGCAGCTTCTCATTGGTTCCCGCTAAGTACATTGGTGTACATCAGATTAAGGTTAGAATAACAATATTTGTTGATTTAGCTAGACATAACATTTAGTGATGAATTTTTTGACCATCGTAGATGAATCTACGAACCGCTATTCTATTAAACCATTTCTAAAAGTTTACATATTTTAGGGTTTAACTACTTTTTACGACATTTGAGTCTAAAAACCTTACTCCAACAGCTGTAATTGACGTAAATTTTGTCCAAATTTATAGAATAATAATATTTGTTGGTTCAGCAAGACAAAATTTAGCGATGAATTTTTTAACTATCGCAGACGAATGTACGAACCGCTCTTCTCTTAAACCATCTCTAATAGTTTCCATATTTTAGGGTTTAACTACTTTTTAGTACATTTGAGACCAAAAACCGTACTCCAACAGCTGTATTTGATATAATTTTGTCCAAAATTAATTAGTGCAGTACAAAAAAAACATCTTGTGCTGCAAAATACAACACTCGGTCTGCTGCTATATGGAAAAAGGGCAATGTGGTCACACCAACTGCTAATTGAAAGTTTCATGTTGCCCTCCCGCCTCTTCTCTGTGAACGTGCTGCCTCCTCTACCATCGGTTTGGCCTTAAACTGGCTGCTCCATCACAACTCTTACTGATTACGCCGTAAATTCACCACCTTTGCTCGAAGGCACAGTAGGGATCCAAGCTTGAGGGTTGTGTTGCTCTCCCCCCCCCCCCCCACCACCCACGCGGCCACCATAGCTTCTTGGCTGTCCATAGATTCGTCCGACGAGCCACCCGAGCAGCCCTCCTCTCCTCCCCTCCTCATCGTGCCTCCTCCTTCCCTACAAGCTGCGCGTGCGCATGCAAGCTCTGCCTCCGGATGCACCTTGACCAACCCCATCTCGCTAAGACTCCTTTGCCTCCATGCACCAGGCGCAGGGCTCGCCTCGTTCGGAGATTAAGAAATTTGAAGTTGTTACTTTTACATTATACGGTTATGAATGATTCATAACCTGATCATGTATGTATGATCGACTAATTTTATTTAGACAAGCATGTCATGTATCAATCACCACGATAGTACCTTTGAGCGCAGCAAAGCGCGCCATCCCCTTCTAGTTCAATCGATTTCCCTTTCTCCTAGACAATGCAGCAGTACTGGTAGTATATCACTAAACATACAAATTATTTATGTGGCACAAAAACAAAATCATCATTACATGATTAAGTCAACCGGAAAGGTCATGCATGTAAAGCTAGGCAGCATGTAAACATAGAGCGAAGTAACTATGGTCAAATAAGTTAGAAGAATGAACTAAATAAGTTCATTACTGGCAACTCTGCTTCGTTAATTGTATACCAGCAGTGCAAGGAACTAAAAAATGGATAATGATATCTTGATCTCAGTAACTAAAGAGTACCACATATCAGTTCATGCTACAACCAGCCTCTGTCCATACTACCAAAGCCAGAAGCAACATCTCAAGAAAAAGTTGCCAGAAACAAGAGGACAAATTAAAAAGACAAGACACAACTATTCCGTTTGTGCATACTTGCCGACAATCATTCAGATTGTACATGCCTCCCTTTCGACCTATTCTCTCAAAAGCTTACGGAATCTTGCCAAGCAAAAGAAAAGAAAGTCTTTCACCACACCGATCCATCAATTATACACACATAAAGATATGATCTCCAGCCCAGTCATGCATGGTTATTCATAAAATGGTGAGGATATGACGAAACTCCTCCCTGTCAAGGTTTTTCTCCGCAAACATCCTATTATGTTGGACGCGGGAGCGGGACCGATCTCCCTTGATACTACCGGCCTTACTGATCGAGTAGATATCATCGGTGTCTGGGTCGGTATATGCCACTGGATCTACTACCATACGTTTAAGCGCGGTAGCATTGCCAAGGATGTAGAGCGCCAGCTCACCTAGCCCCAATACCTCAGAAAAGCCAGACATGTAGACACTCTTGAGGTGACGATGGGGAGGTCCTTCCATGGCTGTCACGGTCCGGATAGCAGAAGGGCAAACCCCATCACGGCGGTGCTGCACACATATATCCATTAGTTTCAATATACATCTTGATTCGAGCGGAACGATCAAACAGACAAACACACACAATTATCACACTTAACGCTTAAGTAAAGACCAAGCTACTTACATGCAGTTCCAGTTCTTCTAAGAGAGGTGCTAATTGCAAGAGATTAACCAACCCTGCAGCCCAACTAGTATCCGGTGGATAGAAAGAGATGTATAGGTTCATGTCCAGATGCCTCAGATTTGTGAACCGAGACTGGTTATCACTGAACCTTAGCACCTAGAATAGAAACATTGTACAAGGACACTAAATAATAAATTGAGATCAAATATTCTCATCACAAAATTATAATGAAATAACGGGGCATTTCTATCGAGAGCAAACCTGGTCAAAATTCAAAAGTACATATAGTTTTTGTAGATGAGGCAGACACTAGTAGGAAAACAGCTACCGCTGGCGGGTGGAAATCGCCTACCGCTGGCGGCGCTGGCGAACACGAGCCCGCCAGCGGTACATACGCCAGTGGTAAGAGTTACCGTTGGCGGGCGGGCCGTCCGCCAGTGGTAAGAGTTACCGTTGGCGGGCGGGCCGTCCGCCAGCAGTAAGGGTGGTTACCGCTGGCGTGCATCTTTTTTGCACGCCAGTAGTAGTGGTGAGCTAGCGCTGGCGTACGTAGTTATGTCCGCCAGCGGTAAATTATTAGAAATTAAAAAAACCAAATTAGTTAATACATTTGTTTTTGCAAAAAGGTCCCCAAAAAAGAACAATTACAATCAGGTCCCTCCAATCAATCCTCTATCTTTCCCCACCCCTGCCGCCGCTGTAGCTCGCCGAGCCAGCCCGGCCTACCACTGCGAGCGAGGCGCAGGAGGCTGGGAGCTCACCGTGGCCGTAGACATACATGGGCTGGGCGCAGAGGTCGGGAAGGATAGGAGACGCCATCCAGCCACAGGGTTGCCGTCCTCATTCGCCCAGCCGTGGCGCTGAAGGCTAGCTTCATGTCCAGCAGCACCAGCGCGTCCCCTGCAACCGACCGGCCATCGTCGGCGACCACATCACAGTTCCGGTGCCGGCCGGCGGAGGATATGCTGCAGGAGACGAGGGACAAGGGCGACGTTGTGTAGCGCATCTCATTCCTGGAGATGTCAATGTTAGAAGCTGGGACAAACCAAAGGCCGCACTCTCTAGATTATTCATGTTAGGACAACAGTATTCCAAGAAAATCATGCAAACTACACTCGGGCTATGGATTACACATTTAAAGTAGACACAAGAGCAGCAGCATGATATATTCCAGAGAGCAGAGGCCCAGTTTTGACAGGAGTATGAATTATGCTCCAAATAAAACACTGTTACTAACCTTCACATCTCCGTGAAGAATGTGATTTGCATGCAAGTAATCTAGAGCCATAAGGAGCTGCACAAGCCACTTGCAAATCTTCTACAAAATCAGAAAACAGTTGACAGTGCGTTCCTCGGCAGAACAAGCTAAGGGATGCCAAAATGAAAGCAAGGCAAGAACTGCACCTCCTCGGAGAAATAGGTACCATTAGCTCTTTTAAATACTAGTCCATGATTAAACACCATAGGAAGATGGCTACCGTAAAATGAAAATCAAAACAACAACTCTTCAATTTGACATAAGAGTAGATAAGTGCACTATAGGAATAATAAGAGAAACATTATCAGGATAATTCAGTTTATGGTTGGAAGGTACTACCACTCATCGGTAAACCAGCATATAAAAGCAAATATGAGTTTCAGATATTCCAGTTCAAGCAAGTTATTCATGCAAGCAGTCATACACATCCAAGTGAATAAGAACAGATAAAGGAGTAAAGGACTTACGCTAGCTGTAGCTCGTTGAAGCCAGTGCGGTGCTTGAGTGTTTTCAGCCCAAATGTTTAACATAATCTTTTCCAATAATCTTGACTATACTGTCAAGCAGATAACGTAATACTATTACATTGACAACTATCAAAATTTACAACAGAACAAGAAAACAGAAGCAAGGGAACGGTTACATTTGCTTCACTAAGTATTTACGCAAAACCAAAGCATTCCTCTACCAGCATTTCATCTCATCAAGATTATACGTTTTATAAATTGACAAGATACGCATCTAATTAACAATAGAAGTTCTGAATGTTGTAATTAATCGGACCTTGCCGCAATTCAGAGAGCAGGCAACCAATCAGCAGATCAAACGCACAGCAACGCACATGAGGGTACCCTGATGGAGTCGTGTAGCGCGATGATGTTTGGGCGAGGATGAAGCCGAGCGCGTCGAGCAGCAGCACGAGCGACGACGACAGGCCGCAGGCCGGCAACCACGTCGGCGACCACGAGCAACGCTTGGTGGACGACGACCTGTGCTGCAGCCCTCCGTGGCTCGCGCCGACGCGGGGAAGGATCTCGCGGCCTCCGGCGCCGGCGAGCAGGCCCGGCCGCGCCGCCGCTCGATCTACTCCAGGAGCGGCCGCGCCGCCTCAAGGCCGCGGGGAGTAGCGCATCCCCTGCAGCCACCGCGGCCTGCCGGCCTCCTTGGCCCCCCCCCTGCAGCTCCTGCACCAGCGCCGCCATGGACGCCAAATACCCAGCCTTGACCTCCTCCTCCTCTGTAACACCGGCAGATGGGCTAGGGTTTGTAGTAGAGCTGCGATTCTACGGTGCTAGGCCATGGAATAGGTAGAAGAGGAGGTGGTGGCGCTGTGGCGGTGATCTGCGGCGGCGGGGCCGGCCGGAGCCTGTCGGGATCTGCCGGCGACTGAGACGACTGAAAGGGGATCGAGAGCAGAGGGAGCACACACTCGGCAATATCCTTTTCTTCTTCATTTTAAAGGTTTTCATTTTCTGTGATAAATTGTCTGTATTTCGCACATAGTTATATCTTGATATGGGAAAAAAGGTGCGAAACTGAGTTTTCAATTTTTTTGAAATATCATTTTTTTATTTTCTAAATGCAAAAAACGAATGATGCCAAACATGTTAGGTTTCAATCCAAATAACCAAGTTATGGCCATTCTCGTGCAATAGTTTGTGATAAACTACTCATATTTGGCACATAGGTGTGAAGGTGAGGGAAACAATGATGCCAAACTGAGTTTTCAAATTTATTCCAGAAATATCATTTTATATTTTCTAAGGGCCAAAAGTGACTTTTTTGAAGCAAGTGCCAACAATATGGTGCAAAATAGAACCTATTCACACAAAGTAGTCCACATTGAATTATTTTTATAAATATCATTTTCATTTTTCTAAGTGCAAATATTGATCTTTTTTGTGAACCAAGTAGCAAAAATATGGTGCAAAATGACACCCATCTAAATATCACAAAGAGTAGTCCACATTTGATGGATAATCACAAGTATTAGGAATTTTCTTGATTTCTATCTAATTTCGCCTAATTAAAAGAGTTTATGTTGATTTTCCGAAATTAATCCAAATTTGAACTACAAGTGTTTGATAGTTTGGTCTGATTTTAAAAAAAATCATTTTAAGGTACACAACTAGTGGGTATAGCACAGAAATATCGATAGTTTTAGAAAATTTGACCTCTTTCGAAGAATAGTCATGGTGGTCATTTTGACCGTTTTTCGAAAAAAAATCAAATAAAGTGAAAAAAAACCCTCAAAAAAGATATCCTCTGGCATGAAGTCCTTTTATGTGTACTAGTTGCTATGAAAAATGATAAAATTGATTTTGGACAAATTGTTCAAAAAAAATCTTCACAAAAAGGTCTATCATGTATAAACATCTATAAGTTTCAAACCAAATGACCAAGTTATGGCAATTTCCACGGCATAGTTTGTGATAAATTTCTCATATTCGACAAATAGATGTGTCATGGTATAGGAAGCAATTGTTTCGAAGGGATTTTACGAATTATTTTTATAAATATCATTTTCATTTTTCTAAGTGCAAAAATTGACTTTTTTTGTGAGCCAAGTACCAAAAATATGGTACAAAATGACACCCATCCAAATATCACAAAGAGACAAAGAGTAGTATAGATTTGATGGATAATCCCCAAGTATTACGAATTTTCTAGATTTCTATCTAATTTTGCCTAGTTAAATGAGTTTATGTTGATTTTCCAAAATTAATTCAAATTTGAACTACAAGTGTTTGATAGTTTGGTCTGAATTTTTTTTAAATCATTTTAAGGTACATAACTAGTGGTTATATCACAGAAATATCAATAGTTTTATAGATTTTGACCACTTTCGATGAATAGTTACATATATATCAAGTTACACATGCCAAGTTACCCCTGGCGGACGACATGTCGCGCCCGCCAGCGGTAAGTCACGTACTGCTGGCGGACATGTACAGACGTCCGCCATAGGTAATTTGCTCGTTTATGTGCCTAGCGGACCGAACTACCGCTGGCGGGCACCCAACACCGTCCGCCGGCGGTAAGTCAACTACCGCTGGCGGGCATGGCTTCCGTCTGCCAGCGCTAGTTAGCCCCGCCTGCTGGCACCTGCTGGCAACTACCGCTAGCGTGCGGTTAGTAGCGTACGCCAGTGGTAATACCGCTGGCGGGCGCCCTGGACTGTCCCGCCAGCGGTAGCGTGGTGGCTATAGGCATATTCCTACTAGTGAGAGCAGTTGGAAGCTCAGTGAAGGTGAAGTCCAAAATCATAATCATCAAACTCGTCCACTCTATTGTTCGAGACAAAGCTCACATCTGACAACTTGAGACACTCACTGAGCACAACTTGCTTGAGATAGTCGTCAAACTCAATTTTTGTAAGATTTGAAGCACACAACTCTATCATTTCCAGGTGAGAATAGCGCACACGCAGGTCCTGTAACCGGCATAACTCCTCTCGTATGCATAAACTTGACCATGTTGAGCACCGCTCTAAGCTTAAACTCTCGAGAAGAGCACAACTTAGCAACAGGCACTCGAGATCACCTTCAGTGATGGACACCATATTTAGTGTGAGTTTCTTTAGGTTTGTGATACCACAAAAACTCGGGGGTACCTCTACATTTACGTAGCCCAGCTCAAGAGATCTGACACAAGAGCCGTTTGGGCCACTCAGATAGCACATCGGCACTACGTACTTGTACTTTTCATATCCAGGGCCACCGGGGGACGAAACCCTAGCCGCCCCGCGCCGCCACCTCCTCCGCCCATCTCCCTCCCCTCGTCGCCCCCAGAGGCGGCTGCTGGACTCGGCCGTGCAGCGCCGGTGAAGGGGGCGGCGGGGATCTGCGCCCTTGGCTCCCCAGCGAGCAGTTGGAGGTAAGCTGCTCGGGTGGGGGCCCCTTGCCGGCGGCGGCGGCCCGTCGGCGCGCGCCTCGCGGGCGTCCGCCCTCCTCGCGCCCCTCCAGCGCGGATGCGGCGACCCGGCTGCGCACCCTCGCCGGCATCCACCCCCTGCGCCGTCACCGGAGGATGCCGTCGGGCTTGCTCCGTGGTGGACGGTGCTGGCGCAGGCTCTCTCCGGCGTGCGGCGGCGGCCCCCGTGGCGGCGCGACACCATCTGGCGGCGCGGCCAGTCCTGGCAGCGGACCACTTCGGCGGCGCGGAGGTCCATGGCGAGGGGCATCGTGGTGATGTCCCTCTCCTCCGATGGTGTGGCCGCTCGGTGCGGCGGCTCCTGGCTGAAGACCTGCCGTCGCCTCCTCGGGTTCGCTTCTCCTGATTCCTTGGCCTTCTCCCCTGTCCTCGATGCTTGAGGCCTCGTCCTCGATTCGTTCCTTGGACGGGTGGATGGTGGTGTGGGCTCGAATTGGGGGAAACCCTTGGCTGGCTTCGGCCACGACGTCGACGATGCCCCGGTGCCGGTTCCCTCCTCGGAGGCTTCGTTGAAGTTCCATCCCCGTCACCCACCCCCCTTGCCGGGTGAAAACCCGGTCCCCTGCTTGGGCAACGGTGGCGTTCCGACGTCGCTCCCCTCCTTGGAGGCGCTGCTCGGGGATGGCAAGGGGGTTCGCGAGCGTCATGGTAGCTGAGGAAGGCTTGTGATGGTGCTGCGTTCGATGGTGTTGATGCGGCCAGCTTGGGACCGACGGTGGTTTGTCTCTCCCCTTGGCCGCCTTCACGGTGTCTCGGCCCCGTTGATGTGTTTGCCCAAGAACTCCCCATGGTTGTTGTTGTGGTGTGGCGAGCCTCGAGCTCTTGGTGTCGTCCGGCTCACCTTTGCTCAATGACGATGCAATTGATACCTCTCCATCTTGCTTGTCGTCTCGACCTCCCGTGGCGGAGTTCCCTGCCTAGGTTAGTGCTGGGTGCTAGGCTTGGCACTTGCCGATGATGATGGTGGATGCTCCTGAGTTGTGTCGTGGGGATCGATACGCTCCTCGGACGGTGCTAGGTTCATTGCCGGTTCTTGGTATTTGTGATCCTTGACTGCACCCATCATCTACTTGTGCCTCTCATGGTGGTTCTTGCTTTTTCCTTTTCTTGTAGTCTTTTTTTCTTGTATTTTCTTTGTTCTCTTTCCCCTGTATCCCCTGTAAAACTGCTATTCTGTTGTAAGGACATGGCCCGCCAGGCTACTTTCGATGAAATATAACAACCGGTGGGGAGTAATCCCCCCCCCCCCCCCCCCCCCCCCCCCCCCGGCATTCTCGAAAAAAAAATATCCAGGGCCAAAGCAATTTACATTATACATGAAATCAAGAGTGATGTGCTTGGCCCTTGACGTGGTGGAAAAGCTAACCCATCTGTCAATGTAATACTTATGCGTCCTGCAAAGATCAAATTTGACAACAAACTTATCCAGTGTAGTCGTAGTTGTAGTAGAAGCAGGCCACAATGGGCGCAATACGCTTTCCACATTTTTTATGAATTCCCTGGCAAGCCACTCTCGCTTCTTGACGTCAAATTCTATATGATTCGGGTGTTCAGCATTCCTGGTAGTACTGTTGCTAAAGGTATATTTGGTGAAGACCAGGTCTGGGTGGCATATCCTTAGTCCTCTCCATTCATGAGAAAGTATGCTCATTCTCACGACGTCTTTGATTGATAACCTCGACAGTATGTCCCGCAGAACGTCCTGTAATGACCATGATAAGCCGTCATGTTGTGGCGCGTGTGATCAACAGTCACGCTGCTTCCTAAGGTCGTGATTTTAGAAGAGTCGGTTATCTATTAAAATAAGGCGTGTTCAATCCTTACAGAGGGTAGAAGCTGAAGCTGCATTGCTGCCAAAGTCGGTTTCACCACACTTCTGAAGTCATCACTCTTGCTGTCGATCATGGAATGTTCATGATTGCTTTGTTTGTCCATGACAGTAGACCTGATAGATAAAGAGAAATATCCATGTGTCAGTGAAGAAGTGCAAAATAGATAAAACATTAATTAATTTGTGAAAATAACCTAATTGGACTTTACTATATGACAAAACTGATCAACTGTATTTTGGCAACAAAACTGTATTTTGGCTGCAAGGAGAGACAAGCACAAAACTAGAGTTATTGTGGCAACGATCAGGTGAAAAATTGTAATTCTGCAATGGGGGTCGCTGGGTCTGGTTTGGAATAGTATATTTTCTAGGAACGAGACGAGCAGATTCTTCACAGGGATTCGAACATATATGTACATATGACCATGGATTTGGATGGAAGAGGCTCACCGCCCAACGGGAAAGCACCAAGGGCAGTGGAAGCGCCGAACGGGCTGGCTGACGAGATCGGAGGAGCTCGCCGTCGCGCCATCGATCCCCTGGAGCCGAGTCATGGACTCAACGACGCATTGCCATCGTTCTAAACGGCTAAACCCTAGCGATGGTGGCGGCTGTTGGGGGACCGATCGGGAGGGAGGGAGAAAATAAATGGGCCGCACTTCTCATTTCACTTCTTCGTTTATCTTTGGTGTCGCCGGAAAAACATTTCTCAGATTTTGACATTTTCCTAAAATAAAAAGGTTGCAAATTTTGTTCGTTCTGGCTAAAATTGTACTACCTCCTAATTTCGCAAGCCAAAACTCTAGGGCCGAAGAGTGGCCGTCGACGGTGTGGCGGATCCCACACGGTTCTGTCATTCGGAACAAAGAGCACGGTACTGGTGCATTACAAGGGCTGTAACACAAAGATGGCGCCCATGTCCGCTTTCGGTGGCGCATGCTGCCCATCGCTCATCTTCAGGTCTTGGACCACAATCGGATGGCCCTTTATGGGTTCTTGGTGGTCTACGTGGTGAGACGTGGCAATTGTCACAATGGTGGTGGTGGGCAGCCCCTGTCGCATCTCACGACACGTTCACAGGGGGCATGGCTATCGTTCGTGTGGCAATGTTCATGTCAGGGTTGTGGACATGAGGAATGGAGGTGTCTGGTCAGAAAGTGGCAGCGACAACACAATGTGATTTTGATTTGGTGGTGCTCTTCGAGTAACCGATCTTGAGTTCTAGGGTGAAAACCCTATATCTGATCTTGCTCGGACTTGCTGTATGTGGTGAAAATTCTTGATCAGGCCTTCAATGGATAGGTCTAATGACGACAGCGCTTTTGCGTTGTTCCTTTCATGGAGGCGTCATTTTGGAGAATTTTTTTCTTGGAGTCGTTGTGTTGTCGAGGATGGTGGTAGAAGTTTCTTTTGATATCTGTAGTTGCTTGTTTCAGTATGATTCTTTAGGTCATGTATTTATTTCTTTTATATTGCTGATGCGCACATCCACGATGTCTCGATTACATCTTGACATTGTATTGCTGTAGAGAACACGCGACATAGTATCATCTCGATATTAATTAATACATATTGCCCTTTATCGAAAAAATAGGCTCCGATAATTTGGACCATAAGCAATTAAGTATTAGAACATGTTTTGGGTCGCCTCGGACGAGTCCGGAGGCCTCCACGTGCGGCTACCTAATATTCTCCTGTCCGCAACCTCCCCACCCCGCCGGCCATCAACGGACGGTGGCAGCAGGGTACCCCAAATAAATTCGTTTGAGGTGGCCCTAGCCTGTTCTTTTTTTGCCGTTGCCGAGTACCCTATTCCGGCAGCTTTGCAGTCGGTTCGATCTCTTCCTCCGGTCAAGCGGAAGCCTGAGGATCAACTACTGGCCGTCGTCCTCTCCTGCGTTCAAAATCTCTATTGTAGTTAGAAAGGGTCTAATTAGTAGTTGGGTGATTAGAACTTAATTAAAATCTCTATTGTAGTTAGAAGGGGCCGCTTCTCTGAATTTGTTGGTTCTGAACTGTAGTAGTGCAGAGAACTTATGCAAGATCATTTGTAAGAAGGGAAGCACTGATCTCGATCACATCATATATACATATACTCTGTACATTAAATTAGATTATATGAAACAATCAATAATTGATTTGAATAATTTTTAGTTGGGTAAAAGGGATAGAAAATACAGGAGTTCATTATCAAAAGATCACACATATCACTTCCTTACACATATGTTGGTTCATGTAGGAATACAGGGATAGAACTAATTCTTACTAAAAGCTTCATGTAGGAATATCAGAGAAAAGAAAAAAATGTCATGACCGATTTTCCACCATGTTGGTTCATTGATCATCCACATATGTAGATAAGACCACCAACTCTGGCATTGTTATTCATAAAATGGTGAGAATGTGACGAAACTCCTCCCTGTCAAGGTTGTTTTTCGCGAACATTCTCCTCACATCGACGCAGAACCCAGTCCCCTCCATTGGAAGAACAAACTTTTCACTACTACCAGCCTTGCTGACCGAATAGAAACGCTCAGTGTTCAGATCTTCCTTCATCCCTGCCATAGGATCGACTACCATACGTTCAAGCATGATAGCATTCCCAAGGATGTAGAGTGCCAGCTCAGCTAGCCCCGACACATCAGAAAATCCAGAAATGTAGACACTCCTGAGGCGACGATGCAGAGGGCCTTGCACCGCCGTCACAGTCCTCAGATTAGGAGAGCAATATCTATCATGTTCCATCTGCACACGTATATAGATTAATTTCAAAGTGTACAATTGTTTGAGAGGCTAACAAGAAGAAAAATCCCATAATTAAAATGAATCTCTTACATGCACTTCCAGTTCTTCCAAAAGAGGTGCTAATTCCAAGAGATTAACAAACCCCGTAACCCAACTATCATCTTCTGAATTGAGAAAGATATCTAGGTTCATGTTTAGATGCCTCAAACAGATGAAGCTATCACATGTGTTAATGAATCTTTCCACCTGGAGCAGAAATAATGCATGGCCATAAACAAAACAAAAAATGATTTGAGACCGATGGAGATGGAAAGTCAAAAGACATCTAAATGTGAATATCAGGATGGCATAATTACAGAATGAAATAAGGCACTTGTTTCTAGAGCAAACCTGAATAGCTGTCAAAAGTAGAAGCAGTGTGTGCACATGAGGAAGAGCAGCTGGAAGGTCGGTGAAGATATCATCCAAAACATCATCATAACCACTGAGCACTCTTAGGTTAGAAACGAAAATTGCCTCTGACAACTTTGAAGATTCACTGAGTACAGTTTGCATGATATCGTCATCAAACTCAAATTTGGTAAGATTCGGAGCATGCAACTCTATCATTTTCATTCCACAATAACGCACACGCAGGTACTGCAACCGGGACAACTCCTGTGGTACGTGTAAACTTGATGAGGAGGAGCACATGTAAATGTTTAAACTCTCGAGAAGAGCACAACTAAGCAGCATGCGCTCTAGATTACCTCCATTGATGGACACCATATTTAGTGTGAGTTTCTTTAGGTTTGTGATGCCACAGAAACTTGGGGGCAGCTCTAAACATACATAGCCTAATTCAAGAGACTTGACACAAGAGCTGTCTGGGTCATTGAAATCCCACATCGGCACAACGTACTTGTACTTGTCATAACCAGAGCCAAAGCAGGTGACATTATGCTTGAAATCAAGAGCAATGTGTTTGGCTTTTGACGCGGTGGAAAAGCTAACCCATCTGTCAATGCAGTACTTATGGTTTCTGCGAAGACCAAACTTGATAACAAACCTATCCAATGTAGTCGTACTCGTAGTAGAAGACCACAATGGGAATAATACACTCTCCACGTTGTTGATGAATTCCCTCGCAAGCGACTCTTGCTTCTTGGGGTCATATTCCATCTGCTCCGGTTGTTCAGCATTCTCGGTTGTACTGTTACTAAAGGTATATTTGGTGAAGACAAGGTCTGGGTGGCATATCTTCAGCCTTCTCCACTCACGGGAAAGTATGCTCATCCTCACGACATCTTTGAGTGATAACCGTGACAGTATGTCACGCAGAACGTCCTGCAATGAGCATGATGAGTCAAGGTTTGGCTCGAGTGATGAACAATCATGCTACTTCTGATTTAGTGATCTTAGAAGAGTCGGTCATCGATATAAATAAGGTGAGCCGGTCCTTACATGGGGTAGAAGTTGAAGCTGCATTGCTGCCAACTTTGGTTTCATCGCCCGATTGGAAGCATCGCCCTTGTCTTCAACCATGGAGTGTTCTTGGCTACTCTGTTTGTCCATCAGACTAGACCTGATAGATGTTGTATCTGCGTGTCAGCAAAGAAGTGCAAACTAGATAAAAAGCATGGTCATTGATTGAGCTAGCTAGCCATCAGGATTACAGGTTAATACTGCTGACGAAACAGATAGTATCATAATTTAGTCAGTGTTTTTAAGTACACTACAGGTCACAATTTTAGCCTGCCTGAGTTAAGAATAAAACTACATCTGCACATACAAAATTCTGTTCTGGGACGTCGTCCTCAGGTGAAAATTTTAAGAAAATTCTACTGAATCGGGATTGGAAGTGGTTAGTTGACTAAGATCAAGCTAGGCAGCACAGGCCCTATCATAATTCCATTCAGCAATCACTAGTTGTAGTAGAAAAAAATGTTGAACAAGATCGGGATTCGAACTGACGTGCCAAAATAGAATGAACTTATGGATAATAAAAATTCTGCAACGGGGATCGCTGGATATGTAACTAGGATCCAGTTAGGCAGGACAGGATCCTCTCCCCATTTTCGTTGTTGAGGAATCAAAGGAACAGGGAATTGGAACTGACGTACCTATGGATGGAGTCGCCGCGCCGGAGAGGCGGGGTGGGGAGCGGACTCGCCGGAGGAACGGACGAGCAACACCGTCGAAGCTATTGATCGGAGCTCGCCGCCGCGCTAACCCTAGCGATTCTTGCTGCAAGGGACTGACGGATCCATCGGGACAGGGAACTGATCAGAGCCGCACGTTTCACATCCAACGTGAGGTATATTTCCCATACCACCTAGTAATATTAATTCTCCTCTAAAATAGCAACAGAAAAAATGGAACATTATTGTTTTTATAATTTTATTATATTTTATGAGAATTTTTTCTTACATTTGACTTCGCTGCCCGCTTGCTCTTCTCCTTTTACTAGACTACTTCTCACCTTGCCACGACCCCTCCTTGCACTATGTCGTCGCCACCTGTCTCTCTAAACATCATCTAGTCGGGGCGCCATCGTTAGGAAGGAGTTCTAACATTAGACTTTGCACTTCATCATCACCACCCCTTCTCTAATGTATCTCCAACAGGAGCCGTCAAATTTATGTCTGATACTCTTCAATTGTGATAATTGAGCGTGCAGGACATGTGTCCGCCACATTTGGGGGGGTGGGGGTGGGGGGGGAGGGGGTTGCTCTCAACGGCGTCCCCCAAACCAAATTTCTAATTATATAGGAACACATGTTTTTTAATGAAATTTAAGCGAACACAAGACAAACTTGATAATAACGAAATTTAATCTAAAACTTAATCTAAACCGCGGGAGGCTAGAACTTAACCTAAACTAAACTAGCTAGACGTTCGTTATGCCAACCTCATCAGTGATTTTTTTATCCGGACCCCAATAAAACTTTGCGTGGCTGTTTGGGGTGCCCGTGGAGATGCTACAATATCATCAAGTGAGAGCACCGTCGAAGCCCAGGTACCACATGCGAGCTCACCGCCACCGGTTGGCGTTGCTTGGTCAGCCCCACACCTGTGTTGACCGTTGGCCACGCATCACATAATCACATACTCCACTTATTCTTTTGACTTTTTATTACTAAAGCGTTGAAATAACAAAATTCATGGAAAAATAAAATGGAAAGAGCATTCGTTTGATTTTCACCGAACATGTTGAAATAACTATGGAGAACAAAATGAGGAAACAATGATTACCAAGCAAACCTACAACAAAGCAAGAAACAGCAGGTAATTGCGTGATAGGTTGCGGCCATACAAGAGGCAATTCTTAATTCTGTTGCAAACCTACAACAAAGCAAGAAACAGCAGCTAATTGCGTGATAGGTTGCGGCCATACAAGTGCGTGAACAGTTCAATAACATACACACATTTTGTTGCATGTAATAGACAATAATTCCACGATACTATTCATGGAAGAGTACCCTATATCAGTTCATTACTACCTGCTTCTGTTCATACTACAAAAGCCCAAGGAACAGAACATTATCAGTTCATTTTTACAGCACCAAAGCAAAAAGTAACAGTCCCGGATTTGTGCAGCAACAACTTAATTCTAACGCACCTACTCGCTGATCAGGAAGCATCCCGGTTGATTTTCCAGCACGGGGATCCATCAACCTTCACTTGTAAAGATAAGATCAATCCTGCTGTTCTTTTTGTTCATAAGATGGTAAGGACATGACGATACTCCTCTCTGTCAAGGTGTTTTTTCACGAACTTGCGGTCCATGACCATGCCGTACATCTTCTGCTCATCACGGCTAGGCGGAACAAACTCACTGGCCTTGCTGACCGAATATATTCGATCGGTATCTGAGCTTCCATGGCCATTCCTTACCACTGAATCTAAAACCATACGTTCAAGTGCAGTAGCATTCCCAAGGATGTAAAGCACCAGCTCAACGACCCCCACTATACTAGAAACTCCAGTCATGTAGACACTCTTGAGGTGACGATTTATATGCCCTTGCACGGCCTTCACCGTCCTTGAAGCAGGACGGCAATTTCCACGGCAATGTCGACAAGCATCCATCTGCACATGTGTATCCGACCATTCATTACTTTCAGCTTACATCTACTTTCGAGATGAAAGATCAAAATAGAAAAATAGACAATTATTAATGATTGGAAGCAGTTCAAATTCTTCTAAGAGAGGTGTTAATTCCAAAAGATTAACCAACCCCATAACCCAATTAGTATCCTCTGGCAGACGTCTGTCAGTTATTCCAAGATTGATGTTCAAATACCTCAACTTCATGAATCTAGTCTGGGTTCGACTGAAACTTCGAACCTGGAACAGCCACGAAATAAAAGTTGAGATCAATCAAAGCAAATATCATGACGGCAAAAATAAAAAATTCAATAAGGAACTTCTTTGTAGAACAAACCGAAGTTTCGAGACCCAAATCTAGAAACAGTCTATGCAAATGAGGAAAATCCTTTGGAATCCAGAAGACCTCAGCCAAAGCATCATGAACACCCGTGCGAAATCTTCTCTCTGACGTAAAGGTTGCCTCTGACACCTTCGTAAATTCACTGAGCACAATTTTGTGCGGGTACGGGTTGAACTCAATTGTTGTAAGATTCGGGACATGCAACTCTATCGTGCTCAGGTCATATTCGTGCATGCGCAGGTGCTGCAACCGGCCCAGCTCTTGGGGTATGCACAAACTTTGGAAGTAGTGCCACTCTTGGCTTAACCACTTGTTGTGCTCAATGTCTAAACTCTCGAGAAGAGCACAACTTAACAACAGGCACTGGAAATCACTTAAATTAACGGATACCATATGTAGCTTGAGCTTCTTAAGGTTACTCATACCACAGAAACTGGGGTGCAGCTTTAAACAGACGTAGCACAGGTCAAGAGACTCAACACAAGAACCATTTGGGCCACTGAGATTGCACAACGGGAGATCATACTTGTCAGCTTCAGAGTCAGACCAAGTCACTCCTATCTTGAAAACAAGACCAACATGCTTGGCTCTTGATGCCGTGGAAAAACTAACCCATCTGTCAATGTGATCTTTGTGACTTCTGTCAAGACTAAACTTGACAACAAACTTGTTGAGCGTGGCGGCAGTGGTAGTCGAAGTAGACCATAGTGGGTGCAATACATTGTCCACGTAGGTGACGAATTCAGCAGCAGTTGTCGTGGCAGTGTCCGTACTTGTATCCCTGACCAAGAAAGTGTCTTTGGTGAAGACCAGGTCTGGGTGGCAAATCCCTAGCCGTCTCCACTCAGGAGAAAGTACGCTCATCCTCACTACTTCTTTGATAGATAACCGTGACAATATGTCTTGCAGAATGTCCTATAACAAGCATGAGCAACCAATTATAAGCCATATTAACTCAGTAATGTCAAAGTTCTGATTTAGCAGAGTAGGTCATGAATGATAAACAAGGCATGGTGATACTTACAAAGGGTAGAAGGTGAAGCTCCCGTTCCACCTTCGATCTCACTATCCTGGAAGCATCACTCTTGTCTTCTCGACTGCCTCTAGATCCTCCACTGCTTGGTTGGTCCATCAGGATAGACTGATTGACAAATGTATCTGCATATCAGGAAAGAGTAGTAAGTTTTACTTCTTGTTTCGTTTTCAGGAGTCGTTTTCAGGAGGCAATCGCGAATGGCCCAAATATCATGCCAGGCCACTGACTGAGCTTCACGGTGCTACTAATTGCAGAAGTAAGCCCCAGATCGGGATTGGGACTGAATTTCGCAGCATACTAATGCAGGTACATTTACTAAGTTACTACAGTACAAGGCATATAAGCTATAGCAAGAACGTTGGGAACGCATATAAGTCTGCAACGTTGAGCCCCAGATCGGGATTGGAACTGGATAACACATTTCATCAAGGTATTACGCATGCCTAAAGCTTTTCATTTAACGAATTTCTCAAGTAGCAAAAGAAAAGGTACCTGTGGATCTCGGCAGAGGACGAAGTCGCCGCCGGAGGTGCTAGCCGAGCCGGACGAGGAGGCGCGCAGAACAGGCTCTCCGGAGGGTGAGAGGGGATTAAGAAGGGAGAGACGCCTGGACCGGAGCTCGCCGCCGCAAGCCCGCAACCCTGGCTCACGGCAGCTGCTGTTGTGGAGGAGTATGGAAATGAGAGCTTCGGGTGGTCTTGGGACGATCTGGACTGTTTGTTTTCTTTTCGACCCAATATTCTTGTTTGCATTTTTTTGTCTTGGACAAAATAGCACTTTGTAGATCTTCAAGACATTTTATCCATATATTTAAATACATTATTTTCCATATGAAATATGGTGAGCTGTGTGGGCGAGCCATCTAGCACAGATGTTTTTGCCTCGATTTCCAGTGGCTCGCCGGTTAGATCATGTGACGGTGCTTTTCGGTGTCGACTTGGGGCTATGAAGGATTTCGAACTATATTTACATGTTTCAGAATAATATATTCGAAAATTCTAGATGAACTCAATGATGTATCCTATGAAGGAGCTAAATCTCACTTTGAAATAATTTATATTTTGATCTATAGAAAATATGGATCGGTGTATAGTGAATTGTGCATATTTTCGAAACTGTTAAATTATAAGACTTGTCATTTTTTGTAGCCTAAATTTAAAGAAATTAATGTTGCAAATTTGCATACTTGTAAGATACATCGTTGACTATAGAAAAAAATCAGATTTTAAAAGTTGTAAATATGTTTTTTGATGTTTTTAAAAGAAAAATAAGGGATCACAGGAGCGAGCCGAGGAGTCAAAAGAGCTAATATCTGTGAGGACACGTAGTAACCATGACGGCCGCTAAACATTTGTGATTAATCTCCTACTAAATGCCTTCTATTTAATTTTTAACCAGTCAATGTCCGTCTAAATGCCTATATACTAGTATTTTGCTAAACATGGAGTAGTAGTATTTTGGTCTGCATCCAATTAATTTTTTATCAGAAGTACTAGCCCGATGAAATGGTAATTATCCTCCTCGTAAATATTTGGATATTGGATCCGATTTATTGTTGAGCCGAGGTGCCACCAACTTGCCATCACAATTAATTTCTTCTTTCAAATGCATATTTGGATATACATCCAATTATTTAATTGCCAATAAATTGGCAATTCATGTCCTTATAAATGCCTATATTTGGATATGCATCCAAAGAATTTTTGCCTATCATAGTAATATCTATTTAACTGCTCTCATTTGGCCTGTTTTGGATCAAGCTCACACCACCAGATCACCAAAATCCACATAAACCACCTCCATCTCAAGCTCCAAGTCCGCATCAATCATGAGGACATGCACCTTCCTCCTCGCCGTCGCCGCGATGATTTACGCCATTGCTACACCCGTTGCAGGCTGCGGCGAGTCATATGGGAAACAAGAGTGGCACACGACGGTAGAAGATGGATGGGAAACTATCAAGGACATCAATGACAAGCATATCCAGGAGCTCGGCGGCTGGGCAGTTTCGGAGTTCCTTAAGCATGTGAACTGCAGGCTCAAGTTCAACAAGGTGGTGAGCGGCAAGGAGCAGATCGTGTCTGGCATGAACTATGAGCTTGTCATCGAAGCGTCGGACCTCAGTGGGGAACTTGGCAAGTACAAGGCAGAGGTGTATGAGCAGAAGTGGACCAACACACGCAAGCTTATCTCTTTTGGAAGGCCAACTAGAACGAGCAGCAGTGCCTTTCCTAGTAATAATTGTGTCTTCATATATTGTTAGTTGTTTTATACATCCAATAATCAATTATAAATCCTTTGCATGCAGACATTGATACTCCCTCCGTTTAGCTTTATAAGTTCTATACGTATCCCTAGGTCCTAAATTTGAGCAACATAATGTGTTTTATATATTGTAAAAATATATAATTAGAAAATTCAGACTTTATATTTTCTAATGGTATAATTTTTGTATTATATTAGTTAAATTCACGACCTAGGGATACGTAGAGCACTTATAAACCTAAACGGAGGGAGTATATAAAAAGCGTCACATGAATGCTTGTAGGCTATGGTGTTCTTTACGATGTCCCACTCTTAAGTTGATATGTATAAGCATCCATAGTTCAGCTCACTCTTTGTTCAATTATATACAACCTTTTCGAAATCATGAAGAACAAGTATATATGATGTCCTTTTTTCTGTTGTTGGTGCCATGTTATTAATGTTGTGCCTTGCCTATTTGTTGTTGACAGCTATATTGCTTTCAGCTTAGCTAGGTAGCATACAGATCCTCCATTTGTAACAAAGGACCTTGAGGCTTAGATATTTTTGCATATAAAAATAATTGTCAACTTTATATGTTTTCTGCCCTTTCTTTGACCCTGCTCATGTATTCGCATAGTTATATTCAGCCGTTGCACAATGAAAATAATGATTCTAAGATATTAGTTTGTCCAAAGGGTTCCCCAGCTTGGACCTAAGAATCTGGCTAGGTAATTCCTTTTTACTAGGAGTATCCCTTTAAGATGTTGTTTTACGGGTGATGCTCTATTGGTTTAGTTTATAATTATTGCTCATTGTAGCATTCAAAGAAAGTAGCTCACGGTTGTTAGGATTGTAGTTGTGGTTTTTAGTATGCTTTTGGTATACTTTTGTTGAATAAATTAATAATAAAGGTTGTATGCATCATTTTGATGCAGAGGCCAGGGGTCTCATCCTCCTTTGCGGAATAGGTAGCCGATGCACCTAGTAATTTTTTTTAACAAACTCCTTGTAAATGCTTATTTGAATATTGGATCAAGTTAATTGTTGAATGTGTGATTGTTCTGCCTAATAAAATTTGTAGTTAATGCCTTCTCCTAAATGCATATTTGGGTATGCATCCAACTAATGTTTGGATATATGCTACATATTGTTGCCCGATGGAAACAAAATCATGGGGCCAATCTAACACCGTCCATAGAGCGGTCTTAAACTATCATCCTTTATTTCCAAAAAAAAAACTTTTCTCAGTTACAGATGATGCGCCTCACCTCCCCCAAATTGATCTCTACCTCGTCGCTTCAACTCTCCCGCAGAGACGACACTTTCCATCCTGGCTGGGACCCACGCCTTCGCCTGGATAGAGCCCTGTGCCTGGCAAGCATGTTGTTCCATCATGGGGAATCGTGGCCGCGGTTTCCCTGACCGCCAGCGACCAAACAGTAGAGTCGAAAGCGTTGTAGCTAGACCGACAAAACTATACTCCAGCTGAAGTTCCTAGAAATATTTGGCGGCAGCCTTATGTCGTGTTGGTCGACGTGGAAAGATAAATTAGCGCTAGCATGAGGCTGAGTCAGTGGTGATGGTCAGTTTGAAGCACTAGCAGCGGCGGTGGAAGAAGATTGAATGGTGTGTTCCTTCATGATCATAACGGGGTCCTATTCTCTTAGCCTATCACCGACGTCAACGTAGTGTGGGAAATGCTCTATGGTAACTTACTATTTTTCTCTGTTTGTCTCTCTTCACATTAATTAGTTGCCACATCATTTGTTTACTTAGAGGCATACACATTATCACTTATGTTAGTCCCACTATGGCTAGTCTAACAAAGAATCGGACCCAATGCACAAATAAAAAGTTACATCTCAATGTCCTGATAAATGCCTAGAATTTGGCTATGCATCCAATTAATTTTGGTCTGGCACAGTGATATCTATTAAGAGCCCTCATTTAGTTTTATTTTGGATCACTCACATTGCCAATTCACCAAAGTCCCAAGTAAACCAACATTTTATCTTAATCTTCAAATCCCCATCAATCGATCTGAAGGGGGTCATCGGCCCAAACTATTATAAACCACGAGGACAGCTAGCTTACTCCTCATTGCTATCGCCGAAATCATCTACGCCATCGGTGCCCCGCCATTGGGAACCAATTGTGGCAGACAACTCGGCGCATGCATGGTGTTAGAGTACCCTAGGAACCTGAACTCCGGGATCTAGTTCACGAGGTGGCGAGCAGCGAGCAACATCTATGATCTCATCATTGATCCCTGAGACGACGCTGAAAAACATGGAATGTACAAGGCGGATGTGTGTATGAGCAGGAGATGACCAACACGCAAAAGCTCATGTCTTTCGAAAGGTGAACTAGGCGAGTAGCGGCACCTTTGCTAGTAATAGTTTTTGTCCAAAAATATTGTTATTTTTTTTCTCCAACAATTGTTGTGTTTCATTGGCATGTGTTTCAAAACATAATATAAAAGCTGCTACATGATTATGATAACGTGTAGCAAATGAATTCATTGTTGTCCACATTTTATACAAGAAAGAATACCAGTAGTATGAACATTAAGAAGGTAAATATAGATCTAAACCAAGAGGAAATAAAAACACGAGCAATTGTCGAATTCAAAATCTGAACCAGACATCAAGAGAATCTAGATATCCCAGACCTGTAGATTACGCCACTAATACAAAAGAAATCACAAGTGTATCTTAAACAACCGTTGCGCCCTTTGGACGTCAAATGAGCTTACATATATGTCGACACCCATGTTTCATGCTTCTAAGATTATACCTCCCTAGTTGGCCCTACCGATAGCTTAACCGTCGTTGGTTCCTGCATTTCATTTTCAAACAACAAATTAACCATTTAACACATAATATTAATTAATTAAGTACTCTAGCTAACTAATATGAAAATTAAGGGTGTCAACAAGTAGCTCACCATTTACAACCACAATGGCAGCTACCGTAGACATGAGAAACGATGATACAGGTGCACCGCACACAGTTGCCATCTTTGCCACATCCTAGCTCCGCCGGCGACCACGTACCGCTACTGATGTGATATTGTCCAATATAGCCATCAGTCATGGGACACCTGCGCACGATGGTGTCGCTCCAAATGGTAGACACTGCCTTGAAACTTCTTCCAATATCAACCACGAGAGCATTGCCTCCGATGCTTGTTAGCGGGACGACCCTCCCTAATGCTAGATCTGCCACTCTATAAACTACCATCTGAGTGGAATGTGAATAACCACTAGAACCCGTGAGCAGGATCTCCCGGTCACATTCTACTAGTTGGATGGGTTTAAAGATCTTGCGGGCGGGACATACAGCAATCACCTTTGGTGGCACAAACGAAGAAAAATCGGACTCCTCCGTCAATGTATTCTCATGTCGTGGTGGGTCGAGCTGAAGTATCTTTAATGCATCGATCGACCACCGCAAACTGTAGATTTTTCCTTGGGATGAAATATCCCTCCCGTTTTCGCGGACGGTAAAGTATCTCCAGGCCGATAAACTCCAATGGTCATGCTTGGTGCTAGCATAGATGACGTGGCAACAATTTAAAACCGCGATCATGACAGTGGCAACTCCATCGGCACCCACGCTCAAGGAGGCGGTCACATTGTCGAACAACGAATGCCCATGTCTCTCACGAAAATTCAACTCAGTTCGCAACTTTGTCATAAGAGTTGTGAGGGCGAATAGCTCCTGTGCGACGTTTTACTTCTTCAATTGATGGGCAGCGACGTCGTTCGCTGGAATAGCTCTGCTGCGACATCGCTGTTTGCGCAAATTGTTCTGCTACGACTTGGCCCTTAAGGGCAGTCTGTTAGTTAGGATTAGGATTATGGAGAGCCGGCGGGTGGGACCCACAACTTATCGACGTCAGATTGGTGGGACCTAGACAACAACGACGACCGTTATATCCTCCTCCCCTGCGCGCGCATTCTCCCTTGCTTGCATGTCTTCTTCTTCTCCGGCGACGAAGCGCCGCAACGCCGACGAGGTTGTCTGAATGAACTGGATTCATTTGCGCAATTTCTGAAGTGAAGCCGTAAGCAGAACTGGATTTCAACTGAAATTTAACTTAACATATACTCAAATTCGAAAGATTACATAGCTTAGTTCGTGGCGATCATCGGATCAAAAGCCACACACGCGGAGATCCTAGCTAATTGGGCGTCGACGCTGCTCTACCCCTAAACGTAGATCCAAAATTGGGCTTCGGAGCCCCGGGGGTGCGGCGGCGACGAGGCGGAGACGCCGCTCAGTCGGACAAGTCGGAGAAGTCCACCTCCTCCTCGTCGGAGCTGATGTCGATGATGGGGTGGAGGGAAGCCTCGATACCTCTCTTGAGGCGGAGTTTGTTGAGCTCCTCGATCTCCTGATGGCGCACCTTGACCTCCTGCTGCTGCTGCTGGCTGCGCTGGATCACCTCCTCCATGATCCAGTCCAGGTCCTCATCGGCGGTGAAGTCTCCGGGCAGCAGGCCGCGGCGTGGTGGGCGGTCCTGCTGCTCCTCCTCCTCCTCCTCCCTCCTCGGCGGCGGCAGCTGTGGCGTCCTTGCCGCTATGCGGGAGCTCCCCGCGCCGGAGGAGCTCCCGTGCTCGTAGCGGCGGCCACGCGCCATGATACGTCTCCAACGTATCCATAATTTCTGCTGTTCCATGCTTATATTATACCATTTGCTACATGTTTTATATACACTTCGTATCACTTTTATGCATTTTCTGGGACTAACCTATTAACAAGATGCCACAGTGCCAGTTCCCTGTTTTCTGCTGTTTTTGGTTTCAGAAAGTTACTTCTGGAAATATTCTCGGAATTGCACGAAACAAAAGGCCAGTCCCTATTTTTCCAGCACGTACACGGAGTCCGAAGGAGAGACGAAGAGCCACGAGGTGGCCAAACCACAGGCGCGGGTGGGCCCAGCCGCGCCAGGTGGTTTGGGCCCCTCGGGGGTCCGCCGACATCGCCCCTTCGCCTATTTATTCCCCGAGACGCGAAAACCCTAAAACACCGAGCCTTTCATCCAGAACATATTCGCTGCCGCCGCCGTCGTCAACCCTAACTCGGGGGGTTCTGAAGCTCTTCCCGGCACCCTGCCGGAGAGGGGAATCATCACCGGAGGGCTCTACATCGCCATGCCCGCCTCCGGAGTGATGCGTGAGTAGTTCATCCTTGGACTATGGGTCCATAGCAGTAGCTAGATGGTTGTCTTCTCCACTTGTGCCATCATGTTTAGATCTTGTGAGCTGCCTATCATGATCAAGATCATCTTATTGTAATGCTACATGTTGTGTTTGCTGGGATCTGACTTATATTGATACCTATGTGGAGCTGAATATTATATTATCATGTCTATGTCATTTGTGATCTTGCATGCTCTCCGTTACTTGTTGAAGCCTTGGCCAAGTGAATACTTGTAACTCCAAGAGGGGGTATTTATGCATGATAGTTGGGTTCAACCTCTATTTAACCTGGGATAGTGACAGCAAGTTCTAAGGTTGTAGATGTGTTGTTGCCACTAGGGGTAAAACAGCAATGCTTTATTCAAGGATGAATGTATTGTTTACATTACGCACATTACTTAATGCAATTGTCTGTTGCTTGCAACTTAATACTGGAAGGGGTACGGATGTTAACCGGAAAGTGGACTATTTAGGCATAGATGCATGCTGGATAGCGGTCTATGTACTTTGTCGTAATGCCCAAATGAATCTCATAGTAGACACCACAGCTCACACATGCATGTTATATGCACTTATCAATTGTCAATTGCCCAGCTGTAATTTGTTTACCCAGCATGTTAGTTATCTTATTGGAGAGACACCACTAGTGAACTGTGGACCCCGGTCCATTCTTTTACATCTGAAATACAATCTACTGCAATCATTGTTCTCTACTGTTTTATGCAAACAAACATCATTTCCATTCGATACGTTTAACCCTTTGTTTTCAGCAAGCCGGTGAGATTGACAACCTCACTGTTAAGTTGGGGCAAAGTAATTTGATTGTGTTGTGCAGGTTCCACGTTGGCACCGGAATCCCTGGTGTTGCGCCGCACTACACTCCTTCACCAACACCTTCGAAGCAAACCTCGTTTTCCTACTGGTTCGATTAAACCTTGGTTTCATACTGAGGGAAAACTTACTGCTGCACTCATCATACCTTCCTCTTGGGGTTCCCAACTGACGTGTGACGTACAAGCATTGTTTCTGGCACTATTGCCGGGGAGATATTCCCTCGTCAACTTAGAGCCACCAACACGTTTTCTGGCGCCGTTGCCGGGGAAAACCGAATTGCTTCTGCAAGGGGAGTCTCTCACACCCAATCTCTTTACTTTGTTATTTGTCTTGCTTAGTTTATTTTTATTTAGTCTTGTTTGCTCTCTTTATCAAAAACACAAAAAAATTAGTTACTTGTTTAATTCAGTTTGATTTTGTTTTTCAAAATGAGTACTCCTGAGAACACTAAGTTGTGTGACTTCACTAGCACAAACAACAATGATTTCATATGCACTCCTATTGCTCCACCTGCTTCTACAGCAGAATTTTATGAAATTAAACCTGCTCTATTAAATCTTGTTATGAAAGAGCAATTTTCTGGTGTTAGTACTGATGATGCTGCTGCCCATCTTAATAACTTTGTTGAACTTTGTGAAATGCAAAAGTATAAGGATATGGATGGGGATATTATAAAACTGAAACTTTTTCCTTTCTCCTTGAGAGGAAGAGCTAAAGAATGGTTGCTTTCTTTGCCTAGAAATAGTATTATTCTTGGACAAAATGCAAAGATGCTTTCATAGGGAAATATTATCCTCCTGCTAAGATTATATCCTTGAGAAGTAGCATTATGAATTTTAAACAACTTGATAATGAACATGTTGCTCAAGCTTGGGAAAGAATGAAATCTTTGGTGAAGAATTGTCCCACTCATGGACTGACTACTTGGATGATCATCCAAACCTTTTATGCAGGATTAAATTTTTCCTCAAGGAACTTATTGGATTCAGCCTCTGGAGGAACCTTTATGTCCATCACTTTAGGTGCAGCAACAAAGCTACTTGATGATATGATGATCAACTATTCCGAATGGCACACCGAAAGAGCTCCTCAAGGTAAGAAGGTAAATTCTGTTGAAGAAACCTCCTCTTTGAGTGATAAGATTGATGCTATTATGTCTATGCTTGTGAATGGTAGATCTCATGTTGATCCTAATAATGTTCCTTTAGCTTCATTGGTTGCTCAAGAAGAGCATGTTGATGTAAACTTCATTAAAAACAACAACTTCAACAACAATGCTTATAGGAATAATTTTGGTAGCAACAATTATAAGCCTTATCCTTCAAATGGTTATGGCAATTCTTATGGTAATTCCTACAGCAACAATAGAAGTGTGTCCTCTGATCTTGAAGCTATGCTTAAAGAATTTATTAGCACACAAAAAGCTTTCAATAAAACTGTTGAGGAAAAGTTTGAAAAAATTGATGATCTTGTCTCTAAAGTTGATAGTCTTGCTCATGATGTTGAAATTCTAAAACTGAAAGTTATGCCTAATGAAGTTAAAGATATAAGTCATTTGCTACAGCAAATGCCATCCAAGTTCGAATTGATAATAATATTAGGATGTTGGCTGAATTGCATGCTAGGTGGGAAAAAGAGGAAGAACTTGAAAAAGAGAATAGTATAGTTAGAGTTTGTACTATCACCACCACTAGTAATGCTAATGTTTCACATGCTAGTAAACCTCCTACTATTGATGGTAATGTTATTGGTGTTGGTAATGTCTCTACTACTTCTGCAAAGCGTTTGAAATTGCCTAAAACTGCTGAAACTTTTTCTGATAAAAGTGCTGAAATTTTTCAAACTATTGGAGACAATGGTTCCACCACCATTGACAATAATGATTTTGATTTTGATGATTGTAACATCTCTGAAGTTATTATGTTCTTGCAAAAATTAGCTAGAAGTCCCAATGCTAGCACTATTAATTTGGCTTTTACAAAGCATATTACAAATGCTCTTTTGCAAGCTAGGGAGGAGAAGTTGAAACTTAAAGCTTCTATTCCTAGGAAATTAGAAGATGGTTGGGAACCCATCATTAAGGTAAAGGTGAATGATTTTTATTGCAATGCCTTGTGTGATCTTGGTGCAAGTATTTCGTTTTGCCCAAGAAGCTTTATGATATTCTTGATTTGCCACCTTTGGAACATTGTTATTTGGATGTTTTTCTCGCTGATAATGCTATGAAGAAACCTTTGGGGCGAGTTAATGATGTTTTTATTACAGTAAACAATAACCTTGTCCCCGTTGATTTTATTGTTATGGATATTGAATGCAATGCATCTTGTCCTATTGTTTTGGGAAGACCTTTTCTTCGAACTGTTGGTGCCATCATTGATATGAAAGAAGGTAATATAAGGTACCAATTTCCTCTCAAGAAAGGTATGGAACACTTCCCTAGGAAGAGAATGAAGTTACCTTTTGACTCTATTGTTAGAGCAAGTTATGATGTTGATGCTTCTTCTCTTGACAACACTTGATTTTCACTTTCTGCGCCTAGCTGAAAGGCGTTAAAGAAAAGCGCTTATGGGAGACAACCCATCGTTTTTATTTGCTGTTATTTTTGTTTTCTTTGAGTCAAGGAGTTTTGTTACTTCTGTAGCAACTCCTTTGTATCTTTATTTTATCGCAATGTTGTGCCAAGTAAAGTTCTATATTGAAAGTTGATGCAAGATTTGGATTTCTGCGCAGTGACAGATTTTTAGCTGTCACGGATTTGAGCTTATCTCCCTGTAGAAAATTCAAAAAATTCTGAGAAAAATCACGCATATTCCTGAGATATGTACGCAACTTTCATTATTTTAGGCCAGATCCATCTGAGCAACTTAAGTGCCTCGAAAAAATTCGTCATTCCAGACTGTTCTGTTTTTGACAGATTCTGCCTTTTGTTTTGCATTCGCTCTTTTACTGTGTTTGTGTGGATTTCTTTGCTCCACAAAGCATTGGTGGCTGTAGCTAATGTCCAGAAGCTTTGGGATTGATTGTATCATTACAGAATATGAGAATTTTTGATTATGCACTAACCCTCTAATGAGAACTGTCTTGAGTTTGGTGTGAAGGAAGTTTTCAAGGATCAAGCGAGAAGGGTGATATTATGTGATCAAGAAGAGTGAAAAGCCTAAGCTTGGGGATGCCCCCGTGGTTCATCCCAACCATATTCAGAGAGACTCAAGCGTCTAAGCTTGGGGATGCCCAAGGCATCCCCTTCTTCATCAACAAACTTATCAGGTCATCTCTAGTGAAACTATATTTTAATTCTTTCACATCTTATGCGCTTTACTTGGAGCGTCTGTGTGTTTTTATTTTTGTTTTTGTTTGAATAAATTCGGATCCTAGCAATCCTTGTGTGGGAGAGAGACACGCTCCGCTTTTTCATGTGAATACTCATGTTCTTCACTTATATTTGTTGAGTATTCTTAACTAGCTACTGCAGTGCTTTTAGCTCCTGTTTTTCATGCATCTCTTCGAGCTGTTAGCACTTGTTTATAAATACTCTCTTGCTGCATTATATTATCATTTGGAGAGTTTATGTTTAAATAAATTATTGGTGTTTGTTTGGAAGAAAGAAAATGCTACATGTAGTAGTTGGTATTGGAAAAGACATATGCATTCTTGTAGATCATTGTCTTGTTTTGATTTGATGCTTTGCAATTGTTTTGAGCTCTCAAGTAGATCATGTTTAAGCTCTTGCATCATGTAGTTAAAGCCTAGTAGTGGAGAACTACCGTAGAGCTTGTTGAGACTTGGGATGCATATTTGTTCTCTCTAAGGTCTAGATATTTTCTGGTAAAATGTTTGAGCAACAAGGAAGACAGTGTAGAGTCTTATAATACTTGCAATATGTTTTTATGTGATTCTTGCTGTACCGGTTTATACTTGTGTTTGCTTCAAACAACCTTGCTAGCCTAAACTCTGTACTGAGAGGGAATGCTTCTCGTGCATCCAAAACTTGAGCCAAAACCCATGCCATTTGTGTCCACCATACCTACCTACTATGTGGTATTTCCTGCCATTCCAAGTAAATATTTCATGTGCTACCTTTAAACTATTCAAAACTTTATTACTCCTTATTTGTGTCAATGTTTTATAGCTCATGAGGAAGTATGTGGTGTTTTATCTTTCAATCTTGTCATTTACTTCTGACAGACTTTCACCTGGACTAGTGGCATATACATCCGCTTATCCAATAATTTGCAAAAAGAGCTGGCAACGGGGTGCCCAGCCCCAATTAATTACAACTTTCATTAATAATTCTCTTCACATGTTTTGCCCTGATTTATCAGTAAGCAACTTAATTTTGCAATAGACACTCCTCCATGGTATGTGAATGTTGGAAGGCACCCGAGGATTCGGTTAGCCATGGCTTGTGTAAGCAAAAGGTTGGGAGGAGTGTCATCTATAAAGAAACTAAAATACATGTGTAAACAAAAGAGAAGAGGGATGATCTACCTTGCTGGTAGAGATAACGTCCTTCATGGGAGCCGCTCTTTGAAAGTCTGGTTGACAAGGGGGTTAGAGTGCCCACTACCATTCGTTGACAACAACAAACACCTCTCAAATACTTATTTTGTGCTCTCTATATGCTTTCGAAAACTTAAAAAGCTCTAGCACATGATTTAATCCCTGCTTCCCTCTGCGAAGGGCCTATCTTTTACTTTATGTTGAGTCAGTTTACCTACTCCTTTCTATCTTAGAAGCAAACACTTGTGTCAACTTTGTGTGCATTGATTCTTACATATTTACTTATTGCACTTGTTATATTGCTTTATGTTGACAACTATCCATGAGATATACATGTTACAAGTTGAAAGCAAATGCTGAAACTTAATCATCCTTTGTGTTGCTTCAATGCCTTTTACTTTGAATCTATTGCTTTATGAGTTACCTCTTATGCAAAACTTTTTGATGCTTGTCTTGAAAGTACTATTCATGAAAAGTTTTTGCTTATATGATTCATTGTTTACTCTTTATCTATTTGTTAGCAAACTATAGATCATTGCTTTGAGTCACTTCATTCATGACATGAGCCTTGCAATATATTGATCAAGATTGTGTGAAAGCATGTCTCCTCAGAAATTATTTGTTGTTATCGTTTTACCTACTCGAGGACGAGTAGAACTAAGCTTGGGGATGCTTGATACGTCTCCAACGTATCCATAATTTCTGCTGTTCCATGCTTATATTATACCATTTGCTACATGTTTTATATACACTTCGTATCACTTTTATGCATTTTCTGGGACTAACCTATTAACAAGATGCCACAGTGCCAGTTCCCTGTTTTCTGCTGTTTTTGGTTTCAGAAAGTTACTTCTGGAAATATTCTCGGAATTGCACGAAACAAAAGGCCAGTCCCTATTTTTCCAGCACGTACACGGAGTCCGAAGGAGAGACGAAGAGCCACGAGGTGGCCAAACCACCAGGCGCGGGTGGGCCCCCCGCCCGCCAGGTGGTTTGGGCCCCTCGGGGGTCCGCCGACATCGCCCCTTCGCCTATTTATTCCCCGAGACGCGAAAACCCTAAAACACCGAGCCTTTCATCCAGAACATATTCGCTGCCGCCGCCGTCGTCAACCCTAACTCGGGGGGTTCTGAAGCTCTTCCCGGCACCCTGCCGGAGAGGGGAATCATCACCGGAGGGCTCTACATCGCCATGCCCGCCTCCGGAGTGATGCGTGAGTAGTTCATCCTTGGACTATGGGTCCATAGCAGTAGCTAGATGGTTGTCTTCTCCACTTGTGCCATCATGTTTAGATCTTGTGAGCTGCCTATCATGATCAAGATCATCTTATTGTAATGCTACATGTTGTGTTTGCTGGGATCTGACTTATATTGATACCTATGTGGAGCTGAATATTATATTATCATGTCTATGTCATTTGTGATCTTGCATGCTCTCCGTTACTTGTTGAAGCCTTGGCCACGTGAATACTTGTAACTCCAAGAGGGGGTATTTATGCATGATAGTTGGGTTCAACCTCTATTTAACCTGGGATAGTGACAGCAAGTTCTAAGGTTGTAGATGTGTTGTTGCCACTAGGGGTAAAACAGCAATGCTTTATTCAAGGATGAATGTATTGTTTACATTACGCACATTACTTAATGCAATTGTCTGTTGCTTGCAACTTAATACTGGAAGGGGTACGGATGTTAACCGGAAAGTGGACTATTTAGGCATAGATGCATGCTGGATAGCGGTCTATGTACTTTGTCGTAATGCCCAAATGAATCTCATAGTAGACACCACAGCTCACACATGCATGTTATATGCACTTATCAATTGTCAATTGCCCAGCTGTAATTTGTTTACCCAGCATGTTAGTTATCTTATTGGAGAGACACCACTAGTGAACTGTGGACCCCGGTCCATTCTTTTACATCTGAAATACAATCTACTGCAATCATTGTTCTCTACTGTTTTATGCAAACAAACATCATTTTCCATTCGATACGTTTAACCCTTTGTTTTCAGCAAGCCGGTGAGATTGACAACCTCACTGTTAAGTTGGGGCAAAGTAATTTGATTGTGTTGTGCAGGTTCCACGTTGGCACCGGAATCCCTGGTGTTGCGCCGCACTACACTCCTTCACCAACACCTTCGAAGCAAACCTCGTTTTCCTACTGGTCGATTAAACCTTGGTTTCATACTGAGGGAAAACTTACTGCTGCACTCATCATACCTTCCTCTTGGGGTTCCCAACTGACGTGTGACGTACAAGCATTGTTTCTGGCACTATTGCCGGGGAGATATTCCCTCGTCAACTTAGAGCCACCACGCCGCCACGGCGAGGTCGTACTCCTCCACCTCACGGCGCTGGTACGCTGGCGGCGGTGTCAGGCCCATGTTGAGCCACTTGTACGCGCCGCGCTTCCGACAGACGTCGGAATGAACCCGCCTCGCGCGTTCCGGGTCAGCCGGCCGCTTCTGCGACTTGCGGGCATCGCCGGAGCGATTTCCACCGCCGGAATGGCCACCGCGGGAGCTGGAGCCCCCGGAACCTCCACGCCTAAACATCTTCGTGCGGTGGCGCTGGATCTGTTGGTGGCGGTGGCGGTTTCTCGTGGATTTGGTCGCCGGCGGCGAGTGAGTGTGGGGAGCTGCGGCAGATCTGAGAAATTGCTAGGGTACGACGCGGGGCTGAGTGGATAAGTAGGGGAACGGGAAAAAACAAGGTGGGCTGTGGCACGGGAGGTGGGCTGGGCCGTGGGGAAAGCGAACGCGAGGTGGACCGTGCCACGGGAGGTGGGCCGTGTATTGAGCATAACTATGGGGAAAAAACTATGCGTGAAATGAGCATAACTATGGGCCGTGAAATGAGGTGGCCCGTAATTTGGTTGGTACTTATCTTATGCGTGGCTGAAAAAAACTTTGCCCAATTTCAAATGAGCATAACTAATTCAAAAAATATCATAAAAACATGAAACCTTCATTAATTTAAAAAATAGTGAGACTGTAGAATGACACTATATAGATAGAAAAAAAGTCTAGGAATTTGTTTTGAGTGATTAAGACAAGGTGAAAAAGACACTTGCTTAGGTTGAATTTTGAATTTTGCTCATCTGAATTTTGACAAAACAAATAATCAAAATTTCAAAACAATTTTTTTTTTTGCCCCAGTGCAGCATCTTCGTGGTTGGGACAACTCATTATTATAGATTTTTAACAATTAACAAAATTGTCCAAATGCAATATCTAACTTAAGAGCTCATTTGAAAATTCAAAAAAATGTACCAGTGCAATATCTTAATGGATGGGACAACTCACTATTATAGATTTTTCTATAATAGTGAGATGCCAGACCCACTAAGCTATTAGACTAGAACAGGAAATGCAACACCCAAATTGCGAGCATGGGGGGCTCGAACTTGGGTGGGCAAAGGGAGGCATCAACCCTTACCACTAGGCTATGCCTATGTTTGCGACAAATCTATCATCGAAAAAGTGTTTGTTTTAACTTGGTCAACAATCCAAGCCTTCATCGAAAAAGTGCTAGAAAGTAGCTCCAAAGGTAGGGTAAACGACCTCATTTCTAAGCAAGCGATTTTCGACCTTGTCTAAATCAGCAAAAAAACTGTTCTACCAATCTACTATGTATATAAGAAGACCATGTGGACTGTTTTTTTTTTTCATTTTTTGATTTTTTTAATTGTTTATACTCATTTCAAATTTGGCCAAATTTAAAATTGAAAATGAAAAATTCCACATGGTCTTCTTATAGACATAACACAATTTGCAACGATTTCCAAACTATAAACGTGTTTGTTCTAACTTGGTCGTCAATCCGAGCCTTCATGGAAGAAGTGTTAGAAAGGAGCTCCAAAGGTAGGGTAAACGACCCCATTTCTAAGCAAGTTTTTTTTCGACCCTGTCTAAATCAGCCAAAAAGATTTCCTAGACATCCATTCTACATATTAAGTGTCATTCCAAAGGCTCACAATTTATTGAATTAATCTTCATATTATTTATTTATTTTTACATAATAATGGTTTAATTGCAAATCCTAAATAAATAAAGTTCAAAACATGGAAATGAAAAAGTAAGCTCAGATCTATCTTAGTCCCTCCAAAATGAAGCTGTGGTGAGGTGTTCACAACTTTATATTTCAAAAACATTGAAATCACTTGAAACCATACTCTATACTTTGAAATCCATACTAGTCTGTTCAAGATTTCACATTTGAGTGAAGCCATTTTCGTGCAAATGTATGTACACCATGTTTATATTTTTTCTCTCGTTACTATATGACATAAGACACACATGTGCGCTGGTTTTTTCATTTTTGATTTTTTTTAAATTCATTATGCTCACTTGAAACCATACTCTATACTTTGAAATCCATACTAGTCTGTTCAAGATTTCACATTTGAGTGAAGCCATTTTCGTGCAAATGTATGTACACCATGTTTTTTTTTCTCGTTACTATATGACATAAGACACACATGTGCGCTGGTTTTTTCATTTTTTGATTTTTTTAAAATTCATTATGCTCACTTGAAACCATACTCTATACTTTGAAATCCATACTAGTCTGTTCAAGATTTCACATTTGAGTGAAGCCATTTTCGTGCAAATGTATGTACACCATGTTTATATTTTTTTCTCGTTACTATATGACATAAGACACACATGTGCGCTGGTTTTTTCATTTTTTGATTTTTTTTAATTAGTTATGCTCATTTGAAAGTGTTCGGGATCTCTCACTTGATTTAACGATTTTCCGTAAAAATATATATAAACCATACTTATATTTTTTTCTCGTTACTATATGACATTACAAGACCATGTGCGCTGGTTTCTTGTTTTTTTTATTTTTTTTTGAATTAGTTATGCTCATTTGAAAGTTCTGTCAAATCTAGGCCAAACCTTCTAGAAGAACACCCGTTGGCCGTTGGATCGACGAGAATCTAGCGATGACGGTTGAGATCCGCTGAGCCAGGGCGATCCGTGAGACTAGCGTTCTGCGCTCTGATTGGCCGACCTCTTTTTTCCACCCAAACACGCACGGTTTGATTCACTGATATGTGGAGCCAACCTACTGTGGGGTCCGCATGTCAGTAGCTGGTTTGCGAACGTGTGGGCCTGCCATGCACGGGGAACGACGGCGTTTGCTTGCTTGATTCAGAGATTCAGACATTCAGACATTGCCGCGGCGATTCAGATGCAATGTGAACAAGGCAGTGATTCAGATGCAATGTGAAACGCCATGGATACACACGCATGCACCTCCGCATTTCATCGGAAACCCTAAGCATTCTAGCCTATTTAAGTACAGGACGCACCCCCTCTTCCTCTCCCACCCAAGCAAGAGCCACTCCCTTCCCCCTTCCATGTGAAGGCGAATCCACCCTCCTCTCACATTCGCAATGGAGTTCGACGAAACAACCTTCCAGCGGCCGCCGACCGTGCCGGAGCGGCGCCACCCGCCGGGCGTCCTAGTCCAGAACACTCTGCGTGTGTGGGCGCAGTCCAGGGTTAGGGGGGCCGAAGCTCTCACGCGCGCCTTCCTTGACGCCGGTTATGCCCATCTCCCACCAGGCACGCCGGCGATGTACGAGCTCGAAGTCAGTCTTGACTTCTTCGACAACATCAGGATGATCGCGGTCAACTTCCGCAACCCGTTCGACGCGGAGCATCTATTCGGCCAAGTTTTTTGGTGCGGCTGCGAGTCCATTTTCTTCACCATTTGTAGCATCTTCACCGGGACCGAGAGCATTTCCCCCACCCAAACCAGATGCACTCCCTCCCCTACTGAAGTTGAATGAAGGAGCACACCTTTGTGCGAAGCAAGCATCGGATATTAGAAAAAGATGTATTTGGGTTAATTTTATCCCTAGTTTTATTTCTCAATGTTTGCAGAATGATTGTAAGCCCGATGAAGTTTAAGTAATGGAAGTATTATTTTGTGTTTTCTGCGTTTTTTTCTTTGACGTGTCGTGTCCCTGAACACTAAAAGGCAAAAGTGGCTCAAATAAAAAAATAAAAAAATAAAAAAAGCAAAAGTGGCTGAAATGGCTCCTACACTTACTGGGCCTAATTGGATGGAGTTGCCCATTCATCTAGCCCACAGTGAAACTTTTTCATTTTTCTCGAAAAAAAAAGATCTGCGCACGGCTGCGTCCTCTACAGCAATATTCCGAAGAAGTAAATCATTCTGGTAAGTCTAAATAAAGAAGTAAAATATTGTTTCTACAGATGACACGATAATTTACATTTTTTACAAGGTTTAACCCGACGGAACGTGCGAATGACAATATCGGGATGTCCAGAGCACGCCCCCAGGGTGTTCGACAAAATGCAGTCCACATGCCTAGTTCACAAAATTACTCCCCCACACGCTCCCAGCGCTGGACAAACATTGCCTGAACTTTCAGGCACCTACCAAAATTCACTACACTTCCTATCTATATAATGCAGCTCAAGCTTCCAGCTCCATCTAGCAGCTCTGTAGCTGATTCTGCATCTCGCATAGGATCAAAGCTATTTCGATGTCCAGGCTCGATGAACTAGCTGAACTCCTGCTCGATGTGGTACCCCTGCTCGATGAACTCCTGCTCGATGTGGTACCCCTGCTCGATGAGCTCCAGCCGAGCTGCTCTGGTCGCCCGCATCAAGTTTTCGCATCGATGCATACCTCTGTCTCGTCATCGGCGGCGATTGACCGCCGAGCGAAAAACCCTTACCATCGATGCCGTAGCGCTTCCACGCCCGCTTCAAGACCTGATTCACCGAAATCCGGTAGGGTCGCTTGCCGCTGCACGAGTCCCTCGCCGCTGCACGAGTCACAAATAGGGCCGCCGGTCGCCTCCGCGACCGGCGACCCGCACCACCCCAACCTCCATCCACCCTCGACGCCCTTACCTTGCATTGCGACCGCAAGCCCTGCGTCGCCGCCCGCCGCTCGAATCGCCGCTTCTTTTCTTGCGCCGCCGCTCGAATTGATTGCCGCTTCTCTTCTCGCGCCACCGCTCGAATCGGCCGCTCCATCTACCGCCGTCGCAGGGATGATCTCCTCCAGCCCGGAGAAGCCGAGACGGCAGGACAGGAGTGAGCTCCGAGGGACGCCGGCGCGTGGCAGAGTTTGTTCCCCCACGATGAACAGATGCAGCTGTCGCATCGGAGTTATTATCACCGCTTCAGAGCACGCACGCGTGAGGTCCCACTTGTCATAAACTTATCAATTGAACGGTCAAACGGGGTTTACCGCGTGGGATAATAAATTAACGGCCATATCGTGCCTGGGCTATTTCTGCACAAAGGCATGTCGCACCACAACTATTGTTACGAAAGATGTAGCATCGCAGACAATTCCCCACAAAGACGTCGCACATGAGCTATTCGCCCGAGTTGTGAGGGGCGGAAGGTCCTCAATGTCGCCGGTGAAGGGGTGGAGGATTTTCATGGTGGTCCTTCCGCGCAGATGCACTAGGAGGAGCCCTTCGACCGAGGCGAGGACGCCGTTCTCCCAAAGAAGCGGAAGCCGAGGGCTGACGTAGGCTCCAGTGGAGAGGTTGAGGAAGTGCGTCCAGGCGCTGCTATCGCCACGGTTTGGCCAGTGACCTTGGGGCAGCAAAATCCACCGGCGTGGGTGGAAGCGGGCGTCGACGATGCCACGGCCGCGAGGGCACACGGTGCTGGACCGCCAGTGCTTGCAGACGGCGTGGAAGCGCCGAAGCGGATGTAGTCCACCAGGTTCACGGCCAACACCGCCCATCCGAGCAGGCCGACGATATCCTCGTGGAGGGAAAGCCATGGAGGCACGTCGTCGTCAAAGCTAGCTGTGGCGTGGGCAGCAGCCGCCGAAGGACGGTCGGAACTCGCCGCACATGACCACATTGATCGATCCCAATTCGCCGGATTAATTAAGCAGACCGACCTGTTTCTTTTCTTTCCTTTGGCGATCACGAGTGGGCAATTTATTTTAGACAGGTCAGAAGTTGACTCGGCCACGGATCAACCGGAACGGGCCCAGACATGACTATGGACTATCCCAAATACTGTATACTCCGCTTGGATTTTTTTCTGTTTGCGGGGTGCATGGCTTGTTATATCAATTTGATGCCTGATCACAAAAAAAATGTTACCCGTGTCACAGAAAAAAAGAGAGGCTGTGTTTGACCAAGACATTAATGGTAGTACTTATTATGATCGATAATTTCCTCACTCTGTGTCGCCTCATCTCTCTTAGATGAGCAAGCATCAGGAAGGAAATCGACCAAAATAACAAATTCTCGTCGTTGCAGTTTGCCTGAAATCCTTGGACTAGTTTGGTGTCCCCTACCTAGATGCATCCCAAGAAACAACACCATCGGTGCTCCAGCCACAGGCTATGGTGAGCCATTTGGAAACCAATTGTGGCATACAACAGACAATAGTAGAGAATGGATGGGAACCTATCATTCTATCAAGAACATCAATGAGCAACACATCCAGGAACTAGGCATCTGGGCGGTGTTAGAGTACGGTAGGCACCTGAACAGCAGATCTGGTTCAACGAGGTGGTGAGCGGCAGGCAACATGTAGTGTCTGGTATGAACTATGAGCTCATCATCGATGCCGTAGACGACCCTGGAAAACATGCAAAGTACAAGGTGGAGGTGTACGAGCAGGGGATGACCATCACACGCAAGCTCGTCTCCTTCAGTAAGGTGAACTAGGCGAGTGGCTGCTCCTTTGCTAGTAATAGTTGTGTTCTGAAAATCTTGTTAATTTTCTTATCGAATAATCATTTTCTTAGATTTTCATGTGTTTCAAAACATAAAGATAAAATGTGCTGCGTGATTTTGATAAAGTGCAGTAAATGAATGGGTCGTTGTCCACATTTCCTACAAGAAGGTATAGCACTCAAAACTTTAAGCAGGCAAATCCGGATCTGAACCATGATGAAATAATATGAGCAATGGACGAATTCAAGTCTGAATGCAGCCATCAAGAGAATCTGATTCTATAAAATAAGTAGTTTGAGCCAAAAGTACAAGCGGAATCAGACGTGCATTTTATACTACTAATGCACTCTTTGCATGTCAAATGAACTTACATATACGACATTACGACACCCATGTTTCATGCACCTAACGTGATACCTTCCACGATCGGCCCTACCAGAAGCTTAATCGTCTGTGGTTCCTGTATTTCATTTCCAGGAAACAAATTAATCTACTAACATAATAGTGTGAGTTAAGTACTCTATCTAAGTAAGTTTAGAGTGACGACAACTAGCTCACCATATAGTACTACAGTGGCAGCTACCGTAGACATGTGAAACGAGGGTACAAGTGCACCGCACACCGCTGTCATCGTTTTCACATTCTTCCTCCACCATCGGTGACCATGTACCGCCACTAATGTGATATTGTCCAATATAGTCATCATGTGAGGGACACTTACACACGATGGTGTCGCCAAAAATGGAAGACGCCGCCCTGAAACTCCTTCCGATATCAACAGCAAGAGCATTGCCTCCGATGCTAGTTAGCGGGATGACCTTCCTGACATAAGATCTTCCACTCTGTAAACTACCATCCGTGTGGAATAAGGATAATCGCTAGACCCCGTCAGCAGTATCTCCGAGTCACATTCTACTAGTTGGATGGGTTTAAAGATACTGCCAGAGGGACATGTGGCGATCACCTTTGGTGGCACAAATGAAAAAAATTCGGACTCCTCCATCGCCCTATGCTCATGTCGTGGTGGGTCGAGCCGGAGTATCTTTAATCCATCGATGGACGACTGCAAACTGTAGATTTTCCCTTGGGATGAAATATCCCTCCCGTTTTCGTGGAAGGTAAAGTATCTCCAGTCCGATAAACTCCAATGATTATCCTTGGTGCTAGCATACACGACGTGGCAACATTTTAAAACCGCTATCATGACGGTGACGACTCCATCAGCACTTACACTCAAGGAGGCAGTCGTGTTGTCGAGCTTATGACCCTCACGCAAATTCAACTCGACTCGCAACTTGTCATAAGAGTTGTGAGCGCGGGAGGTCGGCGACGTCGCCTATGAAAGGGTGGAGGATTTTCATAGTGGTCCCTCCCCACTGCTGTACGAGGAGGAGGCCTTCGACCGATGCAAGGACGCCGTTCTCCCACAGATGCGGGAGCCGAGGGCTGACCCAGGCTCCGGTGGAGAGGTTGAGGAAGTGTGTGCCACCGATGCCATGACCATGGTGTGGCCAATGGCCCTCGGGCAGCAGCATCCACTGTCGCGGGTGGAACCGGGCGTCGGCGATGCTTCGGCCGCGAGGGCAAACGGTGCTGGACCGCCAGTGCTTGCAGACAGTGCGGAAGCGGATATAGTCCACCAGGTCCACGGCCAGCACTGCCCAGCCGAGCAGGCTGACGATATCCTGGTGAAGAGAAAGCCATGGTGGAGCCACATCGGCGGAGTCGCCGGTGCCAGAGGCTGCATCGACGTAAGAGCGGTGGGGACTCGCCGCCGCCGACAACATCAATCGATCCCAATTCGCCGGTGTTTTTTTTTTTTGAAATTTTCCCCCGCATATATTAGGTCAACAAGCCGGCTCATTAAAAACCTTTCCAGTCCCTTTTGGTACCCTGGAAAGAAAAAAAGTGCGTCTGAAACTTGTCGCCTGTCAAAGTTTAAACATCGTTACATCGTTCAATACATCAGGGATGATAAAACTAGGAGGATCACAGTCCCAAAAGTAGGAGTAGAAAAATCGAAACAAGACCTAGCTAGTTTATGTGCCACCTTGTTCGTCTCTCTATTGCAGTGATGCATAGTAATGTTGCCGATCCTCCCAGCCAACTGAAAGCAATCTGCAAGAACGGTTGTATATGTTCCCCCGAGCTCAATCTCACCATTAAAGGCCTGCACAAGCTCGAGGCAATCAGACTCAATTGTAACAGGTTGGCATCCGATGAGGTCAACCAACTCCAGCCCTTTCTTGAGAGCAGATGCCTCAGCCGTTGATGCATCCGCTTGGTTTTCCAGCATATTACTTGAACCGGCAATTGCTTCTCCTTTATCATTCCGAATTATTGCCCCAGTCGCACCTGTACCATTAGGAAAATAGCATGCATCGATATTAAGTTTATAAGTATTCAGTCTAGGCCTACTCCACAAAAACTCCTTCGGCTGCACCTTTTTTTGACCTGCACAATAATTTGATTTCAAAGCCTGAATTGCAAAGGCTGTTTGTCGAGGATGTGCTATCGTTTCACCTTTAACATGTTCTCTTCGCTGCCACCAGATATACCACGCTCCCACCAAGATTAACTCCTTCAGGTCAGTAATTGCCGTAGGATCAGGTCCATGATCTCTAAGAAGTTCCTCAAGAACCACTGAACCTGATCGATCCACCAAAGCTGAGTTAATGATGGGTAGGAGACCAAGTGACTGCCAAACTTCCTTTGCTCTAGCACAAGTAAACATAAGATGCCGAATATCTTCAGGTCCAAGCGCACATACAGGACACTGGGGAGGAACCGGAATATGTCTGTCAGCGAGAATTGACATGCCTGGGATTGTTCCATGCAATGCCTTCCACGCAATTTTTTTGATTTTACTAGGGATGCGAAGCTTCCAAAGAGTGTCCCAGACAGGGTTGTTAGCAGCCGTACCTTGGTCAGCAACTGAAGTACTCCGACGGCCATTAGCATGGTTCCACTCTGAATAATACGCAGATTTCACAGAGAAGGTGTGAGATTTTGTTAGGTGCCATGCAATGAAATCTTCATCAACGTTCATGCTCAGAGGAATACGAAGAATTCTAGAAACATCAAGTGGGTTAAAATTCTCTTTAAGAAGCTGCTCATCCCATTGTCCAGTATGCAGGTTAATAAGTTCATCCACCGTGGTAAGAATAATATGTCCTTTTGGAGAGATAACCATCTTGTTAGGGCTAGTTGGGATCCAAGGGTCAGTCCAGATATTAATCTTCTCCCCCGAGCCCACTCGCCAAATGAAACCTCTTTTAAAAGTTTTTAAACCTGCAATGATACTTTGCCACGTGAAGGAAGACCCTTTTTTCGGACCTGCTTTGAGTAAGTTTCCATCAGGATAGTATTTAGCTCTGAGAACAGTTGCACAGAGGGAATCAGGGTTTGAAATCAGCCTCCAACTTTGTTTTGCCAGCATTGCCATGTTGAAAGAATGAAGATCACGGAATCCCATTCCCCCTAGATTTTTTGGAATGCATAGCTTCCACCAGGCCATCCAGTGCATCCTTTTTTTCTCCTCAGTATCACCCCACCAAAAAGCTTCCATAGCATCAGTCATTTCTTTACAAAGCTTTCTCGGTATATTAAACACTCCCATAGCATACACTGGGATTGCCTGAATAATGGCTTTCAACAAAATTTCCTTTCCACCCAGCAATAGGAACTTTTCTTTCCAACCTTCAAGTCTTTTGATAATTCGCTCCAGGAGATAAATGAAGCTATCCGATCTATCTGCACCAACGAGGGCAGGGAGACCAAGATACTTATCTGATATAGCCTCAGTCATGATATCTAATTGAGTACATATAGCTGCACGTGTCTCCACCTCCACATTTGGGCTAAAGAAAATACTGCACTTTGCTTGGCTTACCAATTGTCCAGAGCTTGTACAATACTGATCAAGTACCTGTCTCAACGAGGTTGCATTATTCATATCTGCTTTCATAAGGATTAGGGAATCATCAGCAAAGAGTAAATGCGAGACTGATGGAGCATTTCTGCAAACCCTGACACCTTCTAAACCACGAACCTCCTCTCTATGAGCCAGGAGACTTGACAGTCCCTCTGCACAAAGTAGGAACAAATAAGGGGAGAGCGGATCACCTTGTCTTAAACCCCTACTTGGTATAAAACCTTCAGTTTCTTGGTCATTGAATCTTATCTTGTATTTAACAGACCTAACACAAGACATAATCAGAGATACAAACTGATACGTCCAAAACGTATCTACTTTCCCGAACACTTTTGCTATTGTTTTACCTCTAACTTGTGTGTTTTGAATACAACTAATGCGGACTAACGCTGTTTTCAGCAGAATTGCCCTGGTGTCTTGTTTTTGTGCAGAAAGTCAACTTTCGGGAAAAACACCAGAAAAGATCGCAAACCTCCTATTTTACCAGAAGACTCACGGAGCCAGAAGGGGAGGCGGAGATGGGCCACGAGTGGCCCAAACCACATGGTGGCGCGGCCCAAGGGCCTGCCGCGCCAGCCTATGAGGAGGGTGCCTCGGGCACCTCCCCGAGTCCCCCTTTCGACTACTTAACCCTTCTGACCTAAAAACGTCGGGGGGTCGTCCACTTCATCCAGAAACATCACCGTACGCCGCCACCATCGCGAAACCTATTTCGGGGACCAGAAACTCCGTTCTGGCACTCCGCCGGGACGGGGAATTGGAGGAGATCATCGCCATCATCATCACCGACGCTTCTCCATCGACCATCCATGTTTCCCCCATCCATGTGTGAGTAATTCCCTGCTGTAGGCTGAGGGGGATGGTAGGGATTGGATGAGATTGTTCATGTAATAAGCTATAAGATCATTAGGGCATGGTGCCCAGTATCCGTTGTTAGTACTTATTGATGTTGTTGCAACTTGTTGAGCTTAATGCTTGTCACTAGGGCCCGAGTGCCATGATTTCAGATCTGAACATGTTATTGTTTCATAATGATATGCACTGTTTATTGATCATACCTGCAAGTTGTATACACATATTGTTGTCCGGAACCCGCGGTCCCAAAGTGACAATAATTGGGACAGCCGAGGGGAATGGCTGCGATGTGAGGATCACATGTGTTCACTGCGTGTTAATGCTTTGCTCCGGTACTTATTAAAAGGAGTACCTTAATTACCAGTAGATTCCCTTGAGGCCCGGCTGCCACCGGCTGGTAGGACAGAAGATGTTGTACAAGTTTCTCATTGCGAGCACGTACGACTATATACGGAACACATGCCTACGTTTACTTAGTACTTGGATGCTTTATCATTATTATCTGCAATGCCTATGTCTTGATTATTATATGAGCTATCTTATCCATGCAGCGCCCGTTCATCCATCCCTATGCCTACAGTGTTTTAATCCTACTGTTTACTGCAATCACTACTGCTGTCTCTGTTTACTGCTGCTATTATTTCACCGCTACTACTGCTATAAAACTGTTGCTACTGATAATCTGTGTCGAGCAAGACTATTCACAGGTGCAGCTGAATTGACAACTCCGCTGTTAAGGCTCTCAAGTATTCTTTGGCTCCCCTTGTGTCGAATCAATAAATTGGGTTTTACTTCCCTCGAAGACTGTTGCGATCCCCTATACTTGTGGGTCATCAAGACTATTTTCTGGCGCCGTTGCCGGGGAGCATAGCTTTATTTGGGAGTTCACTTGTGATCTATACTGCTCGCTGAAATTTATTCATCATGGGTAAAGCTCGTGATGAGAGGGTCCATGTATTGCCCTCCACTACAAGAAAAGGTACGACACTTAGTACCTCTGCTGCTCTTGACTCACCATCTGTATTGAGTCAACTTGTTACACCACCACAATCTTCACGTGTTGGTACTACTGCTGAATCTGAAATTGCCTCTGATAATGTTGATGATGCTTCTACTGTGATTGATGAGAATATTTCATTAGGTCCACTTTTAGATGCTGCTATTGCTAAGTCTAAACAACTTGAAAATACTAGAACACCTAATGGAAGTCCTACTACTCCTGTTTATTCACCTGAGTTAAGGGATTATACTTGTGATGATGATCCTGATGAAACTTATGTGGAACTTGATGATGATTTTATTGATAAATGTAATGCTACTACTGGTGCAAGTAATATGAGAAATTTTCTTGCACAACATGCTGTTAAATACAAGTTGTCACCTGATCCTAAGTTTGCCACTTCTCCTATAAACATTAAAGATAAGGATTATGATTTTTCTCTTGATTTATCTCATATATCTATTGTTGAGAAAACTCCTTTTTGTGGCACTAAGAGTGAAAGTGCTGTAGAGCACATGAATGAGCTCTCTACTTTGAGTGGCTTATTTTCTGATGATATTAAGAAGCGTAGCTACTTTGTTGCTAAGATTTTTCCTTTCTCATTAAAAGATGATGCTAAAGCTTGGTATAACAACTTGTCTCCTGGTTCTATTACTAGTCCTACTGGTTTGCTTGATGTTTTCTTTCAGAAATATTTCCCTGCTAGTGCTAAACATGATGCTTTGCAAAGAATTTATAACTTTGACCAGGAAGATGAAGAGAAACTTCCAGAGGCATGGACAAGGTTTTGCTCTCTTATCAGAGCTCGGCCTGGACATGATTTGGAAAAGCATGATCTACTTGATATATTTTACAGTGGACTAACTATTGAATCTAGAGCATATCTGGATAGTTGTGCTAGTTGTGTTTTCAGGAAAAGAACCCCTGAAGAAGCTGAAGAATTATTGGCTAAAATCAGCCAGAATTATGATGATTGGACTCTACCTGCGCCGACCCCCACACCTACACCGACACCAATATCAAAGAAGAGGGGAGGTATGATTGAATTGAATGATGAAACAATGAGGGAGGCCAAGAAGACTCTCATTGAGAAGGGTATTAAATCTGAAGATGTGAAGAACCTTCCACCTATTGAAGATTTGTGTAAGCCAATTCCTCATCCATCCATAATTGAGGTTCACTCTCTCCACAGGTTCGATGAAGGAGATATTCCCTACTCTAAACCACCTGATCAATGCTTAGATGAATTTGATAATTATGTTATTAAGCAAGATAATTTTAATATGAGAGTAGAGAATCATTTGCATGAAAATTCTCTAGCTATTAGTAAGTTGCATGATATTGTGGAGAGAACCTCCAATGATGTTAAGATGCTTATTAAACATTTCCATATGGTTCAAACTCAAATTGATCAACTCACTAAAGTGCAACAAGACATGTTAGCCAATGCTTCTAAGGAAAAATTAAAACCTGTCTATGTTAGCACTAGAAGTGGAGCTCATACTCAGGATCCTTTATATCCTGAGGGACATCCTAAAAGAATTGAACAAGATTCTCAACTAGCTGAAAATCCAGTTTCTCCTTCTAAGAAAAAGAAGAAGAAGAAACATAAAAATGTTGTAGAATCCTCTGAAACTGTTAATGATCCTAATAGTATATCTATCTCTGATGCTGAAACTGAAAGTGGTAATGAACTTGATAGTGATAAGGATAAAATGATGCTCTTGATAAAGAAGTTAGTGAAAAGGAACCTGAAAAGCATACTAAAAACACAAAGTACACTAAGGAAGATTTCATTGCTAAGAAACATGGTAATGAAAGGGAACCTTGGGTTCAAAAGCAAATGCCTTTTCCAACTAAGAAACTAAAATCAAAGGAAGAAGAACATTATAATAAATTTGTGAATGGATGAAACCCTTGTTTTGCAAATTCCTTTGACTGATGCTATTAAATTGCCTCCTTACTCAAAGTATATGAAAGATATTGTTTCTAACAAAGGAAAATTCCTAATGAGGAAATTTCTACTATGCTTGCTAATTATTCTTTCAATGGCAAGGTTCCTAAGAAGCTTGGAGATCCAGGTATACCAACCATCCCTTGCTCCATCAAGAATAATTATGTTAGAACTGCTTTATGTGATTTGGGAGCAGGAGTTAGTGTTATGCCTTTTTCTCTTTATAAGAGACTCTATCTTGATAAATTGATACCTACTGATATATCTTTGCAAATGGCTGATAAATCTACTGCTGTTCCTGTTGGCATTTGTGAGGATGTCCCTGTTCAAGTAGCTAACAATTGTTTAATTTTGACTGATTTTGTTGTTCTTGAAATGCCTGAAGATGATAATATGTCTATTATTCTTGGAAGACCTTTTCTAAATACTGCAGGTGCTGTTATTGATTGCAATAAAGGAAAAGTAACTTTCAATGTTAATGATAAAGAACATACTGTTTATTTCCCCAAGAAAGTTGACAAGATTTATGGAGTCAATACCATCTCCAATTTTAAAACTATCAAAGTGGGAAGTATTGATTGCCCTATATATGATCATCAAGAAGGATATCAAAACATTATGATTGGATCCATATCAATACAATACAAGGTAACATGAGTGTTCATGATGTTTAAATCATTTGTGTCATGTAAATTTATTTGGTGCCAAGACTTGATCAACCTTGCTATCAAATGTATTTGCATACATAAAAGAGCTAAACAACATTTCTTTCTTCAACTTTGTTTTACCTACTGTTGTGTTACTGAACTTGCAAAGTTTTAGTTGAAACTGGTCTTTATAAAATTCTATTTCTGCTCTAAGTTTATTATTTAAATATCCAGAAAATGTGCAAAATGAAAGTTTTCAAAAATTTCTGAAAATTATACCATTATTATTTTTAAAGAGGAATGTGGGAGTGCCTGGAGCTGACCAGGGGGACCCACCATGCCACCACACCACCCCACCGCGCGGCAGGGGTGTGGCCGCGCCGTGGCATGGTGTGGGCCCCACCTGGCCCTCCACTCACCCATCTTCCTCTCATTTCTTTCTCTCTCCCGACAAACACACCACCATTGCTCAAACCCGTGTTCTTGCTGCTCTTGCTCGAGATTTTTCGATCTCCTTGCTCAGCCCATCTTTGTTGCTGAAATTTGGACCATTTGCTCTCCGGTATGTGACTCCTCCATGTATCCAAGTAGAATTTTGTTTAGTAGAGTATACCTTGAGTATTTTGCTGCTGTAGGTGACTTGTTAAGTGAGTATGCATGCTTGTTCTATGTTGATATAATCAGTTTTGATGCATGTTTAGTCCTCTAGCAAGTTCATATAGTAGTTCCCCTCATTTGTATGTCTCAAAATCAATTTTTATAATGTTTGTTAAAAATTTCAGAAAAGGAAAATGCATAACCACACCTTTGGTGAGGTGTTTGAAAGGGATTCTCAGAGAGCGAGAAGGCCTTTGAGGGCATCTACTCGAGTTAGGCGTTCCTATGATGAGGATGTCATTGCACCGAACATTGGAGATGGAGGGGTGACCAAATCCCAAATGCTTCATCCTTTCCATGCATGGAGTTTTTGCGTAATGCAGGGTTGCTTGATGACTTCATGTTCCTCATCCAGAGAGTTGGCCTAACCACTTATATGCAGGATGAGAGCGACCAACATTATTGGCTCACCAAAACTTTTGTTGAGAGTTTTAAATTTGTGAATTCATCTTATACGCCTACTGTCCAATTTAAGATTTATGACAGGCCTGTTACAATGGGTTGGGAGACTTTTGTGCTGCCATAGATATTGCTCCTATAGGCACAGCGAAGAAGATTGCAGGGAACACCAAAGACTTTGTGGAACTTTACCGAGGAGTGACCAACGACGATGACCGCACCGCTCAGCGCGGCAAGATAAGGAACATCCAATTCCCTGCCATTAGATATTTCGTTTATTATCTTGCTACTAGCATTCTTGGTAGGGAAAACACTAGTAACATTTCTAATTATCATCTTGCTTTTCTTGCTGCTGCACTTAATGGTAACACTGCTTACAACCTTGGTGCCCTTATTGCTCGCCGTTTGGCTGCTAGTGGACCTATTTATGGAGGAATTGTTGCTTCACGAGTTATCGCATATCTAGGTCTTTCCGTTAGTCCTACTGATGAGAAGCTAACCCCTTTTAGACTTGATATTGCTGCTATGAAAGGCCATCAGTTTGTCACACCTAATTCTCATTTAGGAAACATTGTTTACAAAGTTTTATTTACTAACGGGGATGAATATGAAGTGCCTTTGCCCCAGGCCGATCTGTTCCCTTTACACAGGAGACCGTGGTCGTACTCCAAGGAGGCGTTGGAGGAGCAGCTTAGAGTGCGAGGCTTTCACCAGCAGCACCAGGAGGAGGGAGAAGCACCTGATGATGGCTACACCGTCACTTACCTTGGAGCGTCATCCAGCTCTTACCAGGACGAGGGCCTTCCTCGTCGTACTATGGAGGCGCCACTTCCTGGGCACCATGGGATTGATCTCCACTTAGGCCAAAAGCCTAAGCTTGGGGGGAGGTATATCGACATCTCACTCATTTACATATCATATCTTGTCGATACTTTGTATATCCATGTTGCAGTTTTCTTTCTTTCTTTCTTTTTAATTGTTTACCTTTTATTGCTGCATTCCAAAACACAAAAAGACCAAAAATATTTCTGTTGTTTCTCTTCATTTGTTTCTTTAAGTTTCAGTATTAGTTTGCTTAGTTTTAAAATTCGGTTTGTTATTCAAAAATCCAAAAATATTTTGCTTTATTGTTTGTTTCTTTTTGCTCTTGTTTCAAAAACTCGAAAACCCAAAAATATTTGTTGTTTCTTTTTGGTTTTGTATAGTGTTTTCAGAGTTGGACAGCTATCCGTGACTCCGATGGAGCTTGGTTTTCATTCTTATCATTCGAAGCAACACAAGTGAAAAAGCAATAAGGATGATCTACAACAACTTGAGTTGGGGTGAGAGGCTGGTATGAACTCATTTGTTTTCATTTTTGTACATATACTCATCTATGTGAGCATGCTTAGTTGGTTCATGTGAGGTATATGTCATTTAGTGGATGCTTAGTAGTTCTTGTTCTCTCATGATCGGTCCCAATTTATTAATAGTGGTAGCATGTTATGTTGATGTTTGCTTGCATTGTTCTATTCATAGAGGGTATGACATTGTGGTATCCTCCTCTGAAGAATTCATTCGAATTGACTTGGCACATGCTCATGCATGCGTATGACTGAAAAACAAAAGTCAATTAAGCCTTGATGATTTATTTTGACTCAGAGTTCTTGTATCACTTTTATGTCTCAATTAATTTCATTTTGTCGCAAGCATGATTATGACGGTTATTGCTCTCTTGATTGTCGCTTCCCAGTCTATTGCTAGCCTTCACTTGTACTGAGCGGGAATGCTGCTCGTGCTTCCAAAACCATGAAAACCAAGTTATTCCAAAGTGTCCACCATAAATACCTATGCATGGCATTTCGAACCATTCAAGTAAATTTTCATGTGCTACCTTTAAAACCTTCAAAGTACTTCTCAATTTGTGTCAATGTTTTATAGCTCATGAGGAAGTATGTGGTGTTTTATCTTTCAATCTTGTCATTTACTTCTGACAGACTTTCACCAATGGACTAGTGGCATATACATCCGCTTATCCAATAATTTTGCAAAAAGAGCTGGCAACGGGGTGCCCAGCCCCAATTAATTACAACTTTCATTAATAATTCTCTTCACATGTTTTGCCCTGATTTATCAGTAAGCAACTTAATTTTGCAATAGACACTCCTCCATGGTATGTGAATGTTGGAAGGCACCCGAGGATTCGGTTAGCCATGGCTTGTGCAAGCAAAGGTTGGGGGGAGTGTCACCCATAATGAAACTAAAATACATGTGTAAACAAAAGAGAAGAGGGATGATCTACCTTGCTGGTAGAAATAACGTCCTTCATGGGAGCCGCTCTTGAAAGTCTGGTTGACAAGGGGGTTAGAGTACCCACTACCATTCGTTGACAACAACAAACACTTCCCAAAACAATTTTGCTTCTGTTTTAAAAATGAAAAGCTCTAGCACATGATAATCTCTGCTTCCCTCTGCGAAGGGCCAATCTTTTACTTTCATGTTGAGTCACCATCCTTTCTTTGAGCACTTTCTCGAGAGCATAGTTGTCATTCTTAGTGTAATATGCTTGTCCCAGAATGTGGTTAACTATGATATAACTTTGATGCTTTTATCTTTGATATCTTTGATTCTAGTCTTCCCATGAACTTCAGAGGTGCCTGGGCATTTATGTTTTGCTGTACAAAAACGGGCAAGCGAGATACCATCTTGTCATATCCTATTATGAGCATTACAATCTTGTGAATTAATATGTTTCATGTTTGTTGCTATTAGTATGTTGGTATCTTTTCATAGTTTACATGCCTATTGAGTGACATTATTTGCATTTGCCTCATCTTGAATTGCTTAAGCATTTGTACATATAGTGAGAATATATGCATCATATGAAGCAAATGTGTTCGTGAAAGTCTTTTATCGCACTCAGTTGTTAACTGAATTGCTTGAGGACAAGCAATAAGCTAAGCTTGGGGGGAGTTGATACGTCCAAAACGTATCTACTTTCCCGAACACTTTTGCTATTGTTTTACCTCTAACTTGTGTGTTTTGAATACAACTAATGCGGACTAACGCTGTTTTCAGCAGAATTGCCCTGGTGTCTTGTTTTTGTGCAGAAAGTCAACTTTCGGGAAAAACACCAGAAAAGATCGCAAACCTCCTATTTTACCAGAAGACTCACGGAGCCAGAAGGGGAGGCGGAGATGGGCCACGAGTGGCCCAAACCACATGGTGGCGCGGCCAAGGGCCTGCCGCGCCAGCCTATGAGGAGGGTGCCTCGGGCACCTCCCCGAGTCCCCCTTTCGACTACTTAACCCTTCTGACCTAAAAACGTCGGGGGGTCGTCCACTTCATCCAGAAACATCACCGTACGCCGCCACCATCGCGAAACCTATTTCGGGGACCAGAAACTCCGTTCTGGCACTCCGCCGGGACGGGGAATTGGAGGAGATCATCGCCATCATCATCACCGACGCTTCTCCATCGACCATCCATGTTTCCCCCATCCATGTGTGAGTAATTCCCTGCTGTAGGCTGAGGGGGATGGTAGGGATTGGATGAGATTGTTCATGTAATAAGCTATAAGATCATTAGGGCATGGTGCCCAGTATCCGTTGTTAGTACTTATTGATGTTGTTGCAACTTGTTGAGCTTAATGCTTGTCACTAGGGCCCGAGTGCCATGATTTCAGATCTGAACATGTTATTGTTTCATAATGATATGCACTGTTTATTGATCATACCTGCAAGTTGTATACACATATTGTTGTCCGGAACCCGCGGTCCCAAAGTGACAATAATTGGGACAGCCGAGGGGAATGGCTGCGATGTGAGGATCACATGTGTTCACTGCGTGTTAATGCTTTGCTCCGGTACTCTATTAAAAGGAGTACCTTAATTACCAGTAGATTCCCTTGAGGCCCGGCTGCCACCGGCTGGTAGGACAGAAGATGTTGTACAAGTTTCTCATTGCGAGCACGTACGACTATATACGGAACACATGCCTACGTTTACTTAGTACTTGGATGCTTTATCATTATTATCTGCAATGCCTATGTCTTGATTATTATATGAGCTATCTTATCCATGCAGCGCCCGTTCATCCATCCCTATGCCTACAGTGTTTTAATCCTACTGTTTACTGCAATCACTACTGCTGTCTCTGTTTACTGCTGCTATTATTTCACCGCTACTACTGCTATAAAACTGTTGCTACTGATAATCTGTGTCGAGCAAGACTATTCACAGGTGCAGCTGAATTGACAACTCCGCTGTTAAGGCTCTCAAGTATTCTTTGGCTCCCCTTGTGTCGAATCAATAAATTGGGTTTTACTTCCCTCGAAGACTGTTGCGATCCCCTATACTTGTGGGTCATCACAAACTCATCATGAAACCCCAACCGGCTCATCATCCTCTCCAAGAATACCCATTCGACTCGGTCATAGGCCTTGTGCATGTCGAGTTTAACCGCACAATAGCCCCACTTTCCATTCTTTTTATTCTTTATTGTGTGGAGACTCTCATAGGCCAGCAAGATATTATCAGTAATTAATCTCCCAGGAACAAAAGCACTTTGGGTTGGCGAGATAACATCATCAAGAACATGCTTAAGACGAAGAGCAATCATTTTTGAAATTACCTTGTACAACACATTGCAGAGGCTTATTGGTCTGTACTGAGTGATGAGCTCTGGATTTTCCACCTTCGGAATGAGGACAATAACCGTGTCATTCCAGCCATTGGGGATGATCTTATGATTTCCTGCGTCTAGGACCTCCTTAGTAAGAACATCCCCTAAGAAATTCCAGCATTTTTTAAAGAAAACCGCATGCAAGCCATCCACCCCCGGGGCCTTCATGTCACCAATGGAAAATAAAGCTTTCTTGACCTCATCAGCATCATACGGGCGCATTAGTTGATCATTCATCACTTCAGTAACTTTAGGGATCACTTTTTGTAATACATTTGGATCAGGTTCATCGATCTCCGTGGAGAACAACCCCGCAAAGTAGTCTGAAACATGAGGGTTTAAGCTAGCAATACCTTCCACCCAATTACCACTGTCATCTTTCAGCTTCTGAATTCTGTTTTTCCTTCGCCTTTCACTAGCGAAATTATGAAAGTAGGAAGTATTTTTGTCCCCCGCTTGAAGCCAATTCAGCCTACTGCGCTGAGACCAATGGATTTCCTCCTGTTCCAGTAATGCTTCAATTTCTTTTGCCAGCTTCTTTTCTTGCTGAATTGTGTCATCATTGAGCGGGCCAGTAAGTATTTTTTCCATTTCCCTTTGGGTGTTTCGGATTCTCCTTTTGGTATTCTGCAGAACATTTTTATCCCATTTATGGAGAAGTCTGTGGACAACAGATAATTTACCCGCCAGCGATTCAGTTTGAATTTGCGTCCCAGCTTGTTCCCAGGCCTCCTGGACCACCTGTTGGAAGTGGGCTTCTTTCAACCATTTTGCTTCAAACCGTAAAAGGCCCGGCCCAGTACCCTTTCAACACTTTCACCAATATCGAAAGACATTAGAATCGGTCGATGATCTGACCTGCTGTACTCCAAATTTTGCAACACAGCATCCCAAAATCTCGAACTCCAATCATCATTTGTTAGTGCTCGATCTAGTCTTTCTCTGATACCGCCCCTGTGCCATGTAAATTTGTGACCAGTGTATCCAAAATCTGACAAGTTACAGTCATTAACAGCGTCTCTGAACTTCTGCATGAAATGTGCAGGCCTCGGATTACCCCCTTCCTTCTCGAAGTCATACATGATCTCATTCATATCACCCATGACCAACCAAGGTAAATTCGATTGTGTATGGAGATCTCGCAAAACTTGCCAGGACAAATGCTTATCCTGCCACTTCGGCTCTCCATAAAAGCCAGTAAAACACCACACCAGGTCCGGCTCATAATGTATGTTGACATCGATGAAGTATTTCGATTTGAATCTCAGAGAAATCTTCACCTCCTTCTTCCACAGCATGAGCAGACCACCACTACGACCATCGCTACGAACAACTTCTTTAAAACCCATTCTAAGTTTACGACAAAGACACTCCGCCGACCACTCATCCAGATGAGTTTCCGACAGAAAGATTACATCCGGGTCACTCTGCTTTTGCAGTTTCAGCAGAGCCCGGTCAGCCGCAGCCCCCTGGAGGCCACGACCGTTATAGCTTAGGATTTTCATTGCGTCCGGACAACCCCCTTCCCGGGAGTCGCCGATATCAGGTTGGTTTTCACCGATTTTCCCTCATTCTCTCCATCCTTCTTTGGTCGTTTCAAGTCCCTTTTGGGAGTTGGGCTAATAGGTGGCTCCCTTTGGCCGGCCGCATTTGCAATCATTGCATCAGTTGTGTTCACCGACTCAGAAGACATTAGAGCTAGAGTACCATCATTAGTCTGCCTGTTTTTGGCTTCGTATTCCTCCATGTCTGTGTCCTCCCCCGTTTCTTCCTCATCAGGATACCGGTCTCCAAGGTCATCGCGACCTGCACCTCTGCCGCCTCTACCCCCAGAGCGGCCTCGACCCCGTGCACGGCCCCTCTCCGATCGGCCACCAGACCAAACAGCCCAAGTTGCTCTAAGATTCCTGAACACAAGCGCTGACGGTGGGTGAATCCCATCACCATGTTCTTTATAAATATGTCCGAGCATGCCACAAACAGAGCACCAAGTAGGGAGCCTTTCATACTTGACGATAAAAATTTCGCGCTTACCCGCTCTCGAGAGCGACACATGATTTCTCAAAGGTTTACGAACATCTACCGTAACCCTAACTCGGAAGAAGTTTCCCACAAAATCATCAGACGAGGTCTCTGCAGCAATGAACTTCCCAACCTTGGAGGATAAAGACTTGATCATACCGCGATAACCAATCGGAAGATCATGGATTTGAATCCACATATCCAAAGTATTGAGATCAATTAAGGAGGGTTTGGTGAAGCCGTCATATGTTGCAAAAAGGACTGCATTACCTCGGAAGTGCCATGGACCTCCAGCCGTCACCGTCTCCCAATCACCAAGACAGGAAAATTGCATGATAAACAGATTGTTCTCCAAGGTTTTGATTTTCACAGTCTGCGCCAGATTCCAAGCCGCTCTCATGTTCTTGAAAAACCAATACTTGCTGAACTCGCGATCAGTATTAACTCTGCTGATCAACATCCAGCGCGCGACATCAAGATCTTGCGGATTTTCCTCCTCGAAGATCACATCATCCAGATCTTCTTCCTGAATCCCCAGATCTCGCATCAGATTATCAAGGTCGCCATGTCCCGCCTTATCCATCGACGAGCTCCCTGCCGAGTTCTCCATGGCGAGAGCGCAGAAACCCTCCACGGAGATGACCTCTCTCCCCGGAGTTAGACCGAGCAGGATCAGCAGTCCCCAACCGGACGGCGGGAAGAGAATTAAAACTCAGCCCCGACGTGGCGGCGCGAGGACCTAAACCCTAACGAGAGGGGAATTAAATCAACATAGAACTAGTTTCCCCCCAATTCGCCGGTGTAATTAAACAGACCGGCCTGTTTCTTGTCTTTCCGTTGACGAACAAACGTGGTCTGGCGATCAAGAGTACTAGTTCACGGCTCGACACTTTATTTTAGACTGGTCAGAAGTCGACTCGGCTACGGATCAACTGGAACGGGCCAAGAGATAGATAATTGGGCCTCCATTGTCACTACGGGTGGACCATAACCACTTCCTCCGGTTCGTACATACTGCGGTGAGAAAAGAGCGTAGGCAGCACAAGTCGTAGGTACAAACTTCGACACTCGTTCCAGATTTATTGAACGGGCAAAGTGGCGACACAAGAGGAAGGGGGAGCTAGGTACATACTTCTCCGCCCTGCTCGAACTCTGTTTTGACTTAACGGATTAGGTTTAATCCCAACACTATCTACTAGTACTACTTAAAGCCGCGATGTTTCTAAGCAAAACGGGGGGAATTTTCAGCGCCAGAAACTTCTCGGTTCAAAATTCCATTAAAAATTCGATTCTAAATGTAATGAGCTGGAACAGAAAAAAATAAGAGAGCTACTCCCTCCGTCCTCAAATAAGTGGACATCTAGAAATTTTAAGACAAATTATGTAGAGGAGTAGAAAATGCATTGGGAAAATGCAAGCCACCATCTCTCTCCTCTTTAATTACCCCACCTCCAATGAGCTAAGTGCATGTAGAATAAAAGGAGACCATGTGTTGAATGTTATTGGGCTTGATTCCCGTGCAATGAGAGAGAAGCATTATTATCTACTTATAAGTGCATTGGGAAGGTAGAAGTACACTCTTTTGTGGAAAAATTCGAATGCTAAACGTCCACTTATTTGAGGACGGAGGGAGTATATATGTAGCTCTGCACGGAACTGTGGTAATGGGAGATAAAAATCTGAGATAGAAAAAAGAGTCGCCGCCGGTCACACCTTCTCCTACCTCTTGCCGGCGGCGGACTCCGGATCTACCCCTTCCTTTCCTTCCGCTCGCTATCCGCCTCTCTCCCGTCCCAAATGCCCGATTCATTTTCTATTTTACCGCTCCTAAGTTAAGGTAAGGATCCCCACTTATCTCGAATCAGTAACCGCGCTTTTACCTTCCACTCTTTTTGCTTCGATTTTTGGGTAAATACCGCACCTCTGTGGCGGCCGTCATATGCTAGAACTTACTCCCCTTCCTCTCTTGTTGTTTCTGCAGAGTCTTTTATGCTGACAAGGTGTTTGATGAAAGTCCAAACAGGATTTTGGCAGTTTACCTGTATAATTGTGTATGCTCCAGTCAACTGCACCGGAGTTGTTTCTTTTTTTTTGGTATGGATCCTGCGATTTGTTCTTCAACTATGACAAACTCCAGGAGAATTTGCGAATTTATCTACAGATCTCACAACTACAAGATAGTCGATCAAATAAGGGAAAATATACATGGTTCTTTCGTAGACCGTTAATGTATTACTTTCCCTTCAGTACTTGGAACTTGGAAGGATTACTGGAAGAAGTGAACGATCATGGAGGATGATCACCTAGTCACAAAATGAGGTTTCAGGTATGCACTAGACCACAACAATCATATAATCATATAGCACTAAATAAATGCTTTCTGTATTGTATGTTCCTATCGTGTTGCATCAACTTTTTTTCTTGTGTTTTAAACATGGGATTTTCATCTAAATAGTGCGTTGTAGATTTCTAGTATCCTTTTGTGGTTTATAGAAGTCCTATAAAGATGGTCTTTAAGTTCCCACAAACGCCGGTTCCCACGAACGCCAATCTCTCTCTCTCTCTCCCTCACTAATTCTCTATCTCTTTCTCCATGCACGGAGGTTGGACAAGGTGGGCGAGAGCTATCTTCAACACTAAAACTGAAGCTGGATGGAAGAGTTTAGATGGAAATCCTACCTTTTGAACAAGAGGTACTCTCTTGCTTATAGTTTGGAAGGCACGTGTCAAAAGTACATTTCTGCCCCTAGGCAGTTTACGGGTCTTACCCCAGTCCCATTATATCCCTGGAGTGCTTTGTTCTTTTTCAGTTCATATGTACCCCCCACATGGTGTGCATGTTCTTGCCCAGAATTCAGGCCAGGGTCACACGTGGGGCATGCAAGTAGGGTTGGGCATAAAAACCAAAATCCAAACACCGAATCGAATTAACCGAAATCAAAATCAAATTCACCGAAACTGAATTAACCGGCAATAATTTCGGTGCGTATATGTAATAAACCAATTTTAATTTATAAATTCGGTTTTGACCCCTGATTACCTGAAAGAAGCGGATAACCGAGATACTACCAACAGAGACGCAAAACTCTCTTGTCCGATCAATACTAACTTCGCAGTCCAACAAAAGAAAGCCTAATAGCCCAACAGAGCCGGGGCCGGAATGGAAGACTCTGGCGGCGTTGCTACCGGTTGAATCTGGTGCTGCAGATTAGTGTTCTGAAGGCATATCATGGCTGGTTCATAGTAGTAAAAAAGATACATTTTTTATGGAAGTGTTATGGTTCAGTTTTGTTTTGGTGACACACACTCTGGGGTCTGGGCCGGACAGAATGAAGTGCAATGCTATTTGATAATTGTGTGTTTTCTTTTTCTTTTTGAGAGAGATAATTGTGTGTTTGGCTTCATAACTCACACCTTAGTTGACTGACTTCCGCGTGGTCTGAGAGAGATAATTGCTTGGGCCTGAACTTACTTGACTTTCGTTTTTTTGTGTTTATCCTTTTTTTTTTGCACATCCCTGAAAATGAGGGCCCAAACTTCATCGCCGTCTATTTCGACATGCCGTGTAGACATGCAAATGGCCATTTTGGGAAGGATTTTCAGTTTCTTTAAATTTTATGCATATGCCTAATAGAAATAGAAAGTGATGTCATAAGATTACTGCAAAGGATATAAATGGATTACACAAATGACACATGCGTGGTTCACAACATGATTAATGTTCGCGGACGACATGAATATCCTAGATCACTATCACACTAAACAGAGCATTAACTATCAGTATTCATGGTAACCTCATTCACCTCCTCTCGAACGCCATCTCTTTGTGATTGTGCGCTTCGAGAATATAGTACTCGTCTTCATCACATTTATCGAACTTCTCATCCCTTAGTTGCTACTCACAAATAAAATTATGCAAATACCATCCAAGAAATAACGATATGCTTCTCGTCATGCAAGAAGTTGTTGAAGACGTTTCTGCGTACCAAAAATAAGGAATCAATGCATTTATAATACATGCTAAAAAAGAGAGGGTGAATTTTACCGATTCTTGTGTCGTTTCGGGCTAAAACTGAGACCCTCCTTCCAACACACCGACTGCAACAACAATCGAAGTAATTTTTTATTTGTGGATGGTTGTGAGAACTCGTAGTTTTGATTAGGTATTGTACACTCACCAAAGGAAGTTGCCTATATGCACTACTAATTAGTTTAGCCAATACTCTATATTACTCTCTCGGTGACAGTGAGCACATGGGTGGCCCCTCCTCCTTTTATCCGGGCTTGGGACCGGCTATGCATTGAGAAGTGTTACCTCAGAATGTTATAGGCGGAGTTACCCACCCACACACCCAAAAAAAAGGAGAAAATAAAACAATAACAACAACACACACGCGCACACACACATGCAAAAAAGGGAGAAACTCAAAGTCTCAAACAAAATAAAGACACACAAAAAGAATGACTTTTTATGATTTTTATTTTTTATTTTTTTTCATTTTCATTTTTTGAATTTTTTTGCTTTACTTTTTTTCTTTTATGGCTCGAAAGACTTGAAGCTAACCACATGCAAACATTAACCTGGATAATCAGTGCAAACACTATATATATGAGACCATGATATAGGCTGATTCAGATTCGAAATGGAACGCATAGGAGATACCGACCTGCATGGCCCGCATATACGCATTAGAAGTAAGCAAAGGTATGCGCGAGTAAGCAGCGCCGAGCATGGTATTGCATACGTTTAGAGAATAGTAAGTAGAATAGCCGCTATGGACGGCGATCCCCTATACTACAATGTTAAGCAAGATCCCCTGCTTACCTTCGAGCTAGGCTGTCCACTGCTTTTGCAGGAGCATCAAGTTTCTTTTTCTCCCGTGATTTGGGTAAAACAAACAGGCCAGCCTCTGGTCTGTTGCACCTGCACGGCCCGGCTATACGACAAGATATCACCATCTTGGCTACTGCCGGCGCCGCACTAGCACTGGTGCTTGCGGTACAGTCCATGGAAGAAGCAAGTTGAGCAGTTGGGTCTACCCTTTGGCTGCCCACAGCCAGGTTGCTGTGGAAACCGAAGAAATGATCCACGATATCTGGTATCATCTGCCGCATCAAGAGCTCGTCCATTCCAGAAAAGTCCCCGGTCTGCCAAAATCTGGTAAAGCTAGCAATCATCTCAGGTTTTTGTATGTGCTTCTCCGCTAGTTTCCTGTAAGCAACCAGACTCATTCCAAACGAAGCAGCAACTCTCTCCGACAAAAAATCGGCTCCATCAGGGGTATTGAACCATGAGAGCACGCTGTCGGACTGGAACACCTGAGTGTTCATATATACATAAGTAAACTCGTTTCAAAATAAAATATACATAAGTAAATAACTAGTAAAAATGGAAGAAGCAAGTTGCAGCAGAGTCCATGGAAGAAGCAAGTTTAGCAGTTGGGTCTACCCTTTGGCTGCCCACAGCCCGGTTGCTGTGGAGACCGAAGAAATGATCCACGATATCTGGTATCATCTGCCGCATTAAGAGCTCGTCCATTCCAGAAAAGTCCCCGGTCTGCCAAGATCTGTTAAAGCTAGCAATCATCTCAGGTTTCTGTATGTGCTTCTCTGCCAGTTTCCTGTAAGCAACCAGACTCATTCCAAACGAAGCAGCAGCTCTCTCCGACAAAAAATCGACTCCATCAGGGGTATTGAACCAGGAGAGCACGCTGTTGGACTGGAAAACCTGAGTGTTCATATATACATAAGTAAATAACTAGTAAAAATGCTGGATGAAGTCACAACGGCTACTAAAGATCAAACGCTATGGTACAGCACAATGCATGCACCTAAGAGTATTTATTCCATCGGATAGTAACTATATTTCGTTGCTATAAATGAGTGAATACATGACAACCAAATTTATCAAGCCTTCATCGATATAGTATCTCTCAGGAAACTGACAAATAAAGGACAGTAGTCGGTACAACAGGCAGAATGACATTTTTTTGTTATTAAAGGTAGTAGGGCTTACCTCGGTAGACGTTGTACTAGCACCGGCAGAGATTCTTGTACTAGCACCTAACTGACTAATCAGTTCCGGCATTATTAACTGCAGCAGTTTAGCAATGTCAGAGTCAGGCAGGGAGCCATTTGCATCCCACTCCATGCTGTTCATGCTAGCAATAATCTCAGGGTTCTGCGACCACTTCTCCAACATGCCCATAACTACCACGGGTTCCAATCCTGCATGAGCTGCTAGAGTTGACGCCAACTTTTCTGCAGACTGGCCCTTGAGATTAGCTAACAGTTCGTCGGTAGAGAATTTTGCTTTACGTTTTGCAGACTGAAGAATAAAATTAATTTATAAGCTGAACGGTCAAAACAAGAATTCAAATGATAGAAAAACTAAAGAAAATATACCTGAAATCTGGAGCTGGTTGTAAGCAGGACCTGTCCATCTCCATTTGGTCTTCTTGGCGGCACTCCAGATGACGACTGAGGCGCAGACGATGGAGGCTGAGGATTAGTAGATTTTGCCTACTGCTGATAGAGTTTTTTTTTGTTTGAAAATGGATAAATAACCAAACGCTAAATGTATTACCTGAACTGGGGATTCTGTGCCATCTGTTGCGTCACCCATGGTGAGGATAGGTGGTTCTGCTACAGCTGATCTAAACCATGCTATCCTGTCCGTCATATTAACAAAGACATTAGCTAGTGCTTGGCCGCCTCCACCGAGAGGTTTGTGATGCCGCCTGGGCTTGTGAGCACGTGTATCAGTTTGCTCACAAACTCTGCAGCCGCAGACTCTATGAATCGATGCTGCTCCTCCAATTCAATCTGGGCCAAAAAGGGGTCACGGTGATTTAGAAAAAGCCAAAAAGGCGAGGAGATAGTAGGAATAAAAAGTGCAAGATCGTACTTTATAGTTGTTGAATCTCTTTATGGAGATGGTGGGATGATTGGGGTGGGCTTGGCTCGCCTGCCTTAACACTGCCTCTGCCTCCTCTATCTCCACGAGGATGCAACCGATGCAGTCGAGATGGTAGTTGGCCCTCTCAAGTAGAGGCATGTTCCCCTGTAGGCCAACGTCCGTCCCCACCTTGATGCCACCAATATCCAGCTCCTGGATCCTTGGTAGCGCCCCGTCCCCGCATACCAGCTCTATGTTTGTGTTGAGGTATTCTAATACCTTGAATTCTTCGCTGCCGGCCGTGTATGACAGATGGTTGTCCTTGCTGTGAAGGTAGAGGGAGCGGAGCGACGACATCTGCCCGAGGATCTCCAGGTGATGCTTCTCCAGGGTCTCCACCTGTAGTAGCAGCTTGGAGAGTTTTGGGACACACGAGCAGTTGATCCATGACGCCAGGCTAGGTAGGCTGACGTGGAACAGCAGCAGCTGTCGAAGATGCGGGAAGTGTGTGTTGTCTTCCCAGCCACCGAGGCAGATCATTTCCTCTGCGTCGGACCAGACCTGTAGGACCTGGAGCTTCTTCAGCATGCGCAGGGACTCCACCAGCGCCCCATGCAGCCCCTCGTCCATCTTGTCGAAGTGGATTACCAGCACCCTCAGCTCAGTCAGCTTCCTGAGCTCGAGAGCGAACTCCGGGGACTTCTCCGCCGAGTGCAGCCACAACTCTTCCAGGGAAGTCAACCTCCCTATATGACCCACCATCCTGGTGCCCTTGCCAGCACGTAGGCACCTTAGGTTGGTTAGCTCTCCCACGAACGGCGGCAGCTCCCTGATGCCGGTCGCTGTCACGTCGAGCGTTTGTAGGGCATTGCGGCGTCCTATCTTTTTCGGCAGCTTGGCTACAGGTGTGCCCAAAAGCCCAACGTAAGCGAGCTCATCCAACTTCTCAAGATGCTCCAGTTTGCAATCTCCGAGGGATAAATCACAACCCTCTAGATCCATTACACGCAACCATGCAAACTTCGAGAGTGTCGGCAAGCTACTACCAGGACACGTGTTGGCATAAAGTGACAACACTTCCTTCACTTCCATGTTAGTGCTTTGAATTTGATCCAAACTTGTTTTGTGGATGGCTAATCTTTGAATGGTGCTGGTTGGAGATGTGCCCAGTTGCTTCCTGCCTAGTACAGTAGAAAAGTTCTCGTAGCTTGACAGGGTGCGGATAAGGTCAAGCATCATGGATGCGGCAACCACCTTGTCCAATGTCACGTGGGCTCACCGCCAACTGGATCATACTCTTGCCTATTAACTCGTCAAAATATCTCTTCCCTAGTTCAAATAACCCTACCCCTTGTTCGTTAAAACCAGGAACAACAAGGCCTTCTGCTACCCACCTCCATATGAGCATATTCTTCTCGATCCAGTGATCTTCCGGGAATAGGCTTAGGTACAAGAAACATCTTTGGAGATGATAGGGTAGATCATAATAGCTAAAAGACAATATCATCCTTATGTCTTTCACAACATCCTCCTTCTCGTGCTCACCAAAACCAATAGAGTCATACACCTTAGACCATTCCTCCCTTGGTTTTGTAGCAAGCAAGCTAGCTATTGTGATGATAGCTATTGGCACACCGCCACATTTACTCAAAATTTTGTCGGACACACTAGCAAATTTGCTGTCATCGGTTTTAACTTCATAACCAAAGATTTTGGTATGGAGTAACTCTACTGAATTGGCTGGGGAAAGTGGTTTTATCATGTAAACGCCACCAACTTTTTTGGCAACTTCAAGTTTACGTGTTGTGGTGATGATTTTACTTCCGCACTACCCGCAAAAGCACATATAATAAACTTCCATGTTTCCATATCCCATAAATCATCAATGACAATGAAGCACCTATTCACACCAGAAGGCAAGATGTTTGAATGAACGATCATGAAAATCTTCTTGATTAAAGTAAAAATAATGCAGGGGAGAAGGAGTAAAGATATGAGCATGGATCGAGATGCATAGTTTACCGTTAACTCAATGCTCTATTTCTTTGTAAAATGTTTATATCATGGTGTTGGAAAACTTTGTAAGTCTGCGCATATTTTTGCTTATTCTTAACATCATATTATAAGAAGCATCACAAATCTTTAAAGTACATTTTGCAACGGATTTACCATGTCACTTTCATATATATGATGACAAGCTATACTATAATCTAAACTCATATTAGCAATTAACACTAGAGAAGATTTGCTGTTCACGTCACAATGGATAATTGTTAAAATTCATATAAGTTGACGAATTGTTAACTAGTTTATGTTGTACAGGCAATTAATGGATTTACTAACCCGCTTAACATATGAACATTATTGGTGGGAATTTAATTTTTACAATGAGTTATAATTCATCTTCTATATGTGGGAAAGCAGGCGTGCAATTATGAATTCATAATTTATGTATTTCCTATCTATATGCAAATTAGACTATCCATTCTCATAATATGTGTTACCCTATTACAGAGATGGCAGCACGACGTTCATCACCTCACACTAGTAGCAAGCAAATATGGGAGTAACAATTCGTACCTCTTGTCCACTAGGATACTTTGTAGCTGCTCCATTAGCTGCCTTTCATTTGGTTCACCACCATAAATCTCTATGCGGAGTTCATAGAAGATGTCCTTCAGAACTTTTTCCACTCTAGCACTCCGGCCGACAGGAACAAAAGCCCTGCAATTGAAACCCCCTTTCATCTTGTCATACACCGCTCGAGCAAGGGTGGTTTTCCCCAGCCCGCCCATCCCGACAATGGAAACATGGTCGCCCTTGGAAAGCATCTCTGTTAGCTCGTTAGTTGCTCCGGCTAGGCCAACAAGGTCAGATTCCTTGGTGTACATGGCAAAGATACGAGGGTCTACTGCCCGCACAGAAGTATTTTCCAGGAACTCTTACAAGGATACGTGCCATGCCGTTCACGTACCTCCTTAACCTTGATCGTTGTTTCTTTGAGGTAACCGTATATCTCATGGTTAATTTTCAGCTTACTTGCGGGAGAAAGAATGGTGCCCTTTGTTGACTCGATGGGCGCCATGAAGGAGTGGAGGCGTTTCTCGATGGCACACCACAATTCCCGGACCTCGTCGGCCCAGACCTTCAGCTGCCCGAAAAGCTGGTCTGGCGGCACGCCAGAGACATCCTCCAGGAAAGCTTCCATGCTCCTAAGCTCGGCCTTGAGGTTCATCAGCCCATCCTTCACCTTCTTGTCCAGACCCCACTCAAACTTGAGCAGTTTCACAAGCGAGGGCACGGTGGTGCGAAGCACAGCTGTGCCAACCACCAATGCCATGCTTGCACGGTGGACTCTCAACCTCTCTCTTGATATGTAATTTATTTACTCTTTTATGTTCTTGCTCTCTCTACTTCCTTTGAGAGCTCTGGCTGGGGGCAGAGATTGATTGGCTTGCACACGTTATATAGGCCGCCGGTGGACCTAGGAATATATATTCTATGGTGGCCAGCTCTGTTCACAATTTTCCGTCCAATAATGCAGACTACCCACAAAATGATAGTCGGTACTCATTAGTATGATTAAGCATAGCATATTAGGTTAATGCTCACAATCAAATTAATCGTTCATGAGTTACGTACACTTACGGAGATGACCGTCGTACTTGGACGGTTTGTTCTTGATTTGGTATTCATGTATTTTATATATTGTTTCATGAAAACGCATTGTTTTTGGATTTGAATGCATGGATAGAAAGAATCAACGGGTCGATACCTTATCCTCTCCCTCTCTCTCCTCTAGAACTCGTTGAGAGTCGCCCGTGAGTTTCCGGGTCGATCCCGAGCCTCTCGCTGCGGCGTTGCCGGCAGGAGATGGCGGAGGAGAGGCGCTGGCGAGTCCCGTGTATTTAGTAGTTTTAGGTTGCTGCTTCTAGTGCTTGCCCATGTGGCGTTTGGCGTCTTGCCGAGGGGTCTTCTGTCGCAGATGCACGCGAGCTGCATCCTGAGGCCGGCGGCGGCGCCTCTCCTCGTCGAGGTGCTCCGGAGGGCGGAGCTAAAGGCGGGTGTTGGAGGATCTGCGGCGCCCCTTACAAATAAGCTCGAGGTTCGTCTTGCCTCAGACCTTGCGATTCCTAGTGCTATGGCCTTCTTCCTGTGCCGCCGAGGTGGAGGGGAGGTGGAGGATGCCATGGAGTTGGGCTCGTGTAGCTCTGCGGGTCAAGGTTGTTGGTCCTGGCCATTAGCGAGCGGTGGCGTGGGACGGCCGGAGTGTTCCACTTCTGGTGCTCCATGGTGGAGAGCCAAGGTGATGTTTTGCTCTGGCGTCAGCGTCATCTGGCTTTCCTGCTTCCAGTTTCTGTGCATCACTTCTCTGCTCCTGGCCGGCCTCGGTGGCGAGGGGGGAAGAAGAGGGGTGCATGGCTATGGGAGCGCAGCGGCTATCCCGGCGGTGAGGAGGACGCATCATCGGAGTGCGAGATCCTGCCGGTTTCTGGAGCTCCATGGAGGAGATCCTCGACGTCAGGTACCAAGCGCCGCTGTTCTTTGTTGGCGTCCCTTGTTTGTTGGTGGTGGAGGTGGTTCTTCTCAACGGATTTGCTCCGGCCGGCCGTGGTGGCGAGGGGAGCGGCCGTCTGGAGTTTGGGTGATGCGGGTGGCTGGCCTGGGCGTTGCCGCGTCGACGGGAAGAGGGGTGGTCTGGGGGAGCAGGCGCTGTGGCCGTATGCGTTCATCGAGCTAGGTCTCCGTCGCGTGGCGGCGGGCTGTTCTGCGGTCTTCTACAACATGTGGAGGTGCTCTCTCCCTCGTCAATGGTGGTACGGCGGCTCCGGCGGCGTTTAGGCGTTTGGGGTGTGGGGTGGATCCGATTGTAATTTCCTCAGGTGGCTTGGGGAGTTTTGTGCATTTTACTAGGTCCTGTTGTAATTTCTAGTTTTCTGCTGGACTTGTTTGTAAGATGTACTGAGCTTCCTTATTAATGCATCGGATCCTGTAAAAAAAAAAAGAGTTATATGCAGTCTCAAGACGAGGGAACAGCGCACTATACAACACCACTCCAGAGCTAGATATCAGTGGAGCAAGACACAAATGATGGTTGCTCCGACATTAGCCCACGCACTGACGCACGAGCCTTGGATCGGATCATCTCGAATAGGCTAGTTGTGCTCCGACATTAGTCTCAAGAACGAGGGAACAGCGCACGAGCCTTGGATCGGATCATCTCGAATAGGCTAGTTGTGCTCGGAAGTATGTTGCCGGATCATCTCGAATAGGCTAGCCTTGGATCGGATCATCTCGAATAGGCCGTGAGCATAATGAAACGAAGAGGTTCCCTTACGAAGTGGGGGAGTGGTGGAGAAATCATATGTTGCCTACCACTATACGAAGCCATCTCCCACAACAGGTAGCTGAACCATGGATTTAATCCATGATAGCGCACCACATATCAGATCGTTCCTGAGAAAGGACATCCGGGACGCAGGTTTATCCACCGTTTGATCGTACAACAGACCCGGGGGACGTTGCAAGGCATGCCCGGCAGGCCGCTCCCTTGTCCAGAGTCTGACCAAATGGCCAAGCGCTGCCGTCCTGCTTGAGCTGTCAGATAAGGTCAGTTCCTTAGGCAGCTGTCAGAAGGAATATATGTATTCAAGTATGAATGTGCCAAATTCAAAAAAAAAAGTATGAATGTGCCATTGTTTGTGATCGGGATAATGGCAAATAAGTCCGGAGATAGACCACTGTAAAAGCCACCAAAAGTCTTGCAGGCATGCAAGAAAAATATAGTTTAGATGCTCACTAATAAATTTGTTAACCTCGATATGGTGGGATATTCAGACATCGTTTCTGCAAGCAGATGTACGGATATTAAAATTTCCACGCTAAGTTACGTCCGCATTCTCGCATATGAAGCTATATCGTGGAAAAGCTCCAATGGCATCAGTAATGATATAATTTATCATATGGATGTTAAGAGGCTAAAGAGCAGGTTGTATGTCAAGAAGTTTTATTCCCAAGATTACAGTGGTAGATAGCATTTTTAAAACCACTTACTGCAATATGAACACGCATATTTCTATTAGAGTATCTACAAGTGAAATGGTGTTGTCAAAACCATTGACAAGATGTTTCGTGTTGTGAAAGATACAATCCAGAATTAACTATTGATGATGAACATCTAAGTATGCCTCATGAATCCGTTCATTAAAGGTGTGCCACTTCTATTTAAGATTATGTTGCCGACATGGGTGGCGGTAAAGCCTTTTGATTTTGGAAATGAGGACCTTCTAATAAACCAACACCCATATGTTTTCCATTTCAAAATAGAATGATATATTATAGGCATTGTGGTTCAGTGACTTTTCTTTTGTCAGTATAGCACCTTACCTTGGTGTGTTAATTCTACTGAGGGTGGGCTTATGATGTTTGTTTACCTTACGATTAAGGGGGGAAATGTTGGTGTGGATCTCGGCAAACAAACCGAGAGAAAGATAAGCGAAGGTGGTTGACCACGTCCCCACACCTTCGAGCCTTGATCGGAGGCCCCAAAACCAAATTTTGGTCAAGGTCTCCAGTCCCAAGCGTTAGATATAAAAGGAATATTTAACACATTGTAAGAAGCTAACATAAAACATGCTTATCCACCTAAACTACCCAACCTAAGGTGGCGTTGCAGGGGTTAGACGTACGACCATCACCAGCAGCACGCCGGGAGGGTCGTGCTGCCGGCGTCCAGGGACGGAACCATGAATAGAACACAAGGGGGCAAATGCATATTAAGTAACATAGGGGACCATATAGGTAAATTTAAGTAAACTTGGGGCTCAAATCTGCAAATTAACTAGGGGGGTTTAGAAAATTTCCACAATGGGGGAGCCATGGTCCTAGCGTGCCCCACCCTGCCGTGCTTACCGTCGTCCGTGGGCTTCTCTCTCGACCACGACGCATCTGCCACCTCTACCTCGACTGATTCAATGCAAAGTACTGTCAGCATCAATCAGGCAACCCCATCTACTCCAATTACTTGTAAGTGCATCCACTAATCCTTCTGTCAAGATACAATTAGGTGTTCCACTTGCGATCAGCTTATAAAATCTCCTAACAGGGGTCGGTGGAGGGTCGTGACTGTTCAAGCCAAGCTCTCCGTGTACTCTAAGGATAAAATGAAATTTTCTAAGATAGAATGGTTTGACTTGGATCCCTCTGCACCCATGGATCAAAGGATGGTACTTCGGGATGACCAAGTATATACAGTTTATATTTAGGTGTGTTTGTCAGAAGAATGCTATCTAATTTGAATATATCACTCATAATGAATAAGCAATAATTGCACTCAAAGTAATGTGATTCCTGGCCTTGCACCAACCATTCAACTGTCTAGTAGTTAAACCAGTTGTTGGATATGTCTTCCAGGGATACACGTTAATGATGTACTATATCAATTTGCTGCCATTAATTTGACAATACAAAATGACAGTTGAACAAAAACTCCCTACAGACGCTGATTTAATTTTCATTTAATAATTATTTAATGGGGCATAGAATGAAAAAAAATCTAAAAAACCGGGTTGGGGTACCAAGACTCGGTAGCTTGTACTGAGTGTTTCTTATTTATTCAGAATCACTAGTACATACCGTACAAACAAGACCAACGTATGTGTTAGTTGTCTAGAAAACAAAGCACGACGACTAGGCTAGGCATCTACATACATACTATGGCCATAAATGATTGAACAGAAACAAAAAGAATAACAAGATATGATACGCTGTATGAAATATTTCTACTCCATAGAGTTGACCAAAATTAACGAATTGCAACTAGGACGTTCGTGGTCTTGCACATCGCATTTTGCTTCCTATTTCTATCAGCATACTTCTTGTCCCCGGTTTATTCTATAGGGCTGACCAAAATTAACAAATTGCATTTGTCGACAAAGGGTGATTTCTTAAATTCATGAATTTCGTAGCAAGGACATACAAATTAAAAGCTCATACTTAGCCTATGCACACAACGTATACACAACCGCAGGGAAATAGAGGAGAAGAGATAAAAGGAAAATTTACACGGTTTATCACGTCTATCAAGATGCCTAGGACTATGGAACTTATTATGATCGATAATTGCCTCACTCTGTATCGCCTCATCTCTGTTAGATGAGAAAGCGTCGGCACGACCAAAATAACAAATTCTTGTCGTTGAAGTTGTCCTGGAATCCCTAGACTAACTTGGTGTCACCCAGCCCATGCATCCCAAGAAATTAAAATAAAAGTGCCGAGTATAACCATATACCATTTGGATATGCAGGATGAAGTGCTGAAGAAGACACACCGAAAATTTATGGTAGTACTGATTCCATGCTCAAGTTTCCTTCAACCGTCACTTCAATAGACGTTCTGAATGTCACAACCTGTCCCGTTAGGTTATTGTTTTCTAACATCAAATATGAGGAGATTTGGCATCCGACAAGCATATCCTGTTATTGTTATAAATGATAGGCAAATAAACGATGAAACGCGAAAGATCAAACCAACGAGGACACGAGATTTAACGTGGAAACCCCTCCAAAAAATGGAAGAGAAAAAACCACGAGCGACAACCATCAAAATTTCACTATATCGAGTGAGGTTACAAACTCCGAGGATTTACAACGCGCGACATATCTCAATCAGCGGCTTACAAGATGTATTTATATGGAGGCAAAACCCTAAGTCGACTGCAGTCCAACTCGGAAACGATCCGTACCGGGCCTCCGCTTCGTTCCGAAGTTAGCCACTATCTTTATATGAATTTGGATCACCATAAAACAACACTCCACCTTGAGACAAATTTCATCTTGTTGCATGAACGAGAACCTTCACCCTGAAACAACAAAGAAAACACTTTTATCGCCAAAATAGCCTCTTGTTGCTTTCCAACTAACAGGAACTGGCTTTGTCATCATATAAGCAGTATTATCATGAGTGCTAATCTTGCATACCTTCATCTTACCTTGTGCAACAACATCACGCACATAATGGTACTTGACATCAATGTGCTTTGTTCTCTCGTGGAATATCTGATCCTTAGTAAGATAAATAGATTTGACTGTCACAAAACAAGTTAATACAAGCATCATCTCCACAAAGCTCAGCAAACAAACCTTTCAACCAAACTGTTTCTTTAACTGCTTCAGCAATAGCCATGTATTCATCCTCCATGGTAGACTGGGCAACAACCGGCTGAAGTGTTGCTTTCCAACTAACAGCACAACCACCAATGGTGAACACATAACCTATGAGAGACCTCCTCTTATCCAAATCGGCAGCAAAATCTGAATCCACATAGCCTACGAGTCCCTCACTAGCCTTGCCAAACTTGAAGCAAGCGTCAGACGTGTCACAGACGTACCTGAAAATCCACTGAACAATTTTCCAATGTTCTTTACCAGGATTAGCCATGTATCTACTCACCAAGCTCATAGCATATGATAAATCAGGACGTGAATAGACCATAGCATACATCAAGGAACCAACATCACTATAATATGGAACTCGAGACATGTACACCAAATCATCATCAGTAGTAGGACATTGAGAAGATGATAACTTTAAATGAGGAGCAATAGGAGTATTAACAGACTTTACATCATGCATGTTAAAACGATGAAGAACTTTCTTAACATAACTTTGCTGACTAAGAAATAAGAACCCAAATTTTCTGTCACGTGTAATTTTCATACCTAGAATTTTCTTAGCAGCACCAAGATCCTTCATCTCAAACTCGCTACTCAACTGACTTGAGAGCAGCGATTTCTTTCTTGCTCTTGGCAGCAATCGAAATATCATCCATCAACAAACTTAATGTACACACAACTATCAAATTCAGACCTCTTAAAGCCATGTGACAACATAAATGAATCAAACTTTTTATACCATTGACGAGGAGACTGCTTCAAACCGTATAAGGACCTTTTCAACTTACAAACAAGATTCTCCTTACCAGGCACTATGAACCATTCGGGCTGGTCCATGTATATCTCCTCCTCCAACTCCCCATGCAGAAACGCAGTCTTAACATCTAACTGCTCAAGCTCAAGATAACACATAGCAACAATAGAGCAAAATGCCCGTGCGTTGCAATGGGAACGCATTAAACCGACATGGTCACGCATTTTGTTCATAGTCATGCAACCTAATTTGTATATTGTATATATGCCAACCCCTGATGTTAGTAATTGCCTACCATGTTAATGTGGTTGAGAAACATATAATGTTATCAACAGTTGGATAATAAACAGATCCATGAATTTTGTAGTCATCTCATGGAGCTCATCCACATGATCAGTCATGTTTCCATCTTCATTTTGGAAGGACCTAATTATTATTTTTCTCACCTCTCGCCAAAGTGCTGAGGAGGCATATTGTACTACTGATGCAAATATTTTCCTTAGATACGTTATTGCCCGTGCGTTGCGACGAGGCATAAATATATATATTTGGTCCAATATTATTCGCGTCAAACATTATTTTAGGATTTTCATGCACTCAAGCATCATTATGGCAAACATAATTTCCAATCGGGCGGCGCTCATAGATACCAAGTGTTGTCTACTATATTTTCAGGAACCACATTCATGACCCAAACATGGTATTTTGACATATCAGCAGCAAAGCCACCAAAGCGGGCACTCATGTCCCAAACATGGTATTTTGACATATCAGCAGAAAAGCCACCAAAGCCAGCACTCATGTCCATGACATATTTCTGTAACTCCTATGAGATAAACTTTCAAATATGTTTCGAAGTGTTCAAATCTTCTCTTCCATATTGAATAGTCATGTTTGTATGCCTGGGTGGACACCTCCTTCATTTCCCCATTGGCTATCATTGGTGGCACTGCGTCAAGTATTTGAAGCCAATTCTCCATGGCACCGGCAGCAGTATCAATAACAAGATCAACTCTTGGAAGAACACACACTAAAATATTTATATACCTGTAAGATAGAAGAAATTCATTTATCCTCTTCTGAGTTTTCTGTTAGTAATCATTCAGTGCAAAGAAGAGAGGAAGTGTATGTTAGATCATCCATTCCTTCGTTTTTCTCCTGTTTGGTGGTAAGCTCTTTGGACTCGCAGGTGATGTACTCATACACTTAACTAACTTACTTGGATGCATCTTTTTGTAAGTGCTTTAGAAGTTTTCTTCAGTCTTAGATCTATCTTGAAATGTTCCATGTACAACCTATATTCAACTAACCCAAGAGGTACAAGGCCTCTGAAAGGTACATATGACCAAGATTCAGTTATGGCCAGATGATGCCATGATTTTACACATCCCTTTGCCATGTTATGTACAGACTGCCAAACTTCCAAAAATAGCTGAGAATTTTTGTGTTTCTCATTGACCTCACTCTAACAAGCACAAATTATACTCCCTCCGTTCGGAAAAGGATGTCTTGGATCTGTCTAAATACGCATATTTTAGTGTGCACATACATCTAAATTTGGACCAATGAAAGACATCTATTTCCGAACGGAGGGAGTAACATAAACATTAATGATAGACAAACTACTTATCTCATGCATCAACCTAGCAAATTTGCCTAGAAGAGCAAAGTTGAAGTTGTCAAGGAGATCCAGAGATGCTTACCAAGCAATCTGGGTTGTCTTCTGAACAGAGTCGTGGTGATCTACACAGGTTTGCTTCCTGGGCACAGTGGAGATAATCCGTAAACTTCCTCCAAACAGAAATTGTGCCCTTAACCTTTTCCCAAAAAATATTTTTGCAATATTTTCCATTGCTAGTCACTAAACATCATGGTTCTTAATTGTTGGGTTGAGGCCCTTGCAGGGTGATTTCCGGCTGATATGTGGAGTGGACATAACCCAGTATCCACCAGGTCTCAGAAGACAGTCAATTTCCAACATATATAGCCCATCTCGAATCAGCTACAGGTAAATGAGAACATCAGTAAATATGTGCAATCACAATCTAAGATAAGTTCAATCATCAGGACACAAGGTAATATGCTTTTTCACAAATATTATGGATTCACTTCATATCCTACCATGAGCGGTCCATGAGACATGGCAGTCCACACGATGCACCATGTCAAAGGACCTCGACGAATATGGCAGCCTGTGAGGGCCGAGCGCTCCGATCATGGTAGTCCACGCTCAAAACAATTTGACCCATTAATACAAAGTTAAACCTGTCCACAAAGTAAGTGCTTAGTTCTTCCGTAAATTTTGAACAAAGCACAACTCATCTCTCCTACTTAAACAGACAGCTAATAGTCTTGAAAAGGAATCAAGCTAGCTACAAACAAATCTTAGTGCCTAAAAGCATGTAACCAAGAAAATATTGTCGCTGCTTTTCTGTACCGAATTATTAGTGCACTGTTGTGATTAAAAAGTTGCAATTCTTTCTTATATAATCTCTGCAAGGTTATTCGTATAGTACAATAAATTTTTCCAAAAACACGAAGAAAACGGATGATGCTACATGGTACTGATCAAACAAAACAGGTAGAACTCGTCGTAATAACGTACCATGATAGAAGCACACTCGTTTATGTAGTTCAGTAGCAGTACTTCGTTGCTGTGACCTGCATCAAGAAAGTGGTAAAGTCCATTGCGGTGAAGAATGCAAACCATGTGGTTCCTCCATAGCAATTCTTGTTTCGGGATCTGCAATAACTCGAGACAGGGGTTGGGGGAGAGACCAGGCCCAACATGGGCAGTCTGGTAGGCGACACGCCGGAGGCAGCACGGCTACCTGGCTGGTGCTCCCCATTACCCATGGCGATGCAGCCACCCGGAAACTGCGAACAGTATAATCAGCAGATAGCCACACATCAAGTGGTCCAATTTTGCAATCCCAATTCCCAAACCAGTATCGACTCTTCTAAACCTTCTTGTTCAAATCTACCTCTGGTTCATAGCAGTACGACAGATCTACAAATCAGTATCTAGGTTGGGCCAGTTCGTTTAAATCAACGTCAGATTGGAAGCACGAGATTACCAAGGTGATGAAGTCCAAGGGCGGCGTTGGCCTCTCCGTCCCTGGCCGGCGCGTCGATCTGCACCCCGAGGCTGAAGCAGAGGCCCTGGCGTGGTGGCCGACGTCAGGAGCAGCAGGCTCGATATGATGCGGGAGAAAGAAGAGGCGCGGAGGGTCTCGGCGAGACTGTTCATCAACCACTGAGTAGCAGGCTGTCGGCGGCATCCTCTCCACTCCAGCGACACCGTGGCTGCCGGCGCGTAGCGGTGAAGCATACCAAAAGGGGCGAGACCGCCTTCCTCCCCAGGTGTAGGTGGCGGCGGCGAGATGCCATCTCGCGCTGATTGATCGCTGCTTAATTATGGCTGATTGATTATTGGTTGATGCATTAACGTAGGGAGTTTCCGTGCGGGGAAAAAATCCGGAGTGGGTAACAACATGCGAAAAAAAAACGTGTCGACGAAAAGATGGGAGGCTTGACGAAGGAACGAATAGTTCCTTTTAGATAGTATATATATATATCGACGCGGATTTTCTACCCGGGGTGGTAGCTACGCACGTCTTTAGAGCCATTAGATGTGGTACCAAGATTCGTGCTGCCGTTACGTCCGTTTACCCGTTCATCACAAATGAAAAAACGGTTTGGTTGTTGCACGAAGAAAACGAAGAAAAAGGGGCACCCATGCCCGGCTCCACCAACACTGTCGTTCACCAAAAAACCACGGGAGAAAGGGCATCAATGCCCCGGCTCCATGATGCTACCTCGCCGACAGCCACCATGGCTGACCTCCCTCAGCTCTGAGCCGGCTGCGGAAAAAAAGTCAGACGACCACCTCGGCTAACCTCCCTTGTCTTTCAGCCAGCCGCGGAAATTATATATATAGAGAGATTGACGAGGAGACTGCTTCAAACCATATAAGTACTTACAAACAAGATCCTCCTTACCAGACACTATGAACTCTTCGGGCTGGTCCATGTATATCTCCTTCTCCAACTCTCCATGCAGAAACACAGTCTTAACATCTAACTGCTCAAACTCAAGATAACACATAGCAATAATAGAGAAAAATGTCCGAATAGAACAATGCTTCACAACTAGAAAGAATACATCATTATAATCAATACCTGAGATTTGACTGAATCGTTTTGCTACTAACCTTGCCTCAAATCTTGGAGGCTCACTTGGAGATAAACCCTCCTTTCTCTTAAGATCCACTTACATCGGACGGTCTTCTTTTGCTTAGACAAACGCACAACATCCCATGTGCCATTCTTCTCAAGGATTGCATCTCTTCTTGCATAGCGGAGATCCACTTCTCACTGTCACTTGAACCAATAGGTTCAGTATACGTGGACGGCTCATGTCCATGCTCCACCTGTTCTGTACAACTCAGAGCATAATTAACAACGTTACACTCCTTAATTAAACGTGGTCGATGACCACAATTTCTCTTTTGTCTATCAGCAGCGATAGACTGATTTTGTTGCTGAAAACAGTGGGTCAATGTGGCATAGTATCATTATCAGAGTCAGAGTTATCTGATGTAGCACCATCGTTGTCAACAGTGACATTTTCCTATTCAACAGAGTGCTGCACCTCGACACGAACCTATTCCTCATCAGAACTATCCGAAACATCTGAGAACAACTTATCAAAGTACATAACAGATTCACTAAAAACAACACTCCTGCTCATAAATGCTTTGTTAGTTTCGGGATTCCACAACTTATATCCTTTTACTCCCGAACCATAACCAATGAAAACAGACTTAACAGATCTCGGCTCTAACTTCCCATTATCAACATGAGCATATGCAGTGCAACCAAAAACTTTAAGCTGTGAATAATCAGCAGGAGTACCAGACCATACCTCAATGGGAGTTTTCTTGCCGAGGAGAATAGATGGTGACCTGTTTATCAAGTAACATGCGGTGGTAGCCGCCTCAGCCCAAAAACGCTTACTCATGCGAGCGTTGGAGATCATGCAGCGAGCCTTGGAGATGATGGTCCTATTCATCCGCTCCGCTACACCATTCTGCTGAGGCATGTACGGGATGGTGAGGTGCCTGACAATTCCTTCTGTTCTGCAAAAATCATTAAAAGCATTCAAACAAAATTCGTCACCATTGTCAGTACGAAGTAATTTCACCTTCCTTTCTGTTTGTCTTTCTATCATAGCTTTCCACTCTTTAAAAGTAGCAAACATATCATTCTTATTTTTCATGAAATAAGGCCAAAACTCTTATAGAGTAATCATCAATAATAGTAAGCATATAACGAGCACCACCATAAGAGGGCTTACGAGACGGCCCCAAACATCAGCATGTACATAATCAATTATATTTGGTGGTATGAACGGAAGCATTAAACTTTACTCTCGTGTGCTTACCGAAAATGCAATGTTCACAGAATTGCATCTTTCCCAAACTACAGCCTTGCAGTAGATCTATCTTGATCAATTCTGCCGTACCAAGTTCACTCATGTGTCCAAGACGCTTATGCCAAGGTTAGTTTTACATGAATCATCATGAGAAACAACAATATCAATACCAGGCAAAGTGCTACCTCTAAGAACATATAATTTAGCAGAATTCATATCACGAACCATAACAATGAAAGAACCTTTTGATACCTCAGGAGTCTGTTCCCGCCGGCATACTTGTACCCGTCACAACCAAGGGTACTGAGCGAGATCAAATTTCTCGCCATGGTTGGTATGTGTTTCACACCATTCAACGTGCGTGTCATTCTATCATGTGTCTTGATCTGAACAGAACCGATGCTAGTAATGTGACATTGTTGGTCATTCCTCACACGCACGAAATCTCCTGTCTGCACAGACTCATAAGAACTGAACCAATCTTTGTTACATTAAATATGAAACAAACATGCAGTATCTAGAATCCATTCATCCTGACGAGAAATACATGCAACAAAAATAGCTAGGCATTCGCCATCAGAATTACCATCAACAACAACAGCCTCACCGGTATCATTACCTTCATCTTTCTTTTTTGGTTGGTAAGTATCTTTTCTTTTCTCATTGTTCTGCAAATTCCAGCAATTATCAATAGTGTGATTACTCTTCTTACAATACCTGCAGAACTTGTCTCGTCCTTTAGACTTTGAGCGACCTCTGTCACGCTTACTTTTATCTCTATTGTTGTTGTAGTCGTTATCTCGCTGTTTAGGCCTGCCACGGACCTGCAAAGCATCACCCTTGGAGGACTCCTCCTCCTTCTGTACCATACCTTTCATGTTTTCCCTCATCATGAGGTTCTCATAAACTTCAGCAGTGGTTAGATTATAACGGCTTAACAGTATGGTATCACGGAAATTTGTAAAGGAGTTTGGCAGCGAAACCAGAAGTAAAAGAGCTAGATCTTCATCATCATATTTTACCTCTATCGACACTAAGTCGAAAACGATCTCCTTGAAGATCGATATGTGATTCATTACTGAACCACCTTCTTGCAGCTTGTGGGTGAACAACTTCATCTTCACGTACATCTTGCTGGTTAGATCCTCGGACGTGCAGATTGTCTCCAGCTTAGCCCACAGCTTTGCTGCGGTTTTCTCCTGCAGTACTTCTTGCAGAATATCATTAGATAGATGAAGTTGAATCATAGACAAAGCTTTACGGTCTTTCCGCATCTCGGGATCGATCCATGTCGTCTGGTCCTTCTCACCGAAACCATCCAACGCCTCATCAAGGTCATTGGATTGTGAGAGCACCGCACACATCTTGACTTGCCACAGAGAGAATCTCATCTTGTAGTCCAGCAATGGTAGATCAAACTTCATCGATGCCATCACGAAAACCGTAATCTGAAAACCAGGGCTCTGATACCACTTGTTATAAATGATAGGCAAATAAACGATGAAATGCGGAAGATTAAACCAACGAGGACACGAGATTTAACGTGGAAAACCCTCCCAACAATGGGAGAGAAAAAACCATGGGCGTCAGCCAGCAAAACTTCACTATATCGGTTGAGGCTACAAACGCCGGGGATTTACAACGTGCGACATATGTCAACCGGTGGCTTACAAGATGTATTTATATGGAGGCAAAACCCTAAGTCGGCTGTAGTCCAACTCGAAAACGATCCGTACCGGGTCTCCGCTTCGCTCCGAAGTTAGCCCCTATCTTTATATGAATTTGGATCAGCATAAAACAACAGTTATCCTGTATCACCCTGTGAGGTGGTTGTCTAACATGTTCAGTTTCACTTCACCAACACTAATCTTTCCGTATAAATTTAAGGGGCCCAGACTAGCTGTCTAAGACGCTCATTATACATGCTACAACCATCATATGATCAGTGTGCCATTATGCATAGTCAAGCGGATAACAGAATTTACATACATTCATTACTGAACATAGTCTTACATATTTTGAACCTTTGGGCTAAGTCTTACAACAATGTCTTTCACGACTAAACTTCAAAAAAATTGTAGCAGAACTTCAGAAGACAACTTGACCGAGGAAACAAAAGACATGTGAGTATGTTTGAATGTCATCGTAAGCACCCACAATAATGATATATGAGAACTTCATGCAAAGGCTTAGTCCAAAGGGAAAGAATGTTATACACTAAGTCTTATTTGCTGCGTCAAACATAGTTTCTCTTGTAAGTATAGCACTTCCATGATACCCCAAATATCCATCTTTGAAAAGATCATCTGAAAAACAAAATTCATCCTCAAGTTTAGTGTGGCCTCACTGGTTGTCCATTATCGTGGACACGTCAATTCGAATAGATTGACACTCTTCAAAGAGTTATGTGCTTTAGCGCTCTCAAGTCAACAAATTCTTTACAAAATAACCAATTGCTTGGAATAGGGTTTTCACTATGTGTGTCTCTTTTATTTGAAGAAATTACTTTCCCGTGTTATACATTATCTTTTTTTCTTAAGTAGAAGTACCTTGTTATCTCGCATCCGAGTTACGTGCATGGTGGAATATAACCTTATGAGAATAATAGTTTCGTTACTAGCTCCCGATAATCACGCTTTCACATTGACTATCCACTGCACTTGGGATTATCACCCGACGTTCACGGTTGCCGTCCCGAGCTCCCACGCCTCAAGTTTGGATACCTTCACGGCGCCGGTCCCGTTGTTGAACATGTATAGGCGGCTGTTGCTCATCTCCGCGTGCTCCGGGTACACCCGCGCCGTGATGCACGTCCGGCCCCCGCCACCGAAGCTCTCCATCACCGAGTGATCAATCTGTTAGAAGAACATTACACATCTTGTCAGTTGATCTCAGTACAGACAAACATTTTGAATATTTTTTATGCGATGAAGAGCTCACCAATGTTCTGAGCGATATGCTCCTGGTCTTCTCGATGTCCAAGTCCACAAACCCTCCGTAAGACGGCTTGTAAACGTCGGCTCTCGTAGTGGATCTGCCAGAATTTGCAAACAAGATTGTTACGATTTTGATCTCAGAGCGCATAGGTAAGTTCAGATGGGAGGCTGCTCTGTTCTTGCTGTACCTTGTGAGGTCGGTGCACATGAGAACCTTGTACTTGCCATCGTGCTTGAACACCCTGAAGAAGATGGAGGTGTGCTCCTGCATGTCGCCGGAGGCCAGGACTATCAGGCCGAACGGGCCGACGCCGCCTGGCACCGACGCGCCTTTCTCGCCACAGAGCTTTTGCGGGTCCAGCAGCCCGTTGGGCTCGAGGTTATCGGCCCCCTTCAGGTCCGGGATCTCGAAGACGACCTCCACGTCCGCCTGCGAGCCTGCGACGCCGATTATCTCATTCATGCCGCCGGAGTTCACCGTCGCTCCCAGCAAGCCGACCCTCTTCTTCCTCAGCATCTCGATCTCCTCGATCGGCCATTGCAGCAGCTGCTCCCCGTCGCTGTCCAGCCATATCTTCCTCGGGACGGTCTGGACGCCGGACCAGCCCCTGGCGACGTAGTCGGCCTCGGGGACGGACTCGTTGGCCCAGCTCCAGAGCACGCGCCGGTTCTTGCGCGCGTCGAAGAAGGACTTGGACGCGTACACGTGGCCGTAGTCGAGGCGGCGCCAGGTCCGGCAGTCGTTGTCGGCGCCGGCCGGCAGCGCGAATGTGTCCATCTTGTCGTCGTACCGCCCCACTACGTAGTAGTCCTGGAACGTAGCCACCAAGCTCAGTTTCAGCACGTGCTTCGCCGCCCCATTCGAGGGTAAGCAGTCGAGCCCATTTTCGGCGCCGTGCTCCGCCACCGGGAACAGGTCCGGGCACTCCACCATGCCGGCGGCGCCCGACACGTAGAGCGGCGCGGCGTTCCGCTTCCAATGCAGGAAGTCTTTGCTACGGTAGATGAGCGTGGACCCCATGGTGACATTGACCATGGCCGCGACGGCTATGCGCCAGAGGCCGTCACGGCCGCGCCACGCCGTGGAGGGGTCTCGGAAGCTGTCGTGCACAACATCCTTGGGGAGCGGGATGACGGGGTTGTAGTGGGGCTTCATCCACTCGCGGAGGAGCGGGTCGGAGGCGTTCTTGGGGAAGGCGATGTTCTGGACCTGGTTGTTGTCGGCGTCGATGCCGGTGTGGAGCATGACCGGGCGGCCGTCGGGGAGGATGGTGGCGGAGCCTGACCAGCAGCCGTTGACGTCGAATGGGGAGTCGGGGTCGAGGGCGGTGTTGAGGGCTTTCCAGTTGATGAGGTCGACGGAGACAGAGTGACCCCAGGAGAGGTTGCCGATGCCCCAGCCGGCGCCGCGAGGGTTGTACTGGTAGAAGAAATGGTACACGCCGTTGTGGTACATCGCCCCTGTCAGTTTCAGGCTTTCAGTAATCAGTACTCAATCGGATGAATCAGATGAAAGAAAGAAAAAGGTGGAATTGCACGTACCATTTGGATCTGCTCAGCGTCATCAGGACGTCGCCATGAATACATCCGGCACGTACGAAGATTCAGATGAGCTCAAACACAATCCGTGAAAAGGAGAAAACCAAGAAGCGGAAGACCACCGCGGCGAGACGGAGTCCGGCCATGGATGCCCAACACAGTGGGTGCATCTTCTGGTTGCTCTGCTCTCCAAATTTATACACTGTACTACCAGTTGTCCAAGACACTTGGCTTCGAGTTAGTGAAATGCTTTTATATTTTGGATGTAGCGTTTGGAAATCTGAAGTGCAGTGTGGGGAATGATATTGTGCTCCACTCTCCCGTGCTCGTCACTGTACAACAGTACAAAGATGAGGGGGACGCGATTTCCTGTGTTTGGACCTTAGCTATGCCTAGCTGGCCTTGCGTGTGATGAACTAATTAAGCATGTTTTGGTTTGATGTGCTTAATTAGCTACCAACCGTTGGCTTCGCTAGCGTTGATGAAAGAGCTTTTACACGCGTCAATCGATAAGGCTTCTTTTTTGAGGAAACGTACCTGGATTATTATTCAAGATTACAACAGATTACACTGGAATAATCCAGACACGGGACAGCTGTCCCCCTTTTGCAGATAACACCCTGAAAAAACAGAAAATGACGCACACGACCCTGGGGAGAACTGCAACTCCATGTCCGCCGCCGTCCAAAGCTTCGCCGTCGCACTGCCGCAGAGGAAGACGAAGAGAAGCAGGACCGCTGCTGAATCCCTTGCTCAAGCCTATTGGGAATCGAATCCCGTTGTAGTCACCGCATGTGCCGCTCACCATCGGCGAGACCTTGGCGACAAAGAAAGATCATCGGCGGGGGGCACGCCCCGACTTGAAGCAGGAGGTCGAGCCGGACTCGGCGAAGAAACCCAGTCGCACAGCTCTCAAGAAGCCCATCAAAGGGGAAAGCATCCAGAACCTCCACATCCGCACCATCTCCTTCTCCACCACGAAGATATGAGAAAGCCAGATGTAGAGTACGGAAGGCGGCATCGAGCTTATTAGAAGGAGACACCAGATCCGCCCACTCCGGCCACACGCAGCACCACGCCACCATCGCCAGAAGAAGCTTCACCGCTAACCACAAGCTGCCGCTCGGGGGCGCTCGCAGTATGCTCCAAACTGGCATAACGCCAGACGCCATAGAGGCAGACGCTAAACTAGCCTAGATCTACTATATACAGAGCACCGCACCTCACCAGCAGCAGCTCCGGCCAGCTATTCCGGCGGAGAGGCCAGATCGGCCCGGAAATCAGAGATCGACTCTACTGTAGCAGGGCGAGAGCAGAGAAAGGGGAAAGTGGTTCTGGTTATCGATAAGGCTTCTCGGCAGAATGAGTGGAAGGGCGGGATATCCTCAGCCTCTTATTCATGCGTGAGTGAGAGAGGAGCTCTAGTTGGTGCTATGAGTGGAAAAAAGATGCCGCCACGATGCTCACCAGTCACCATTGATAGAGAAACACTTCGAGATATCGGAACTTCTTGCCGTGGATTTTATTTCATTACCAAAATCGTACCTTAAGATGAAATAGATTGTCAAGCTACATTCAAATATAAATATTGAGTTAATTTGTTATTCTAAATTCTAGTGATACCACAAGCTGTGGCATGCTTGCATTATCGATTGTAGCGCATGCACTGAAAATTAAACAATATTTTTGTAAGTGGGAGCAAGATGCAAAACTAATTGTACCTTAAAGATCTACTCCTGCACTGGACCAGCGAAACTGATTCCTCCGAGGTTGAGCTTTCAAAGCACTTGCAAAAACAATGAGTGGAGTAGTAAGCAGCATCGCCTCTGAGTTGTGATGAGTAAGAGGAACAATTGAGTTTTTGTTCTTCTCCATATTTTGGCCGGTACGGATGTCTATGATTTTTCAACTGATATGTCGATATAGAAAGATCTCCTTATTTCTTCACCGCGGGTTCTCACTGATAAGTTAATTCATGTGATGTCTACTTGCCGGGTTACCCACCTAAACTGAGGCCCAGACTTCAATATGCGTTAACCAATTGACCACTGCTTCATCATTTTGGAGGCCCAGACTTCTAACCCCTTTCCATTATTGAGAACGGAAATAACGGTTCGATACAAGATGCCATAAAAAAACTTAATTTGTAAGAAGATATCGCGAGAAATAATTGAGGATCAAACTCTATCCCAAAATAAAAATACAATTTTTACTAACAGTCACAAGATTTACGTTAGGCGCACTACTCATACCTGAACAAGAATTGCTCTACAAGTCACCATCTACTTTAGATATATCTTCTGAGACTTTTTTCTTATGTTCGTGTATGTTGTGTCTTGAAAGTTTTTACTGTTTTAATCATCTCTTACTAGATGGGCCCCGGGACATGTCTTGTACAGGGGCATGGTAGAGTTACAGTGATGGTTAATGGGTACTAACGAGCCACTATCTTGTTGGTAAATGGAGAGTTTATACATAGTAGTGCCAACTAGTAACGTTCACTTAATACTTCCTCTGTTTTTAAAGTAAGACATATATTGAAAAAAGTCAAACAGTATAAAGTTTTACAAAGTTTTCATAAATATTATTTAACATGTACAATACCAAATCAATATCGTTAGATACATCATAAAATATATTTTCATATCATGTCATATAATATAATTGTTATTGGTTGTTGTTTCTCTAAAAAGTTGGTCAAACTTTAGGACTTTTCAAAAAAAAAAAAACATTATGCCTAACTTTCGGAAACCGAGTAACCAGTAACGTTAGTCCTCAGGTCGTCGTTTGAAGCAGTCGACTCTTGGAGCAACCCTAGGCTGAGTGTGCCGTATGTCCCTTGGGGGAGTCGGCACCTCCTCGTCAGGCCGAAGACTTGAGTCTTGTACCATTCCTACGTGTTTTCACCATTTACAACTTGTGGGACTGGTTTGCACTTGGTCAACGAGTACTTGGGTGTGTCGGGTGTAATTAGCTCGTAGTTAACAAAATAGGCTTCTGCTTCAGTGTACCCCCTCCCTCCCAAATTTAAAAGGTTAATATGGTATTTTCCCCTAATTAGTATGTGTCCAACCCGGAGAAGAAGTTCCGCGGCATGGTGCATGCGTTAGAGCCAGATTAGTCATCGGTCTGCAATGCGTACCCTGTAGTAGCCATTGAGCGCATCCTGGATGATGAAGCCGGACGGCCGCCGCCGGCACCGAATCATCGAGCAGGTCTGCTGCTGCTGGAGAAGATCTTCCTGGAAGCCGTCCGCCGGGAAGTCGACGATGGACCAGCTCTCCTCTCCTACTTCTACAGCATCGCGACAGCATCGCGCGGACGTGTGCGCGGGGCGTTTCCTTCATCCACTGCGCCGACTATTGGTTAGTCGAGTAGAGCAGGGCGACATGGGGAAGAGAGCAAGTGGAAGCTGACGTTGTTCTGTGGTTGACGCCGAGACGGACGTGGGTCTAAAGGGCAGTGGCCCATGCCGCCGCACCTGCTGCATGCCTTTGGTTTACAGGGTTTGGATTTAGGCTTCGGCGGGCTAACCATATTAATATTTTTAATTACTAATTAGGGGAAAGACCATATTAACCTTTTGAATTTGGGGGGAGGGGGTACACCAAAGCACGGCCCAACAAAATATAGTACTACTCTATGTAGAAACAAATGGACGTCCATTAGTTTTTTTTTTTGGGAATGACTTAGCTATTGTAACCCAGCGACCATAATAAATCAAGACACGAAAATGATATTGAGAAGTGTTGATTTACTGTTTCCAAGGGAAATTGTACATGTTGGCGTCTCGACTTGGAGCATCCAATAACGCTACTCGAGGACAATAGCATTCCAAGGGAAATTGTACATGTTGGCGTCTCGCAATCGCAACATATATGGCGGAGAACAACAGATTCTCCAGCTCGATCCACCTCGTTATGACTACGATACGGCGTCGTCTTCTTTGCTGCCACCAAAGGTCATTTGCACTTGTCCCGTGGACAAAATCAGTAGTCGATTCAGTATAGCAGAATGTGACTCGGAAATCATACTGTTTGGTAGGACGAATTCCACAGACTGCATGCTAGTTTACAGAGTCTCCGATATTGTCATGTGCAAGTTCGTCCCGGTAACAAACATCGGAGGGAAAACACTCCTTACTAAATTGACAACAGAATAAGCAGCCGGGATGACGATATCTTCGTTTATCTGAGAGAGACTATGGCTTTTGACTCCAAGGCAATACCGAACATGCTCGGCAACACCATCGTACGTCGTCGCCGTCTTAAGGATAATACTCCTATCCAATGCAAACTTGGAAGAGCCGAATGGTCGCTAACATCAACCTCGTGGTGTGACGATGGTCAGCGTGAATGTAAGTGTGGCCTTGTTTACCATATCTACGACTGTTGTCACTGTGGTGACATGCACGTGCGCAAGGCTATACAGATGGAATGTGAAAAACTTTGCTTACTTAGGTGTCCTGCTAAAGTCAAGGTCGAGATGGTCCAGAAGTGGACTCCCCCAGTTGAGAACTATATGAAGGTGAATGTGGACGCTAGTTATGATAATGTTGCTGGATCGGGTACCACGGGGGTGATTATACGAAACCGGGCCGGAAATCTCATTCGAGCCCAGGCCTTGTGGTATGAACGGGCGGTTGACGCCCGAGCGATGGAGGCATTGGCGCTTAAAGATGGCCTCCGATTGGCAAGTGACCTGAGGTTCTCGCATATTCTGATTGAAAGTGATGCACTGGAAGTGGCTAATATGTGCAATCGAAATACGTCCGAGAGGGCGGACATTGGAGGTGTCTGGAGAGAGATCAAGCAGTTAGAAGAGAGCTTCACTAGCTATTTGGTATCTATCACATGTTCCACGTCAAGCTAACGAAGCGGCACACCTGTGTGCGAAGCAAGCCAATAGTTCTAGGCGTAGATGCTTATGGGTTAATTACATCCCAGCATTTCTTCAAGAGTGTATGCATCATTAATGTACTTTACCTGAGTAATATATAAAATATGTGAGTTCCAAAAAAAGCTATACGGTTGGAATGTAAAAACCGAGGCTTGATTAGGTAACATGTGTACCTCCTTTGCTTTGATCTGCATCAATCTTTGACACGAAATATTCTTTGACACCGCCAATGAACATATATAATTTTAATCTTTCACAGATTATGCCATCTTTCTTCTTTGTGGCCGTCCGGTGTCTGATAGAACTATTTATTTGTGAGTTATTTTTTCGGTACTTACATATGTTGTAACAACAGTGCAGATGCTTTTATATGGTGCTATATAATTGATGGCGCTTGCCATATATTGCTCTCTGTTACGGCATATATTGCCCTCTATTACGGCATATACTACACCTTTTTGTCTAAGGCTTCTAAGTGCGTGGACCTTATTTGAGCCACTTGGATATTTATATTTTCAAGGTTTATTTTCTGCTACGTGTTGATATGGCCGGTATTCAAATATAACTTCTCATATCATAGTCTTTATCAGGAGTAATTAAATTAGATATGAAGAGAACTAGGCCACGACGTTCGAGTGGACTTCCCCTTCCCTCCTAGCATTGACCGCTTTTTCTCTTGAATCTGTACTGTTGTAAGTCCAATGATGTGTAATTCTTGAATATATAAATATTAGTGACCCTTAGAAAAAATGAACTGTTATTACAGAGCAAGAGCTTCGTTAATGTACTATACACACCGGCTACAAGGAAAAGGACTGCATAATCTATCGTTTAATAGGCCTTTCATAAATTGTACTAGTTGAATTCGGCGCGGCGGCACGCCGCGACCTTAGTGAAAATTATATATAGTAAGTCATGAAAATTTCCAATGAGGAATTAGGGAAGCTTATTTTAGGTAAATTATATACAGTAAGTCATGAAAATTTCCAATGAAGAATAGGGAAGGATAATTTAAGTAAACCTCAACTATCAAGAGTAAAGAGCAGCAGCTTACAGCTTGGAATGTCACTGAACGTTTTGCTCAAATATAGTCCTGCAATTTGAGATGCTTCCAGTTCATTATAAGACTGTGTGTACTAATTTAATCCAGCATATATAGTAGAGACCATTCTGCTATCGTTCTATATTCACTGAAAGGAACAAATAATTGAGGCCAATGATAGAACTGAGCATGAGAAGAGCTACATGTAAAGTATTGGGTGAAGTCATGTAAAATGTAGCTACACTGAACTGCATGACCTTCTTAAATTGCTCAAAGCTATGTAAAATGTAATAAGCATATTTCACATCTTGATGTGTAGTTACTTCCCACTCTTTGCTTAGCATACGCTAGTACTTCAAAAAGATCCATTGAAACTTACCAATTAATCAGGCCAAAAGGGTAAGTAAATGAATCTGCAGACTGAAAATAATGAAATGGTTGAATGAATAGATACCTTATTTTTCAGAACATAGCAGCAGAGTGATGAGCAGGTTCATCTTTCAAATAATAATTGTCTGTGTACTAAAGCTCAAACTCAGAAAAAATCATTGTTTGTGTACCAAGTTTATTGTATGCAGGTTCATCTTCAAAGAAGCATTGGTTAAGGTTTGAGCCAAAAATATAAAAAGGGTCAATACCCGATAGGCAGCAACATCTTGCACGTTAGTTGTCTCTTATCAAACTCCACTGAAACATAGTCAATATTTTCTAGTTGACGCAGCAGTTTTGGTTGACAGTCTTCTTCTTCAGGGTCCATGCCGAACGCCTCAAAAAGAACACGATAGACTTCAGGCATTCCAAAGCACAGTATATAGCTCCAAACAGAGCCCAGAATACAGCCCTGGAACAAAAACATAAAATTTACTGAAGATTGCTCCATATATGTATGCCAATTAACTATACAGATAGCGCCAACAAACTGAACACTTCAGAAAAAACTCTCTAAATGACAAAGTATCGTCATGAATTTATGATTTGATTATGTGCTCCATATTCTCATAAAAAAGAAATCTTCCACAGCAAGTCAGTACAGAAAAGGAACACACAGCAGTACGACATAAAGAGATGGAAGAATGTATATCCGTACAAAATCTAACTGGACTATGTGGGGGCAACTCGTCCATTAGCAAGGCTGTAGATTATCCAAAAATGGAGATGACTTATCCGAGGAAGTCTCAGAACATACATATAACATTAAAATGCAGAGTGGCCAAACAATAAGCTAGCATTATTCGTTTGCACCATTAATATTATGCTAGTACATGCAAATTTATGAATATACTGAATGTGTCAAGGAGATGACAGATAGTTCATCGCATCAACCTTACATTTCCTTTAAAAAGGACTATCACAGAAGAAAAAGTACATAATGCAGATCAAGTTCATGCGAAAAACACTGATCAATATGTAACTCACAGGTATCCAGAGGAATGAATCCTTTTAAAGTGTCTTGCTGCAAAGATCAAGGCCTTCAGTTAATTATTATTTCAAGCTCTCCTGCGGAAGATGCTTTAGACGATAAATATTGTGGATGGGAAAAACAACTATATTGGAAAAAAGAATATTGTACTCAAGAGAGAAAAATCTAGTCTGATGGAAATTGTCTACCCAATCTGAGAAATGAACATAGCTTTTCCTAGCTCTGTATTTTAGCCATTTGAGCTCAGCCTTAAAAAGAGCTCTGCTCCGACAGAGGTTCAGTTTAATGCCTTTGAAAATATAGTCATTCCTGCTCATCCATATGGACCAGGCGTACAGGCAGCTAGAATAATTAACTCCATGAAGAAAGGCTTGGAGATGTGATATTTCAGCAAAGAAATGCAATCCAGATGAGATTGTCCAGCTTGGAATACCATCTCAGTGCATAGCTACGGATAGAGATGAAATATTATTTCCAAAAGAAGAGATGCACGCCCAGATCGAAAAAACTGGTCTCACCTGTGAGGAGCGGAAGTTGAGGACGGCCTGTGGGGGGAGGAGGAGCAGGTCCAGATAATGGTCGTGGTCGTGGAAGACCGCCGGTGGCAGCAGCACGGCCGGTGGGGGGAGGAGGAGCGGGTCCAGATCGTGGTCGTGGTCGTGGAAGACCGCCGGTGGCAGCAGCACGGCCGGCTTTGAGGTCGCGACGATGCCGCTGGCCTTGAGGTCGCGATGGCGCCAGCGAACAGCGGCGGCCCGGCCGGAGAAGGCCGAACACCGCGTCGTCCCCTGCTCCAAGGAGACGACCCCCCCCCCCCCCCCCCCCCTCGCGCCGCTGTCTGTCTAGCTCGACGGAGCGCCGCGTATGAAGGCACGCGCGCGGCGGCGGCGGCGACGCCGGGTTCGCGCGTGAGGAAGAAGAAGAGGGTGTTGGGGATGTGAGATGTTTTTGCAAAAAAGTCCTTCGGGTTTTTGGAAATTACAAATAGGTCCCTCCACGGGGTACTGTTCAACATTGTAGGTAGTAATGCATACATAGCAAACCGGGGCTTAAAAATGAAAGATCCCAAAGGAGAAAAAATAAGAGAAACACTAGGTCAGTTCAACTAATTAAGGCAGATAAGTAATGCTGGACCAATCACAAGCAAGACAAAAAGAGAGCCACGTTAGATTACATATAGCGAATCTAGCTAGGTTTGTCACTTCTTCACTTCCAACATTAGATGATCCTTGGATATGATGTTGGTTATAACTTCCACCTGATCATCCATCTTAAGTCGAGGACAACGACACGGTAGCACAAATGCAGAAGTTGTAGATATGGTAAATGAGGCTGCAAGGACCCCAGCCGTCTTCTAATGGAGACCAATTGCCACTACCGAGGTGGTACTGCAAAGGACGACCCATTATATAGCGAACAACGGTGTCACTCGCGGTAGCAGGCACCGCCCCATGACTCAGATACAGGCACCTTTTGTTATCGACGAAGAGAGCGCCACCACCGATGCCTGACACCGGGACAACCGTGCCTAGAATGAGATCAGCAACTCTATAGACTTGGAAATGTGTAATATCTACGCAAAATATCACTAGGATTTCCGAGTCGCATTCTGCTAGGTCATAAATGACGTAGTCATTTCCATTGCAGGTGGAAACGCGGCGATCAACTTGGGCTGCGGCAATAGAGATGAACCCAACCCCGTCAACATCCCATGGTTATAGCGAGGAGGGTCGACCTGGAAAACCTGTAGTTCGCGTGTAGGTGAGAGGTACTTCAACATGTATAGCTTTCCTTGGAATGATATTGGCCTCTTGTACCGAAGAAACATCCACGTCGACACACTCCATTCCTTGTCTTGATTGGTAGCAAAGATGACATGCGACATCCTTAGAGGCGCCAACATGACCGAGACGACTCCATCGGCACTTACGCTTAAGGAAGGGGTCACGAGGCCAGGCAGCACAAAAGAAGATCTCACACGCAAACTAAGCTTTTCTCCTGAGCTTAGCACCACCGACGTGAGCGGCGGGAGCTCCGCAATGTCGCCGCTGATGGGGTTAAGTAGATGTTGTCTCGATCCTTCTGCGGTTGGTACAAGAGCAGGAGGCCGTCAACCGAGTCAAGAACGCCATGATCATTGAGAAGTGGTACGTGAACACAAATGGAGACTCCGGTGGAGAGATTGAAGAAGTGTTTCTTGTTGCCGCCAGGGTGGAGCCCGTGGCCATCTGGCAGCATCATCCACCGACGCGGGTGAAATCGCGCGTCAACTATACCGCGGCCGCGTGGAGAGACGGTGCTGGACCGCCGGTGCGTGCTCACGGCGCGGAAGCGAACATAGTCCAACATGTTTCCGGCCAACACCCGCTGGCCGACGAGCCAGACCAAATCCTCGTGCAGAGACGTCCATGGAGACGTGCCATCCGAGCTACCCGCTGAAGAAGGAGCAATGGCCGGATGGCGCTTGACATCGGTCGACCGATCTATCCCTTGTTGCTAACGAATAAGTGGATAGGATTTGTTTTGTACCCTCCTTTGACAGGCCGGGAGCGGAGATGGATTGGGCTTTGCTGTGCGCCCACCTGAGCTGCGGAATTGACAGAGGCCCATGCTTGATACATGATGCTGACTAGCTGGCCCCTATTTAATCTGATCGACACGTTCCCTTAAAAAAAACATGTGATTCGATCGTTGGCACAAGTATGCAAATATTCAGATGTTTGTTTTTGCCGATCAAATCAGGTGGGACAAAGCTCCAAACTACACACAGATATATCCATCTTTTTTTATGTCAATGCACGGATGACCAAGCTGTTGACGTAAGGATTCAAGGCATTCGTGTTGGAAGAAAATTGCCCCCTGTAGATACCATCTCGCATGCTCATTTTGAGTCGAGACCGGCTATTTCAGGGAGTTCTAGCAGGCATGGGTGACATGGCGCTTCACTGCTCATTGTGCTCATGCGGTTGTGTGGTGTATCCATATCATAACACTATAAGGAAACAACAAATCACCGGCATGGCGATTTTGACTTCACTGGAGGGACACCTGCACGCCGATAACGTCATGCCAGTGCTATTTTGAATCGCCGGCGAGTCGGGAGGCCACGCTGGTAATAATAGAATGATACTGACGTGCCATGTGATACACGTCGGTGATATCTGGTATCACTGGCGACGGCAGCCACGTCGGTGATACGTTTTTTTTTACCCGGTATCTGGTATCTGGTATTACTGGATTACCGGCGTGTCGTAGTATGGCACGCTAGTAATTATATTTTATTTTTATTTAATAATAATTTGCACAATTGTTATATATTCAAGAATATGTATGCAGAGACAATATTCCAGAATACGCACACAAAAAAAGGAATATATATTTATCTCGAAAGATGATAGTTGACAATTAATATAGAGGTACTTAATTAGGAAAGTCTTCGCCGCTAGCTAGCTATTACAATGATAAGTCTTGAATATGTTTTTACAGACCCAAAATAACAGTCCTGGCATGTAATGTAAAGTTCATGGAAGATACGTAAAAGCTTAGCCGCTATTACAGCGACGAGTTTTGGACCCTGCATGCATGGATGTAGAGAACTAAGTAGTGATGAAGTTGCGGATGCCATCAATTGTGAATATCGCGCCACCCTATGCCTTCATGCGTTCGATGGTATCGTCTTGTGGTTGGCAGTAGAACCGGTGTCGACGGAGTTGACATCTTTATTGAGGACTATTACGAGCTCGTTCTAAATACATGCCCACATATCTCTCATATCTCCATCGTTTACATCTTTCAAGCTTTCTGCCCACGTGAGAACAATCTTGTCTTTCCCCAACAGATGCTCGTCATGTACGTACGACCACATTTAATAGAGGATGAAGTAGCCCCCCATCTTGATGTTTTCCGCTTGCTGCGCGCAGCTGAAATTGTTCTTGTGTGCGAAGGAAACCATTCTTAACTTGTGGATCAATGTAGCCTTTGAGGCTATTTTCGAAGAGAGCCTGGTCGAGAGAGGGTTTGATATTTTCATAACTTGTTTTCTTGTGGAGGGCCGAATCCATAAAAAAAGTACTACACCGCTTAGGTTCGACAATGATGAGAACCATGTGATCGCTGCGCAAAACATATCAACAAATATCAATCATATTTAGTTTGATACGAAATGGAAATTAAAATTTAAAGCATACTTATTTAGACGATGACTTACTAGGGACAATAGGCCACGAGAAGGCTTGTCTTGTCCTGATTCTCCAGCATGAACTTTGTAAGGTATTTCTCCATTCTTTTACGGCCGTTATTAGTTTTGAACCTTCCCTGGTGTGCTTTGATAGGCCATTATTAGTTAGAACTCTCATTGATTGTGAATAAGTTTTCTATCCACTGTTCAGCGGAGTGTATCCCTTTGGTTCTGATGGTAAATGATATTACTGATGAATGTTGGTTGCAGTTACGCATCGTTAGTATACTTTGGCGGCCGAGGGTGAGCTATATTATGGTCTTGGTACTGGAAATAAGCGACTTTAGTTTAATGCAGGATAACATCGTTATTGAATATTTGTTAGTATTGTTATAGTGTCACATCGTCAGCCTAGCGCGCGCGGCGTGCCGCCGCGCCGGTTTTGGTAGTGCTTATATATTTGATTTGAGCCCCTATGTGGATGATCCATGACCAATCTAAATTTTGCGCATAACAAATCGAGACACCAATTAAAAGAGAACTTTCAAGAATATAAATGATGACTAATCGCCACAAAAATTTAAAATATTAATCCGCAGTGATGTTGTGGGTTGGTCGATCACCAGCAACACAAAACAGAAGAAATAAGAGTAATATATGGGCCATCGTTTCTTCACTTTCGACGTCCTAAAATTGTAGAACCTCTTATAATTGTACACCTCAATACGTACATAGGCGATAGGCCAGAACCCAGTAGCTCACGAAATAGCACACAAAAGGCTCTAACTTAGGGAATAACTCTGTGAGGCGATGTTATTTGGCTAACAGCTAGTAGATACTCCCATAAAGAAAAATATTTTTAAATATAAAAAATAAAAATATATTCGGGCGTACATCCAACATTTTATATTCACGCACCAAGTTTCACGGAAAAAGCACATTTTGTGCGGGCTGTGTAAAATAACAAATTTGGGTATTATAAAACAACTTTGGGTGAGACATTTTTTTGTTTTTTAACACAAGCCACAAAAATTGTCATTTTTCCGTGAAACTTGATGTGTGAACATAAAATGTTCGGATCTACTGTTATTTAACATTTTAAAATATGATTTTGAACAATGGGAGAATACGGTCTATGATCCCAAGTGGATTTGCCATAACTCAGTAGATTTTCTTGTATAACAACAATAAGCTCATCGGCCAGAAAAGGCAGCACAATAGTAACAGTTGTTCCAATGGTAACGCGGGTCATAGGGAATGGTGGCCCGTGCTTTGAAATCTTTGAAATGTTCATCTGTTATTGGCGACCAAGTGCAACTATCGAGGTGGTATTGTAAGGGTTCATATCCACCACGGTGAAGTACAATTGTGTCACCTGCGATCGTAGGGATCTCCCCATAATAGGCAGTCATACTTCTTTGGATACCAAGGAAGAGAGTGTTGCCTCTTATGCTTGTTACCGGCACAATGTTGCCTAGAATAAGATCGGCTAGTCTGTAGACTAGCAGGCTCGTAGAGTCTTGGCGAAAATATGTGAAAATATGTTACAAAATTTCCTATCCAAACATGCTTTTTTCCTTCAGCTATTTATTCTGTGCAATGTGTATATACAATTATACATAACATGATTTAGATTTAATTCTAACGGCATAGTTATTTGTTACTTCCACTGCTATGTATTGCTTTCTTACAATGAATATACGTGATCCATCCTTCACCACTTTGATTAGATATTTTGGAGTTGACATCAGTGCCATTCAAGATCGACTACTGTCTAGAATGCAAAGATATTGAGCACTGTCGTGAAGAAGTTAGGTATTAAAAGTTATATTCTACATGAGTGCTTTTTAAGCTGGAACTAAGAATTTGGCTTGATGCCAAATGCAGTTATGGAACTCTTTGTTCCAAAGAGTAGTTAAATTTGTAGAAGATGTCATTGTTCCTCTTGGTTTGGAACTGATCAAGTTGTAGTGTGACTTCATTCAGCTGTCCTTTAGTTCCAACGAGATCTTATTGTTGACAATTTATAGTATGTGATATTCATATTCCTGTCGACCTTATGCATGCACAATATGATAATTTTAGAAGTGTCTTCCCAGACTGTTTAGTAATGCAAAAAGTATGGCCATCAGTGAAGTCTTTGACATGCGCTAGAATCTTCTCATTTTTTAATTCATAGGTGCAATAGCCATATCCGTAGGGTCAATCCCCAGACCAGGCTGTAACCATAAATGGCGATGAGAGAAAAGCTATTTCTTTCTGCTAGCCTCTGATGAAAAATCTTGATTTGTTAGTTATTTGGCTTCTGTTTTCAATCCAATCACAAAGATTTTACTTTTTACTTGGAGGTTGGAGCTAGATGATTGATATTTCCATCAACCAGTATGCATTGTTAGTGTACCTTTTCCTTACATTGAGGGCATTTTTTTTCATTATTTGTGCTGTGCATATTTTAAGTTCTAAACTGGTATAATGTTCAATTACACAGGGATTTTGAAGCTTTTGATTTGCGACTGAGGCTTCCTGCTGTGATTAGCAAATTGTACAAGCTTGCCAGCCGTAATGGTGGGATAACATATATACATTGTACAGCCGGACTTGGAAGAGCTCCTGCTGTGGCAGTACGTTCACATAGTCTTTCCCTTACTATTTCCCAATATGTTCTGATGTGCCAATAGGTTTACATGGTCTTGTCTCTTGTCATATAAGCTAATTTTATCCCCAGTCCCCACCCACAAAAAAAGAAGACAGGGGAGTAATTGAAATAAGCAATGTAGGTGTGCATTTGCTTAAAGTGCCATCCAACAGATAACAAATGTTATTACCGTACTGAAATCCATAATTCCTTAGATAATAACATAATCATCTTATTTGGAGTCAGCAAAATGTACAGTTTGCACAGAGTGCTTTGATAACTTGACTCTTGTGCTGTTGTCTTCATATTTTATCTAGCTCTTCCAATATTATTTGATGTTGTCCATAATCTTATCTACTGATAGTTCTCTAATTCTTTGAGTATTTTGCAAAATTTCAGCTGGCATATATGTTCTGGATTCTTGGTTACAATCTTAACGAAGGACATCAGCTACTACAGGTAGTATTATGAACTTGAAATCTTTTCCATTACCGTTACCGTTGTGGAACGTACACAAATGTTGCCAGGGAAATAATTTAATAGGTAACATAATCCAGCAACCAGCTCCTTGTTTGCACCTCTCTCTTCACTGTCTTCTGTAGTAGATTCAAGTTAACTTTTACCACATGATGAGTTATCTTGCTTTATTATTCTTCCGGAATTAAAATCTAATCATTTATTATCTTGTATAGTAAAAGGCCTAGCTTTCCAAAGTTGGAAGCTATTAAATTGGCAACTGTTGACATTGTAAGTGGCGCTAAGATGTATTCTCTGTTTGTAGTTATGATGGAGAAGATAAACAGATTTCTGATATATTTGTCCGTCCTGGATCTTTTTTTTTGAAAGGATCCAATTTCATATAACAGGAACTCAGTACACATTACAAAGAAGTCCAGAAAAGAAAAGAAATTACAAAAAGGACCCTGCAACATGCAAAGAACCCCCTGAGCCGCTGGAAGAAATCGCAATTGGATCCACTGCCATCCCCAAGCTCCTAGCGAACGCCGGAGTCGCCGTACCTCGTGCCGGCGGTGAGATCGCACCTCCACCTTGTAGAAGACCGCTGAGCCGTCCGCCGCAGGCGACGGAAACCGAAGACGTTGAAAGAACACGGCCACAGCACCATCACCACCGCTCCACCCTTCATCCCGCCGACCCGTCGTCTCTGAGGACCACCATCAACAAACCCTCCACCTCCGACGGCCGCTCCCCTCGCCACCTTGGCCGGCCAGAGCAAACACGACGAAGCAAACCACCACCAACAGCAAAACCGGAACAGCTCCCACCACCCGCTCCACCCCTCGCCGCCACGGCCGGTCAGAGAAGCAGAGGAAGAGAGACTTACCGGAGAAACCAGACCCCAGTTCCTCCACAGCAGAGCTGTGGCGAAGAGAGGAACAGGGTACGAAAGCTCGATGCGAGGCCCACCATCTCCGCAGCGACGAGCACCCGCCGAGCACACACGACCTCCGGCCGCAGCACGGAAGCAGAACCAAGCCGCTCTCACCACGGCACCGCCGGAAGCCGCACCGCGCGAAGGAGAGAGCCGCACCTTATTTTCCGTACGCGGACGCCGAGCCTTCTCCTCGCCGCCGCCGGAACCTAAACTACCCCTAACTACGCACCAGGAGACGAGGAACCAGATCCCCACCTCACCCCGCCGCCGGAGCGACGGGAGAGGCAGAGATCCAGCCTCGCTCCGGCGAGGAGGAGGGAAACACGGACTCGCCCTTATCCGCCGCTCTCAACTGTGTCCGTCCTGGATCTTTGTTCTAACTGATGACTGTCTTATCCTTTAGCCGACGGGCTTGTCAAAAAACTGCATCACTTTAAAGTGGAAAAATGGTAATTGTTCTTCTGTTGAAATTTCGGGGCTTGACATTGGATGGGGACAGGTATGTTTATTCTTAAACTATGCCTTGTATATATTTATCGTGTTCGAAATTTTCCATCTGGTGGTGTGTAGAATCTACCTTATTAATATATGCTGTTGCACCGAACACTCTTAACTGATTTATTTTTATGTCTTATACTCCCTCCGTTCCTGTGAATAGGGCGTATAAATTTTTTCAAATTTTCGTCACAATGTAAGGCGCAGGGTGCGATCTACCTAGTCTTTTCCAAAACTAACCCTCACAGCTGTACACATTGATTAGACAAATCTGGAGAGTAGCGGTTATTCTTGCCCTCCCATTGGCCATGCATGGCGCATGGAGAGAGCAACAGAAAAATTACTAGAGGAGCAGTTATTGCGGCCATGGCTATTGGTCTTGCATGTTGCATGCGTTGCATGCAGGTATGGAATCGAGAACAGATCTAGCGACTTAATAGGGGCAGGATTGGGAAGATCTTACGAAGCTGGACACTTCTTAATCCACGAGCCCAAATTTATACGCCCTACTCATAGGAACGGAGGGAGTATTTATTTCCTGTACTTATACAGAAAATCCCCCTGGCATATGATAAGGAGAAAAGAGCATGGTTTCTTGAGAGGGAGTTACCGGTGAGTATCGAAGTAACTATTACACCGAAAGCATTTACATCGGAATACCATCGGTCTGTAATATCAAGCTTAATGCTTCATGAGTCTTGCATCGTAACAATGCCCTTAGATATAAGGGTTCTGCATATCGTGATATATTGCCACCGAAGAAAGTTAATTTGAACCATAGTAATGGCCATCTAATTGATCCAAGTTACAATGGAGACATTCATTTTGTTCCCTTAACAAATTTTGATTCACCATGTCTGTTGCACACTTTTCTTGATTTGTGTCCAACTTCACGCTCACTGTATCTTACACCTTCTGTACTTATGTTTCCCTGAAGGAAGGACGGTATGAGTACAAATACGTAGTGGATGGCAACTGGTTGTGCAATGAACATGAGATGACCAATCCGAACGCGGATGGCCATGTGAATAATTACATACAAGTGAGATGTTTCCCTAATTCCACGGACTGTCTTGCATATACCACTATTCCAGCATGGCTTACACCCTCCTTGCAGGTTCCTAGGGACGACGCCAGCGCCGAAGAGCAAGCAATGAGGGAGCGGTTGACTGGTCAGAACCCTAATCTTACAAAAGAAGAGAGGCTGATGATCAAAGAGTACTTGGAACAATATAGTGGGCAATAAGAGGTTAGCCCAAATCATCCAGGCTTCCGTGCTGCAATTTTGATGTTTTTCATATACACTGTAGTGTGTAAACAAATTGTTCGGATGGTTAACTAATTTATGCCATGATTCTGCAGAACTTTCCCTGCTCCGATCACCAGGGGTGCGATCTGCTCGCTATGGAGCTGGGAACGCCTGCTGATGAATCTCTCTAAGTACTAAGCTCCCTGAAATTCCAGGCTCCTGGTGCCTCCACCTCCTCCTTAGCTATGTGGCCCACTTGTCATGCACAAGTAGATGGATCCATGTGGTCCCGGCTAGACCATGTTGAGTGAAAGTGATTTAGTACATAACTACATATTTAGAATTTGAGATATAATGTATACGAAATATATGCGCGTCGACGAGTAGATTTCATTCCGTGATTGGTTTCAAATTTCATTATTTGTAACTTGTTAATATTGGAACGAAGTTTGTACTATTTTAGTCAATTTTTATCAAATTCGTCGCACTCGTTCAACCGTTTGAAAATTCCTTCGATGAGTAGATCCATCTCTCTGTTCTCCACAACTTTCGCGTTGTACCTTTTTCATTACGGCAGACATATATGTATAGATTTTATACTGTACATATTTACGTGTATGTCCGCTCCCGCCGCAAACTTCAACGCCCGCGCAGGCCCATCCGCTACCTCCGCCGCCTCAATGCCGTCGTGCCGCGCCGTTATTCCTTCCGCCGCTTCTCATATGGTTGTTATGTAGATGAATTAGTTCAAGTGTCACTTGTAAGAAAAACATAGTATACAACCAAACGCTCGTGTTTGCGTCTCTCCATGTACACGTAAAAATCAATACAGTCAAGCAAATTTAGTGTAGAATATGGCCTAGACCACGTTTCTCCTTAGCCAGCCTTTGGTGAGTCACAGATGCAATACGTACGAGTAACCAAACATGTCCTTCGATGTGTTGTCTCATCATTATCGCTAACTCCTAGATATGGAGTTTTGTAAAATAAAAAAATAGTACGTATAAATTGGCGAGGTTTGTTATAGTGAAACATGTTAAAATTGCATATTTTATCTGGCAACTATAAGGGCTGTTTTGAAGTTGTTGCTTCGATACACCGATGATATGGTAAGGTACATGGTAAAATTATGTTGATTCTTAGTATAAAGTACCAGTTCTATATGGTTGGCTAGCTGATAAACACTGAAGATGTTTTTCTTTAATCCCACACGTGAGTTGCTTTCTTTCACTGCACACATAAGTTGCTTTATTTCACTGCGTACATTTATACCAGGTCATGATTGATCAAGCGATTTACCTTAGTGGCAATCAATAGTTAGATAGTTAGCTTCTTCAAATGATAATAGAGATTAGCTTTCTATCTAAAGTAGAAATTAGCATTTTGCTAGAAATGCATGACATCTCAGTTGAATAGTTAATCCCTTCAAATGACAGCAGGGGTTATCACGAAATAATACAAATTAATAGACTATCATTTAAAATGTGTTACATTTTTGGTTGTTGTCATGTGTATTTTAGATTTATGCTTCGGGTTATTCTAATTACGTTCCCAATCCATTCACATGTACTAGACTGTTTTCATGTTTTACAAAATAAGCTGCAACGCCATCTGCTTCGATGCCATCCTAGCTAGGGAGATAGGTAAATAAGACGAGCAATTCATGGAGCTGACGATGTACTAGAAGACATTTGTTGTTATGAAAATATCATTGGTCTTATTATTAGCATGTTGAATCCATAGTTTCGTGTTATTTTTTATTGTACTATATTGAATTGGTTTGGAAAATTATTGCAGATGAAACTGTAAACATTTCATGATACTGTACTAACATTTTTTGAGCAACTATTGTTATGCACTACGACTTATGAGTTTGAAACCTTTTTTGTCAAAAACTTTATGCCAAACATTAGCCTTATAACACTCACAAGTTTGTTATTACGAATAAAAATAACATACTTTGTCTATCGGTCAAACTAAAAAAAGTTAAAACGCCTCATTCAAAGCACAATAGCAACAAAGAAAAAAATAAGGAACAAACCAATTAAACGAAAATCAGCTAAAGCGGGCGCGGCAACACGCCCTTACCTTCTAGTTTACCCAATACAGGGAGCCAACAACATAACATTGTGGTGAAGCATCGTGTTGTACTCGTATTATAGCTAATTTTAAGTCTACAAACTTTTCCTCTCATGTAGTACCGATGTAAGATGGTTTAAAAAAAATGAAGGAAACGACAAATGCCGCACATTTTGCCCAATTCACACAAAATATTTCTCTATATACATCTGCATCTTTCTCTCTCTATAGAAAATGTTCGACCTCTCACGTCATGGTGGCAAGCATCGGACCGGGGGCACGACATGACTATATGTTAGAGCATCTACACCGGGGGCCTCCAAATTCGTGTTCGGCACCCCCCAATCGAGGCCCAATTGGGGGTGCCGGACATGTGTCCGCCCATGTCCGCCCCCCAAACGCGAGCAAATCATCGAACACCTTGCGGGAGGTTTTAAGCATTTCAATACGAATTGATGTAATAAATATTACAACACAAGTTCAAATTCGAAATACAAAGTTTAAATACGAATTCAAGTTTAAACCATGACCTATCAAGCAGCCGCTGGCTGAGTCGCTTTCATGGTCCACAAGTGGTGCATGAGATCATCGTGCAGCTGCTTATGCATTGTTCCATCACGAATTTCCCGATGTATGGCAAGAAATTCTGCATACTGCGTCGGCACGCCCGGCTATGGATGGGCCATAGGCCCCTGGAAATCAAACACTTCGCCGACCAGTTGCTTCCTCGTATCACGCTCGTCTTCAATGATCATGTTGTGCATCATAACACAAGCATTCATGATCTCACACATTTCATCTAGCGACCATGAAAGACAAGGGTAGCGAACAACGACAAACCTGCCCTGGAGCACACCAAAAGCCCGCTCCACATCTTTGTGAACTGACTCTTGCCTCTTTGCAAAATGACAATCTGCCTCGCCGTGAGGGTTGTGGATGGTCTTCACAAATGTAGACCAAGTGGGATAGATGCCGTCAGCAAGATAGTACCCCTTATCGTACTCATGGCCATTGATCACATAGTTGTATGGTGGAGTTAGGCCATCACAAAGTTTTTTGAACACATTGGATTTGTGGAGCACGTTGATGTCATTGGCGGCACCGGCGGTGCCGAAATATGCATGCCATATCGAAAGAGCATAATCTGCCACGGCCTCAAGTATAACACTGCACTTTCCGTGGTGCCCTGACTTGTACATCCCTTGCCAAGAAAACGGCAGTTCTTCCAGTTCCAATGCATGCAATCGATGCTTCCAAGCATCACTGGAAATCCTCTTGCTTCGCCTTGTGCCAAGAGACGAGCCGTGTATGCCTCAGTTGGTATCCTCAGATATCGCTCTCCGAACACCTTCACAACTGCCTTACAGAATCTGTAGGTGGCTTCGACGGTGGTGGACTCAGACATGCGGAGATAGTCATTCAACGCATCGGCGGGAAGCCCGTAAGCAAGGCACCGTATGGCCGTCGTGCATTTCTGAAGTGATGAAAACCCAAGGAGGCCGGTGCAGTCTCTCTTCAGCTCGAAGTACTCGTCGTATTCCCGAACGCAATGCACAATCGTACTAAACAATGACCTGCTCATCCTAAAGCGCCGGCAAAATTCATGAGGCAAGTTCGTCGGATTGTCGACAAAGTAATCTTGGTACAAGAGCATGTGCCCAGTTGCTCTGTTGCGTTCCTTGTTGGCCCTCCGCCCCTTCTCTGATCCTCCAAACTTCGGCGCCGCGTCTTCCTCGATCGCGGCCTGTACAAGTGCGGCCATGACCATCTCATTCTCCTCGATGTCGGCCGCAAGGGCGGCATCCTCATTCATTATTTCAAAAAACATGACCTCGTCGTCGCTGTCCATGGCCTATTGGACGAAAGAAAGCAATGGAACAAAGCCACAAATGAAGAATCAACCATATGAGCCTACGAACGAATGGTCGAACAGGTTGCGGGCGGGGTGGGAGGAAAGAAGAGGCGTACCCTAGCTACGCCGGCGCTGGACTGGTCGCAGCCAGGCGGGGAACGGCGGCACGTGTGTCTGCGTTGCCGCTCTGGCTAGGTTCCCGAGGTGCGAAGCAAGCAGGTGGCGACGAGAGTGGCGGCGATGGTGCGAATCGCCGGCGAGAGAAAAAGAGAAGGAGGGTGTGGGGAGCGAATTATTCAGGTCACGCCAGGGTTGTGTGTATGACGGGCGGGCCAGCCCTGTCAGGCGCATGTCCGCCCCCATGTCCGGCACCCCGAGAGGGCCTCAAGTTGGAGGCCCTCTCAGGGGTGCCGGACACGATTTTGCTCGGGCGACCCTTTGGGGGTGCCGCTGGTGGCGTTTTTAGGTGTCCGGACCCCCAATGGGCCTTTGGGGGGTCATTTGGAGGCCCCGGTGGAGATGCTCTTAGCTTCAACAGCCCAGCCACCGACATCGCCAATTCCATCCCATGCTCCACGATCATCTCACTTAACGTCACCTCACGCGCCACTGCTTCTTGCCCCGACTCGCACAATCTGCAAGCTTCCTCTTTTTTCGAACCGCCTTGGCTGACACCGGCCTCCTCTTCCCCTCATGTAACGTCAGCGGCGCGCGCTCCTTGTCTTTCTCGACACGACCCTCACCGTCGTCCACGTAAGGTAGGACGAGTAGCCAAGGTTGCCGTCCTTGTGATGCTTGAGCCCGTCCACTATCTGCTGCCTGTCTCCGTCGTTCAGCTTGGGCTGCTCTGGCAGCTGCTTCGACCGGAACGCCCACACTCAACGTCGACGTGGTGCCGACCCTTCGTCACCGGCACGACCAGCTCGTTCTTCGTCACGAAGCCGTGCCACTTGTCGATGAGGCGGAACCCGCCGTTGGAGACGAGGTACCTGAGCCTCATGTCATACTCTCTCCCGTCACCGTCGTAGACATTCACGCGCAGCCCGAGCTCAAACTGGAAGATGAAGTACGCCTCCTTCTCGCTCAAGAGGCGGGTGATGGGGTGGTCTGCGAGGAACTCGGGCTTGCACGACATCAGCAGCCGGTTCTGGTTACTGCACACGTTCGCTCTTGTTCATGGTCTTGGTGCGGACGAACTGCGCCGCCTTGGCGCCGAGAGCCTCCAGGCAGCCGCTCAGCTCCGCGCCCCGCCGACTGCCGCGGCCTGTCGTTCTTGTTCGTTTTCTTCTTCTTCTTTGCTCGTGCCGCCGCCGCCATGGGCCCGTTGCACGCGGCCTGTGGGAAGAGCCGCCGGGCGAATCGTACGCCTCCGCTCGGTTTGTCTTGGATGTCGTCGTGCATGAGTTTCTTCTGCTGCATCGCCGGCAGTTCGGACGTGACGGGATTGGACGGTTTGGGCAGAGCGTCGGCCGTGTCGTGCCGGTGGGCCTGAACTGGAACCCCGTCGGCGCTGGTAGCATCTTCGACCCGTCTCTTCTTCGGTGGTAATATCACAAACGAATTGCCGGCACCGCTGCTACTAGCATCGCTGCTTGTCGCCCTCTTCTTTAGCGGCAAGAGCGATTTCTCGATGATTGGCGGCTGCCGGCGCCAGGACGACGTGTGATGGCGTGAATCACACGTTCGTTGGAAGACCCCAAGAGTAAGGTATGATGCAGTTCAGCAGCAAGTTTTCCCTCAGAAAGAAACCAAGGTTATCGAACCAGTAGGAGCAGCAACTCTTCAGAAGGTTGTTGGTGGCTCGCATGGCGCAACACGATCACCAACGTGGAATCTGCACACAACACAATCAAACTACTTTGCCCCAACGAAACAGTGAGCTTGTCAATCTCACCGGCTTGCTGAAAACAAAGGATTAAACGTATGGTGTGGAAAATGAGTATTAAATTGCAGAGAATGAAAAAGGAACAGTTTGCAGTTTGTGGTGGTTTAATCAGTGTAAAAGAATGGACCGGTTCCACAGTTCACTAGTGGTGTCTGTCCATAAAAGATAACTAACATGTTGGGTGAACAAATTACAGCTGGACAATTGACAAATAGTGAGCGCATGACAATACATATATATGACATGATGATTACTATGATATTTAATTGTGCATTACGACATAATACATAGGCCGTTATCCAACAGCGTCTATGACTAATAATCCACCGCCGGGTTGTCATCCGAGTCCCCCGTTGGTATTAAGTTGCAAGCAACGGATAATTGTATTAAGTAAAGTGCGTAATGTAAACAAATACATATGACCGTGGACATAGCATTGTTAGGTTATCCCTAGTGACAACAGCACATCCGCGACCTTAGAAGTTCATGTCGCACTCCCAGATTACCGGAGGCATGAACCCAATATCTAGCATAAATGCTCTCTCTTGGAGTTACAAGCATCTACTTGGCCAAAGCATCTACGAGTAACGGAAAGCATGCAAGATCTTAAATAACATAGGGCATAGATTGATAATCAACTTGATATAGTATTCAATATTCATCGGATCCCAGCAAACACAACATGTATTATTACAATAATATGATCTTGATCATGTAGGGCAACTCACAAGATCTAAACATGATGGCACAAATTGGAGAGACAACCATCTAGCTACTGCTATGGACCCGTAGTCCAAGGATGAACTACTCACGCATCACTCCGGAGGCAGGCATGGTGATGTAGAAGCCTCCGGTGACGATTCCCCTCTCTGGCAGGGTGCCGGGAAGAGGTTCTAGACCCTCCCGAGTTAGGGTTGACGGCAGCGGCGTCTCTGGATCTTTTCGTGGATAATGGCTCAGGCCCTTATGGTTTTCGCGTCGGGGGGAATAAGTAGGCGAAAGGGCGGCGGCTGACGACCTCGAGGGGCCCACACCACCCTAGGGCGTGCCAGGGGGACCCGCGCCCTAGTGGCGTGTGGGGCCCTCCTGGCTCTCCTCTGTTGCTCTTTTTGTCCTTTAGGTGTGTTCTGGTAAAATAGGGATCCCCGTGAAGTTTCGTCCAATTCCGAGAATATTTCCAGACTAGCTTTTCTGGAATACAAAAACAGCAGAAAACAGGAACTGGCACTTCGGCATCTTGTTAATAGGTTAGTCCCAAAAAATGTATAAAAGTGATATAAAATAGATGCAAAACATGTAGCAATTGGTATAAAACAAGCATGGAACATCAAAAATTATAGATACGTTTGAGACGTATCAACGTGCCGATGGTTTTTCCGGCGATGATGCTCCGAGCTCTAGGATAATCCGCCAGGATTGGCTGCTTCGATTGCATGTCGTACCACGACGCGTCGTCTTCGTGTCGGAAGCAGCCCGAGGAGCTGCAGCGATTTCCTGGACGATCTCTTGCCTCTTGGGGAAAGATCTGTCTCCCAAGTATATATTGGCTGGAGATTTATCAAGTCCGCTTCAGATACGGCACCACCGGCCCTGTTGTCTTGGAGGACGGGAGTTGGTGTGTTCGTGTGCGATACGAACAGAAACTGAAGTATGGTCGGTTCCCGGTGGCTAAGCCCCAGGCGGCTGCACTTCGACGCGGCTTTCTCCGGCGCGCCGGACACTTACATGATAATTTGCTTGACATTTTTCACGGGAGTATGCAGACGAGACCTTTTCAATTTTGTTGTATATAAGTTGTTAGTTGCCGCCTTTTATTTACGGTTTTGCTATTTCTTATTGAGTGATAATTAAGTTAAAACTCAATTAATTCTAATCCCGTCAGATTTACAACGTGATTCGTGCGGTATGTGATTTGCACATGAGTTGCAACTTAATTTTTTCAGTTGCACATGGTTGCAAATAGGTTGCATCTGAGATTTTTCCAGTTGTAGATGGATTGCACATGAGTTGCAAATAAAAATTTCCGAGTTACACATGGGTGCACATGAGTTGCGCCTGCAACTGAATGACATCATCTCAGTGAGAATGAAGTTAATTCTCACTCGATTTAGGTCTAGTCTCTCCCTTTTGTTTAATCTCATAAAATGTTATGCATGGTACTGCAGTTTTGCTATTAAATGGAAACAACAAAGAGACAATCTATTGGAAAATTCATTTCGAGTAAAAAAAAGTCTTTTCAGAGAACTAAATTTCTTTGTCCGCATAGAGCACCATAAATTTCACTACCGGTGGATCCAGCTCATTATAAAAGATACAGCCCGAAGGACCAAGGAAGCCCACTGCGAAGCTAGAACCTTTTGGGACAGAGGACAAAGTTGACTCCTCTAGGTGGCGCACTAATAAGGACTGTGCCAATGTATCATTTCTTAGCACGATATTATAGGAGTATTAAATATTTAAGATATAACTAGTATACAATGCATTGTTTACTATGTGTTGTATCTCCATTTAATGATTTGGAGCTGATGCATGCATATGATTGGGTTAGAACCTTTTTTGCCTATGGCCACGTGCAAAGGTTGTATCTTAGTTAAGCTACAATCTCACTCTCTCTCTTCATTAACTAGTATGTCACGTAAGCAAAATGCATATAAAACCACGCTAAAAACCTTGCATTTGGCATAGGCCTAAGAGCATCCACAACCCAGCGGCGCCTAATTAGATGCTTAAATATTTAACAAATCAAAGAAATAAAATCGACAGCTAAGCCCTCTCCCTCGTGACGCTCAGCACTTTTTTGGGACGCTGATTAAATGCTTTCATATGTTTCGGATGTCCACGCGCTAGGAAAAAGAGTTAGCGCCAAGCAATAGGATTTGCGCCCAGGATCGAAGTTTACAACTACCGATGGGCCAAGATTGGAATCCTGACGGCTACAACTTAGGATCCGGTTGTGGATGCTCTAAGCGTAGACTTCTCGAACTAACGCTGGCACATCAACTACCCCAAACTTCGCTGTTAAGACAGGAGATGACGTATCTATAAAGATTGAAGTATCTACTCTGCTCCATTATGCACTAAACACAACTGTAACCATAATCAATTAAGATCAACCATCGTCTCAATTCATTGTAACCAGGTCTCACTACACTATATAAAGCGAGGCCCGGAGATCATTTGAACAAGTTCTTCGGACACAATACAATTAAGCAGCATTAGGTTTTTCCCTAGGGGCGAACCAAGGTAAATCGCATGTGTCTCCTATTGCTGTATATACATGTGTCTCCTGTTGCTAGATATGCACTGCTACTATCCATCACATTTTTTATGTCGACTGCGAGCCCTATGGCTGACCTTGTGAAGACACGTCAACAATGAGTTTGAGGGGGTGAGGGTGTTAGAGTACTTATAATGTTGTATATTTTCAACATAGTATAAGGGATTTATGTATATTTCCTTTATTGTACCCCAATTTTGTGTATTGTATATTTGCCCCCTTACAGGTATTCAATAGAGATAAGTTGTATCTATAACACTGGCATGATATCTATGGCCACGATGGAGGGCATGAGAACTAGTGGGACGTCACCATCTATGGTCACCACCCCACGCTGTCGTTCTGGTCGCCACCAGCGAGGCAGATTTTTTTCGATAAAGAAAATGTATTAATATCGCGAAGATACAAATTATACCCAGCCTCTGCGCCAACAAGATGTCTGACGATATCTAGGATGCATTCTCCAAAACCAACGTCTGTAAGAACAAAAAATAATGCACAAGCGTTATCGTCGCCCGATCAAAAATCTTAGATATTCTCACTGGAGAAAGATCGAGTTCTCCAAAACCATGCCTTCAACAAGGCCATTGTCAGGTACAACCAATAAAGGCCATACCTTGGGTTCTCACCCGGAAAACACGCCTCGGTACTCGAGGAGCACCACCAAAATTGAAGTCTCCCAGTGCTGCTGCCCCACTTGTCAAGGTCGCTGCTGCAAAACAACCAGGCTCAAAAGCATCATGTGTGGAACTCGGACAGGAACAACGACCCTCAGCCATGCCCGCACTTCCTGCTGTGAAGCAATGTTTTCAACGCATCTGAGACCCGCCACCACCAATACGGTCTTCCAATTATATCCATCTTGACATTACCTGCGACCACTGACACCATGGATATCGCAGGTCGACATGTCCAATGGTGTCAACGAAGAGCGTGGCTTCGCGACACACCCCCTTGAAGCCCCACAGGCTGATAGTTGCGGGCACGCATGAACGAATCACGTCCAATCCAGAGATCCAGGAGCATCATGTGCCAATCCATGAGGTCCGACTTCGGAGAAATCCGAAACTCCTCGACGGTCAAATTAAGGACGACTGGCAGCAAGTGGGACGGCGATTTGGATGGAAGAAGACCAGGCGTCCACCCTTATTCGAGGCAGACAAGCAGGGCCCCATGCTGCCATCCGCCTCCTAATGGAACCGGCCACGCCGACCTCCCCCGCCGGCAACCTAGGAGGCTGCGATCAGCAGAGGATAGGGTGACACGCGTCGCCTACAGTCTGGGCCAAGGGGCCGCAAAGATCACGAACATGCTGACGATGCGACCACCATCTTGTCATCGATGAAGAAGACACGTGCCTGCGCTGTCTCCACGAACCACGCCGCCGCGCCTCGCCAAGCGCTGCATCACCGCCGACCATCGCATCCCACGCAGCCAACCGATGAGCGAGGAGGGGTGGCAGCTTCGCCGGTGATGATGAGGAGAGGGAGGGGGAGGGGAGGGCCTAAGAGGTGGTGGCAAGGAGGGCTTCCGGCCGCTCACGTGAGCAGCGTGTAAACCCTATGTTTTGATAGCTCAATTTAAATTGGGGGAGAATTTCACTTCCCCGTTCCCCAGCCTCTGCACCAACTAGGATGCACACAAACTTTAAAGTACGAGTATTAGGATTTTTATCTTGGTTACTAGTTAGTGTGCACGTGCCATGCACGTCTTTGCAATAACTTCACAATACTTTGCTGTAGTGAGTCTAATTCCCATATTTCAAGATTAAATATTTTTGTATTGTCACGAGATTTCTTATATTCAAACTTCTTTCCGAAGGCATTTAGCTAGAGCGATTATCGCGGCAACACTTATCGAAGGCACACTCACATCGATCCTTCTACCCATGCGGCGGACGCACCAACTAAACACCCTCAATTCTGCCGTGTCTCCATGACTCCATGGCACTACCGGAGGGTGAGGCAAGGTGTAGAGGGTGTTACTTTTTCTTAGCAAAAAAAAAACAGGTTTTCAACAGAGTATAGTCAAAAGATCATATAAAATTAGTGTCGTGAGCTATAGGACAAAACTGGATAGGTTGAGCTTTTTTTTTGCGAGGAAACAGCCGGATTACATCAAGGTATTACAGAAAGGATCTCCACAAACATTGAAATTACAAACCAGTCCTCCTGTAGTTCGATGCCGGCGACGACGAGAGAAACGTGCCGATGGCGCGCCGCCGCTCCTTCTCCACTGACCTTGGATGGGAGAAGATCCCCGAGCGGACGGGAAGTCTTCGGACCTCGAACTCCGGGGAGCCTCCGCCTCGCTCCGTCGCCAACAACGCCTCGTTGACCTCCAGCTGCTTCGAAGGTGTCGACCAGATCCGCCGCGGCGAGATCTGGAAGGGGATCCAGCGCACACGGCGACCCCGAGGGGCCGCGAGCACGCAGAAGGCAGCGCTCCGCCACGCCACTCCAACGAGCACCGAGGCCGGAGAGGAAGAGCTCCACCTGCAAAACGCACACCAACATCAGCCGCGCCACCACCTCCCTGACGCCGCCGACGAAGTCCCTAGCAAACCCTACGCTATATACACGCCGGGGCCCGAGGTTCCCCCCACCTCCCGCCGCCGAAGCGGCAGACGGAGGGGAGGGAAACCGGCGAGCCGCCGGCGGCGAGGTGGATCTGACGGGGGGGTTCAGAAAATCGCCTCTCGAGACGCGGGAGAGGATAAGGGTCCAAGGCTCTGGACAGGTTGAGCTTCACCTGAAACTTGCCCTTGTGGCTTTTTTTTTTGGGCAAGGAGAAGGCATGTGCGTGCATGAAGAAATTATGCAAGGAAAAATAGTTCAATAAGATGTATACCATGAAAAGAAATCCTCTGGGATCCATTATTTGAAATAAATATTTCCAGTATTACAAACCAATCCAATATGCCATGTTATATTTAATTTATTTGTTGTTCACTACAATGGGAGTATTTTTCACAGAATGTTTAAGTGTTTATCTGCTACATGCTAACTTTCTTAAGTGGTACCCTAACTGATGAATCATTTTAGTCCTAGATTTCTTCATCAACTACAAGTACTAAAATTATAGATATAAAAGGGGATTGAAAAGAGGAGTAACCTTCATAAGAAGCATCTTAGGGCACTTTCTCATTTCAGTTGCATCGCCCAGCGACTGCACTGGTGTCATCTTCCTGCCGTAGCCCACATAGAGAAAGAGGTGGAACTGAATATTGTCTTCGGCACTAAGGGATTTGTGAGTTGTGAGTTGTGACTACCAGCTAACTGTAGAGAGAACCCACAATTGTCATCTTCCATTTCTGAAACTGGGTGACATTCAAAATGAATCTATATGGCACAGGATCGGAGCTCTCCATCTTCTGACCCTGTTTATGAAAACACGAAGATTAGTCACTAAAATGAAATTGAAGAGGCATATCTGCAGAAATATTCCCGACGATGATCATAATTCTGCAAAGAAAAAGGAAAGACATATCATCAACTTAGCTACATACCACACCGCTTCGTGTATTCCTTGGCCTCATTTTGCCACGAATGTGCTACATGTATTTGTTCTTTGCAAACACACATTGAAGAGAACTTTATAAAGGAAAAGATCCGGTAACAATCATGACTCCACATTCATAGTCCTGGTGCACCAAAATTATCCTAACAAAAATGGAGCTGGCCTCCAGACCTACATGGGTATCGTTCTATGTAGTGCTTTGTGATTGAAGCAGTAAAAAACTTTAGGCACAAAAATTAGTGAAAAAATGTAGGAAAAATGCTAGTATCTGTAGTTTTGCAACTCTGCATCGTTTTGTTGCCCGACAGGTGATTAGTAACATTACACGAAGAAGAAAAAGTGGAATCCACCGATATACCTGAACTTTGTTGATCTCCAGCTCAGCCTTTTCTCATCAAATGGTGTTTCCATGCTAGTTATTTCACCTTTTCACTCGCGTATCTGAATTAATTCACCAAAAATTTGACACACATAGTGAGATACCTGAAGGATCCAACGTAGTAATGCTAAACAACACAAGGAATTGGCGTTGTCACGGACCACGGCGCGGCGTTTGCAAGCAAATTCTATGCATTTTGTATATGACCGTCCATGCCGCTGCAGACATCCACCTTTCTGATGCCACTGATCTGGCGTGCAGGTTCCACCTGCTCGGCGACGGCTAGTGTCGGACTAACCAAGTTGGCGGTGACATTCACGGCACTTCCTCCATCGTCATCCGCGGTGTCAACTCTGAAAGAAGAATCAAACATTAAAAACAAATACTTCTACAAAGCAAAAGGATGAAAAATCAAGAAAAAAAGATAAAAAAATATAGAAGCTATTGAAACGGTTAGAATGGAGGAATGATCACTTAAATGTGACAACTAAAAGATTGCAGCTACCGGTGGCCCAACAATGATGGAATATTGAAAGCGACATGGCATTCCAACATGAGTCCTGCTAGTCTCAATTGTGCTTTTAGCATCTAAAAAATCTGAAGTAGAAATGCTTAGTTCGACAAGACAGTATATTAGAACTGTTTTTTAGATAAACATATATTAGAACTGTAATTTCTTGTTCAGACATAGAAAGGATAAAAAATCATGTTTGTGTGTGTGCATTAGATGCAAGTTTCTTCTCGGAAGATGCAGTACAATCAGCTACCTGGCACATCTGCCGAGTGAATGAACTGCAGTACGATCAGCTAGATTCACGCGACGCTTAACCTCGGCTACACGGATGTTGTGGCGCGTAGACGGAAGGGCAGAAGGCCAGCGGTTCAGGCCTAGCGCAGGCTTCGATCGCTGGCGCATGGCAGCGCGGACTCCAGCCCAGCACAGGTGCTCGGACGGTGCAAGGATAGCCGGCGCTCCCTTCAGCCAAGGAATCCGGATGCAGACGAAGCGGGCTATCTGGTCCCCACAGCAAACGGGGCCAGCGCAGTCTGGGCGCTCTTTTGAGCCGAGGGTGCGGCGTCGTGGAAGGCAGTGCCCGTGAAGGCGGTGTTCGGCCGCGGATCCCGCCTGAGAGCGTGTCAGGGTCCGCATCCCCCGCGTGCGTTTTGTCGGTGGCCAGCCAGAGAGACGGTGGTGCCTCTGATGGCGTCCTCGGGCCACGGCGGCTTCACGCGAGAAGGGGGCAGCACCGAGCAGTCGTGGAGTCGATGGCGTCCCGATTGATGATCCTTGATGGCAGACACGGGATCAGGCGAGGAGGAGAAGATAGTTCCGGCAGCGACAATTTCGCGAGGCCGGACTGGAAGGGAACCGCCCTCCGTGCGGCGGGGCTTGGCGTCGTGGGAGCGGGGACGCACAGCGCAACAAAGTCGGGCAGGACATGTTCTGCCGGTCGACAGGATGTATCCAGTCCGTCGATCTGCTTTTGAGATGATCAGGTAAATAGACACCATTAGATTTTAATAGGTGGGGTTGATCTAAGGATGCCGAATGGTCTGTGTACACTTTTCTGGGTGGACATAGAGAAGTTCAAGTTCTCTCTTTTATTAGTAGTGGAGAATAATCAAGCCTGCTCCTCAGAACAAATTGCATGAGTATCCTCAAGTATAAATAGGAACCTAAATTCGCGTACCTTAGGATTTGGAATTGGGTGTTGGGTTTGTATTCACTCCCCAACTAGTTGAGCTAGGCCCACCCTATAAGAGGTGACAGTACACGATACACAGATATACACCAAAAGCCGATTCTTCTTAACTCGTTTCCTTTCATACGGGACTGGATTAAAAATTGTGGGCAATCAAATGAGCTGCAATCAAATTGCTGTGTGCGGTGCTCGCCTAGGGTAATCTCGGTGCGTGGGTGGACTTGGGAGCAGGATTTGCTAGTTGGGCCGCTTGGGCAACTAGGCTAGAAAGGAATATACATGGTATTTTTTTGATTTTAAGCGAGTTAAACGAGCTTAACGGGTTACTCGGTAACTCGGCCCGAAAAGCTCGAACTCGTTGTCACAAATTTAAAAACTCGGCTCGGCTCATTTAGTTTCGAGTTCGAGTTGAGTCGAGTCGCGAGTTACTCCTTTAACTCGCGAGTTTCGAGTTTTAATTTCAGCTCTACCCTTGTACCCTCCAAATATAAAGGCACAAGCAAAGCCAAATACGCCCATGTCAATAGTTTGATCTGAAATTCAAAAAAAAAAAATAGTTTGATCTGGGTCGTAAGATCCATAGTCTTTTTATCATCTTTACTCCGCGGACAATCGCATCCACGGTGTTGCACCATTAAGGCCTTATTCGTTTCCGCCCACCCCGGTCGGGATCGGGGCGAAATCCCCGTGGCTCAGACGGGATCAGACCCGCGCGGATTAAATCCCGGCCCTCTCTTGTCACGCGTTCGGTTATCCCCGGGAGGGATTCCACCCCGTCCAATTGCACGCCAATCCCGTCCGTTTCGGGAGGGGGGGATAGACCTCGCCTCTTATCCCGTGGAAAGAATCCACGTCTCTCACACATCCTCATCTCTCTCTCAAACTCTCTCTCTCGCCGCGATTCGGAGGGGCAGCCCTCGCCGGCGGCGGCAGAGGGACGGCGGCGACGCAATAAATTGAGGCCGTCGGTGGGAGGGGCGGTGCAAGGGCGCCGGCGAGACAGGGCTCGGGCAGAGCGCCGGCGAGACGGAGCTCGAGCAGAGCGCTGGCGAGGGAGGCGCTCGCCTGGAGCGGAGGCCGTCGGCGCACAGGGAGGTGCAGGGGCGCCGCTATAAGAAGCTCGTGTAGGGCGCCGGTGCGCAGGGAGGTGCAGGGGCACCCGCGAGAAGAGATCTCCCCCAGCAATCACCGGACACCTGCGCTCGCTCTCTCTGTCTCTAGGCGCAGGGGAGAGCCGTAGCGGATTGCCTCGCCTTGTAGTGGTGGCGGCAGAGCGACCGGCGAGCAATGGAGGTGGGCGTGGGCTGGCGCTGCAGTCGCGGGCGGCGGGGTTCGGCTCCGGCCGCCGCCGGGGAGCCGTGATGTACGGCAGCGAGAGCAGGGCCCAGGTCGGGAGCCTGAGGCTCGGAGATCAGGTCGGGTCGCCGGCCGCCGTGCGGGCACGCAGTACACGGGGTTGGTTAACCGAACGAGAAATAGCCAGCAGGGAATCGGGAAGATGGATTTGTCGGGATTGGGGTGACGATTCGGGTTCACCCAATCCCTTCGTGTGTTAGATCCACTAGGGGACTATCCCCTGCAACCGAACAAAGCCTAACAGGGGCCGTGGATAGAGAGCCATGGAATGCACCGATGGCGATGTTTCACTTGTGTCAATGTCACTCTCTTTTGTTCACGGTTTTGCTCACACCTTTGCTTATCTTTCCCTTTGAGCGTACTCACACATTTCCTAGTACTAACTACCTAGCACGTGAGTGTGATTGTGTGTAACAGCGGCAATGGGTTCGGGCTTCATAGCCAAGGGGCTGACAATCATCAACGACGCCGGGCCGGGAAGGGCCAGGCGGTGGCGCTGCTGGTTGGTGGCGACCGCTCCGTCGTTTACCAGTGCAACATCGAGGTGTACCAGGACACGCTCTACGTGCACTCCAACCGCCAATTCTACGCCGAGGACAGCGTCACCGGCACGGTAGACTTCATCTTCGGCAACTCCGCGGTGGTAATCCAGGATTGTGACATCCATCTTAGGAAGCCCAAGGCAAGCCAGAAGGACACGATCACGGCCCAGGGCCGGACCGACCCGAACCAGAACAGTGGCATCTCCATCCACAAGTGTCGCATCACATGCACATCTGACATAGGTAGCACTGAGGTGTATCTAGGCCGGCCGTGGAAGAAGTACTCACGGACGGTCGTGATGGAGAGATCTCTCGACGATTCCATCACCCCAGCATGGTGGCTGGAGTGGTCAGATCAGTTTGCGTTGAGCACGTTGTACTACGGGGAGTACGGTAACATTGGCCCTGACGCCGTAACAAGCAGACGAGTGAAGCGGAGCGGGGTGCACACACCACTGTCCACCGTGGACGCCACACGGTTTACCGTGCGGGATTTTATTGTGGGAGACTCCTGGTTGAGTAACACCGCGGGAGTGAGCTACACTTCGGGGCTATGACTAAAATGGTGGCATGCTTGTCAGACCCAGCTGATTAACGTGGATGGTACATGGAACCAGACCACATGTAACTATGTAAGGATTGGTAACAATAAAATGGGAGCTGGCCTAGCTGCTAATCTATGCGCTGCCAAGCTAACTCTTGTCGGCATCGGCGGCACCGGGATCCGCTGCGGGTTCAGGTGCCAGTGCTCGGGGAGCTTGACATCTGGCCACGGCAGCGGGACTGCGTGGTCCCAGTACCACTGGCAGTCCTCCTTGCGCACGTAGACGCGGTCGCGCCGCGCAATCTCGGCGCTCGTCGGCATGAGCTCGAAGATGGCGGGGACCGGCTCCGTCTCTGGGGAAGATGGTGGCGTCGGGGAGGGAGTGCGGAAGCGGCGGTGGTGGCCAGACGACGACTCCGCCTCGCAGTCGTTCTTGGCCTTGCCGAATCCAGGCCACCGGAGCGGCATTGCGGTGACGGTGGCGGTGGGCTTCGCTGGCTAGGTTTTGGTCGCCGGAGAGGGAGCGGTCGTGGGGCCGTGGAGTGGGTGGGTGGGGGCTGGCCGTCCCTATCCCCTGGCATTATAAAGGACTGGGCCAGGGGGAGGCTGACAGGCGCCGTGTCGCTGACAGGTGGGCTCGGGGAGGACACCACGCGTGGCAGCGCGGACGCGTTTTCACTCCGCCGCGCGTCCGTGCCGACGCATCGGTGGCCCAAATTTGGGCCAGGAATGCGTCGGGGCAGACGCGCGGCGGACTAAAAAAAGGAGCTCGGTCCGTTTGCGTCGCCCCGTTGGGCCGTGATTTTGGCTCCAGCGGACAGGGACGGACCGACGCGGACTCGATGCGTCGGCCCGTTGGAGTCATCCTAAGCAACCCACAAGGGGCGTGTCCTTGTTGCCCTCATCCAGCCCAACTAGGCCCAGTTGATGGGTTACCTGGGATGTATGCAGAAAGTCTAAACAAACGAATCACTACTCTAAAAATGATGAGGGGATGAGGCAGAAAAGGGGAGAGCCTTGGAGGCGATTGGAGGACGAATATGGTCACTTGCCGACGCTATTGTGGATGACTTCTCCGATAAGGTTGCTGACGTTGGTGTGTGGCACCAAAGAAGAGGTTGCTGGGACGATGAGTTTTAGGGGCTTGTCTTTGTTGCCCTAGAATGCATTTACAAGACACTGATGTTATCTTTTGATCATTCTCTCTCGAGCATGGTGACCACTCAGACAATCAAGAGATGGAAGAAGAGTCAAGGACAGAGGTACACATTGATCACGGTCTCGTTTTTTGTCTCCAGCGAGTTCCTGCGGTGCAAGTTCAAGTGGGAGTCTGTGGAGGATCGTGGGCGACGTCGACGAAGATCTCTTGATAAACAAAAGCTTTAAGTGCTAGAACCTTCGTGTTCACGTTAGGGGATTCACTTATGATGCCGAATGGATTATGGTGAATAGGAGACAACAACAAGCAACGTTGTTGTCTTCTTTTCTTCGACTCAGACTCCAATCAATCACGGCTTAGAGGATCTGATTTCAAATACTCAAAGAAGAATCAATGTATGTTCGGGATCGATACATGCAATCCTAAGGGTGAGCCCATTTGGCCATATATACGAGCCTAAGGATACTGGATCAGATTAGTATAAATTTATGTTCATCGGTGATTACTATAATCAGTGCTATTTGAATAACAAGGTTTTCAAAAGCAATTTGAATAACAAGTATATATCATTAACATATTGTCAACTTATTACTGAACCCACTATAATTTTTAAAACACATTTAGCCATAGAAAAAAAATGAGCATTCTAATTGTTCAATTTATAATCCAGAAGTTTCTATATATTTTTTAACGATAATCATACACTACAAACCTCTATTAAGATATTCTAGACACCTCTATTAATATATTTGTTAGGACCTATGCTATGTAATCTCTTTTAATATTTTTAATAATATAAAAATGCATAAAAACATTCAGACAATAATATAAATGTACACTATATAACTTATATTTGTAAATAGAATCAAGATGGTCTGCTTTTCATATTTTCACATTTAAAATGCTTATGTATTTTGTTAAGGGTAGTACCTCGGGAAGGAAAAAAACATCTTGTGAAACTTAGATATATCAATTCAGTAACATACATTATAACTATATGTAGCGGAAAATACAATAATAAATATTGATAAAAATTATTATATAGTTAACAATACTAACTAAGCAATATAAAATTATATTTTATAACCACAATATGATGAAAATATAAGTAACTATAAAAGTTTAGTATAATTATGTGCCTCGGGTTCAAAATCTAGTATAGACTACACAGCTCCGAAACGCTGTGCTCAGCTCATCTGACCGCCATGTGGATAGCAGCTTAACTGGAATAGTTGGCTCGCAGTATAAGTATTAGTAGAATCTTCCTCTGTAAACAGATGCTGCACCGAACGAGCAGCAGTTAGTAACCCTTGTAGCCGTATAAAGTAAAATAAAGGGCTGTGTACCTACTGCTGGAAAACGTGTAACGTATATAATGATTCTGAATAAAATCAAATAACTCTGTGTACCCTTGTAGCCGTATAGAGTCAACCGTCAAAGTCGACGGTTGTAGTTGGGTCAGGGTCTCCTCCCGTTGAAGTCAAAGCCGGTTGGTTGATGAGGTGGAAATCCCCAAATTGTGGTAAGAGTGCAAGCCGGTTGTTTGACGAGGTGTAAATCCCAATTGAGGTAAGAGTGCAACCTCTGTGAAGGAAATTAGACTCTCCATTTGGAGAGTGTAAAAATGGTAAAAACATTTGGTGGACAATGATTTGTTATTTCCATGTAGAACTAGTCTTTATCTTATCAACTACGTGTGACAGAATCTGATTTCAAATTTTACATGGCTATAGATCTCTAGATTACAAACAAATCAGTGTCTTTTTTAATCTCAAGTACTCATGTTCTGTAGTTTCCCGTTCATTTGCCCACCGTTAGCTCCTCCCTCCCCCCTGTTTCCCCCATCACCCAAATTGAGTGAGAGTGCAACCTCTCTGAAGGAATTTTAAAAATTCCCTAAATCACTGGTCATATACGCGGAATGATTATTATTCTAGAGTATTTTTTTTAATGACAATACCACTCATTTGGAGAGTGTAAAAAACATTTGATGGACAATGATTTGTTCTATCCATATAGAACTACTCGTGTTTATCTTATCTATTCCCGTGACGGAATCTGATTTCAAAATTTCAAATCGATATAGATTGTGTTCCCCTGTCCCCGGATTACAAACAGGGTTTCACTTGGCATTTGGTCACCACCGTTAGTTCCCTCCCCTGTTTCCCCTCTCACATCACCCCTGTTCTGTAATGTAGTCTGTAATCCATTGGACTGGAGGAGCAAAACATGATTTTTATCAGCAATCATCATAACAAAACGAACAAGAGTACAAATAATCTTAAATAAATCTTATTACGACGGATCATTACAGAGGATGCTGCGTGCGTGTGTAAGCAGAGTAGTGCAGCTGCTACGAAGACGTATACCTAATGATGACGATGAATCCACACAAGTGTTAACTACTACTGCTCCATACTACTAGTAGTGCTCAACTCAGGATAGCACCACCAACGCTCCTCCTAGTACTGATCTTATCCAATGAGCTGCGGCGGCGGCGCTCCTTGCCGTCGTCGCACCGCGGGGACGGGGCGGGGCGGAAGATGGACTCGAGGTCGTCGAAGCGGAGCGCGATGACGTCGGCGGGGGCGAAGAGGCGCTTCCGGCAGGCGGAGGCGGGGGCGGGCACGTCTTCCGGGGCGCCGGCGGGCAGGTGGCGGCGTCGCCCAGGTAGTTGATCCCGGCGCCCGTGGGCGTCCGGCAGTAGTAGAAGTCCTTGTCGGCCGGCTCGGTGGCGGCGAGGAGGTTATGGCCTGGCGAGTAGGCCGGCGCCGGCTTGTAGAACTCGGGCGAGGCGGCCGACATGTTGCAGAAGCGGAGAGCAGGGGAGGATGAGAGGTGCTGAGATGGATGTGATTTTGAAAATGAAGTGTAGAGGGAGGGGGTGGCGGTCGGGGCCGTTTATGTAGGCTGAAAATTCGGGGGAGACGGTCGTGTGAAACGCGGAAAACGCGTGGTGAAGAAGGCAACCGACGCGGGCGAGGAAGACAATGCGAAACTGGGGACGCTTTCCTTAAGGGCGCTGCTAGCAATCAGACGCCGATATGTGGCTTCCCGTCGGACTAGTATATGACCGTGCGATTGGAAACATGGTGGACGTCGGATTTTCAACTGGCTGCGCACTATTTCCAGAAACTAATTAAGGCCTGATTTCATGCTCCTTGCTAGCAATCAGACGCCGATATGTGGCTTCCCATCGGACTAGTATATGACCGTGCGATTGGAAACACGGTGGACGTCGGATTTTCAACTGGGCTGCTCACTATTTCCGGAAACTAATTAAGGCCTGATTTCATGCTCCCGCAGTAACTGCTTCCGTGATGCCAGCCTTCCTTAACAAAAACATTAGGAAGCAAAATCTTGTTTTGATGGAAACTAGCAAACCCGTAGCACAATTTCAGGCATGCTGATCTGCTTTTGTGGGAAGAATCTTTCTTGTGAAACAATGGCCTCGTACGCAGGGACGCATAGGTCCCCAAGCTAACTCCTAGGATTTTTTAGGAAACAAAGTTTTTTTGAGGGAAACTAATAACTTTAGCAAAATTTCAGGAATGCAGATTTTCTTTCGTGAAGACTTTTTTGTTTCCGACGTTATTTAATTTGCTTCTTTTGCAACTTAAATTTGCTTCATTCTAAAAATATTTATTTTAAGCATATCAAACTATGTTTCCGTCGAAAGTATAATATTGCTTCCATGGTATGAATGATTTTTCTTGGATGTAGCATTTAAATATGCGTGTCATGTGTAACAGGATACATATTTGATAAACAATTGGAAGGTACCAACATGAGATTTGAATGGTTCAAACATAATGCACTAAATGTAGGAAGCACATAGTGGATTCGTGCGCAAGAAGCTTGATTCATATGCCTAGGAAGCATAGTGCACTAATGTTAGAAGCATGATTAGTGCGTTAACGAAACTTTGTTATGTTAAATCTGTAATAAAAAAATTGTTTGACTAAAGCTTCATTTCCAATATTTGGAGAAAATCATAGTGCTTCATACATTCAGTTCACATGTTTCATACAACATATGTATTTGCTTCTTTCATGTCATGAAATACACAGCTTCATACTTTCATATCTCATGTAGCCTACATATTACAAATTTGATTCATTCTACAGTGCTATTTATTTCCTGGATGCATATGCATCTTATCTTAACCAACAAATATATTACAAACCCTAAATTCACTTCCTTCGGCGCATGGAGACATCAATCCATAAGGCCTTAGCCCTTAAATGACAACGCTGTCATGGGCTCCCTTCTGTTATTCGTCCTTCTTGATCATAGCCAACACTAAAGAAATTATGTACAAAAATACAAAACTTGGTTGTGATTTGGATGCGAAGTCCGTAGTCTCGATCATGTTGATAACATCCACCTGATTTGCAATAAACACATGCATCAAAACACTGATCCAATACCCAAGAGATCATGTACAAAAATCACACAGCAATAATTCAATTGTACACTCTCGTTGGTGCCGAGGCTGCATGAACCCGTCAGACCAATCCATGCAGATCTGCCGCCACAGTGAGATCAGAGCAGCTTCGAGCCAACAAGAGATCAGACAGAAAGAAGCATCAGCTTTACAGTAACGCAATATAGTGATGCCCTGATAGAAGCAGCGCCTGCCGCCTACACAAATCGGGAATACTACGAGATCAGGTACACAATCGGGAATTTTACGAGATCAAGTCAGTGTTGCAATTACCTATTCCCGATTTGTGCAGTCGTTCAAGGAAGCAATATGTTGTTTCTTGCGGACTGTAGCTCGGTCGACCCGGCTATGGCGCCTCTGACTATAGACCGCTGGCCACCGGCGGTTAGGGAGGCGCCGACGACGACTACTGCTGCGGAGCGGCATGCATGATGGAGCGGGGCCCGAACTAGGAGGAGGCGCAGGTATTTGCCGAGATGGGAGGTGGCGGCAGGGCTGGAGAGGGGCGGAGATGCGATGGGGAGAGCAGGTGCGGCATTTATGGATGAGCGAATTGGCTCGGATTGATTTGGAGGGAAGAAAATCCTATGAGACCGGGTCTATCATCCCAGCAAGATAGACCCAGCTCGATGACCGACACCTGTCCATTCGAATCTTAGAGCACGCACGTCCCGCTTCCATTTCGTTCCGATTCCCAGTCTTTACCTCCGTATTTTGCTCACGCTAATTCCTACGCTGGCTGGAATTGGCACGGAATGGAGTAGTGCGCCAGGCTAATTCCCGTAGAAACAGCTTTGCTCGGCTCGAGTGCGGCCATGCGACTGCGCTGGAGCGCAACACCATAGTTTTGTCGTGGCAACGGAGCAGCAGCGCCGCCGGTCAGCGATGTAATGTCCATGTTCTTACTCCACCGGTGGCATCACACACGTGCATGGTAGAATGGATTTAGTTCCAGTTAATGATTGGAGACTCGTGGTAATCTGAACTGAATGACTACTTCTGAATGGATGTAGTTCCCGTGTTGATTCTGATTTGGCTGATGACTACTTCTCAAGTATATAGTACCCAATGTCACTCAGTACAGAAAACTGAGTCTGCAAGTAACTGACTTAGTAGTGCAAAATGTGCAGAAGGATAAAGACATGTACTCAGAAGTGGTAGTTAATATCTGATATTGGGCAACGATTCATCAAATCATATCTCTACTATATAATACGAGTAGTGTTTCTTCCCCCAAATTTCGTACGTTTTTCGTCCGTATGTGTGGTACGTCGATATGGGGTTGGTTTCGTTTCGTACGTGGCGTGAGGTTTATTGGGTTCCAAACGTAATCGTCCACAGACACGTACGAGTCGATCACGGATAATCCCTCCGTTTCACAATGTAACAAGGACTCCATCGAGTCTCCTCCATCACGTACTAGACGGGTAGAGTCGCTAATCGAGAGAACAAAGGACTCCTCCGATCTGTGTACGATTTGGGCCCGGCAACAAAACATCTTGCACAATGGGTCTTGCTACATATAGGCTTATCCATCGCTGAGTACACGGCCGTCAAATCCGTCCGCCACGGGACAACAGGCCGCGATCTGTTCCAAGACGCAGCCGCCCCGTCGTCTTGGCCGCCATGGTATGATCTCTCATGGACAAATCAAGGATCAGAAAACACGACATAGGTCGTTCTGCTTCGCTTTCACCAGGCGAGTCGCGGACGTCGCCGGGAATTAAGGATTGCCGACTTGCAGGTTTGGACATCATGTGGCCGGGTCAGGTACGTGGAGAAAAACACCAACTGCCCCAGTGCACCACGGAAAGCCGCGCACGCCAGATCACTATCACTACCGCAGCAGCAGCAGCAGCAGCCAGCATATCCTCATAAGCTGATGATCCCGGCCATATTGCAGCGGTGCAGCCTGCCCGCCTCGGTGTATGCGGCCACTTCGACGGCCGTCGTGGCGTGCGCGAGCGGCGAGCCACATAACCTGCGGTGGCCCTAGGCTGGCATGTTGACGCCCGTTGTAGACGGTGAGGAAGGGACAGGGCAAACCGTGCCTATGGACGTTAGTGACGCGGCCGAGATCTTGGAGTGCATCTTGGTGCTCTGCAGCATGAACGTCTTCGTACGTGTTGGCTATAAACTACAGGGCGAGCCAGATAGAGATAGTGATCAGATGCAGCAGGTTTTTCAGTTTTTTTTCTTTCCCTGTTTGATGTTTTCTCGTGTCTCCTTGTGATAATAATGGGAGTCGATGCATGTTTGCTGCCTTCTATAAGAAAAGTACGCTTGTTGCATACTTGTGAAAATAAAGAAAACCGCGTGGGACATCAGTTTCAACAGTCGCATTGGTAATTGGTTGAAAGTTGGCAACGCTTTTTTTAATCTACTTTTGAGTTCATACCGTTATTTGTACAATCAAATTTGGTCAATCGTTCATTGTGCTATGAGCTTTGGCTACTCCACAGATTTTTTCACTACATTTTCATCTTAGAGAAAAATTCAATTTTCATTTAAGACTATGCAAGAATAGCATATGCTATTAACGGTTGTGGACAACCGTCAAAATGATCCTACCATTTTTTATGGTGGCACGATCGGACAAGAAAGTTATATAATGCTTCATACTACAATAATAAAAATAAAATTAGAAATGTTTCTTCATCCTTTTCTCCTTGTGCTCTTTCTATGAAAGAAGCTTGTTGTATTACAGTATGGCCTCGATACATGGTCTTCATTGTCCGAGTTGCCGGCCGATCTGCCAGGAAATCAGCCGCACCGGCTGCTTTCACAACAGGTAAGATTTGATCGTCTCAAGCTCTCAGTAAGGCATGCAAGAAATTCTGAAAAAGTTTGTTAACGTTGGGATTATGTGAAATCGGCTGACTACATGTTTTGTCGATTTGACATGATTTAATACTGTTTTTCCATGTAATGTAATGACAAAAAGCTTTTGCATGGCCTTTTCATGCTCGTTGGATATCCATGATGCAAAGAAAAATATTAGAAAGTAAGGGGGTGTGTTTAACGTTTAAAATATTGTTGTATAGTGAAACATGTAAAATAATTAAAATTTGAGAAAACCCCGATATATTTTTATTTATATTTCAAACAAAAAATCATTATATATTTCAAATCTAATATATTGATTTATTCAACACCCGTAGCAACGCACGGGCATTTTGCTAGTATATCTAATACGGAAACAAAGGCTCGGAATCTTTTTTTTTTTTCTCTCTGAACTGAAAGGCAGGGAATCGGGAATAGAAGAGTAGGAATTGGAACGAAGCGGAAGCGGGACGTGCGTGCTCTGAGATGCTGACGGACAGGTGTCGGTCCTCGAGCTGGGTCTATCCTGCTGGGTGATAGACCCGGTCTCATACGACTTTCTTCCGATTTGGAGAGGAGCTGGCCGGAAATTATGGTGGCGTTGGAGATGTGCAGCGTTCGGCGTAGTATTTTTTTTCCGTGCGATTGAATGGGAATCGGACGGTGTCCGACGTTTTCCTTTCCATCGGCCCCGAGATATACATTAGTATTTACCTTTCCTTAAACGCAATTTCTTTATCTTGGTTGACCACGATCTGGACAATCGCGAGCTCACTCGGCGCGTCCGCTCGATCAGGATCCGACGACCGGGGTGACTCAGCCCACGCGGACAGTTACGTGTGTACCCACCTCCTTTCCCCTCATTCCCCACTCCCGCACCGCAGCTTCTCCTCCGGCGACGCTCCCGACGCCATCGCTTCGTCCTGCAACCGCCGCCGGCGGAGTGGGGCCTTGAAGCAGAGGAACATCCCGTCGGGAGGGAGGGTGCACACTTTGGTTGGAGGGTGGAGGGGAGAGGACTCAGAGGAGGGGATCGTGCTCAAGGGGTTCTTCACCGGCGACGTCCGATCTACGGCGGCAGTCGATTTCTCCATGGGAAGGTAACAACGCGAGCTATTGCCTGTTCATCGCATCCTTTTCTAGTCGTCCCCCCCCCCCCCCCCCCCCCCCCCCCCCCCCCGCACAGATATGGTTCCTATACGAGTTTTCCATTGATTTGTATCATCAGCTCCTCGCCGGAAATATTTGTACAGACCGGGATTTGTCAATTGTGTCTGTAGTTGGTATTTTTGCCTGCGTTGGGTTACTGTGAACACCATCTGGGATTCCTTCAGTCTACATCGAGCCTGCAGGTTAGTTTTAGAGTAATTTTTCTGCTTGGGAGATCCTTCTAGCATGCAATCACTTTTCTGCAGTGGATGCCTGCTTGTCATAGATGTATCTTATGTACTTACGCTCATATGTGTTTGATAGTGTTGTTTGATCATGGATGCTCCCACTAGTTGCACTTGTGTTTGTCATCGAGCTCCTGCTAAATGTGAGTTATTTTTGGAGCATGGGGGTAAGATGCTACATGATCCCAGATGTGAGTTATTTTTGTAGCATGGGGGAGAAAATGAAGATGTAGCTTTTGTTCGATTACGGATGCTCCCACTAGTTGCATTTTTGTTATCCAAAATGTAATTTTCTGCTACCCCATAAACATGAACACATTTGTTGGCAGATGCTAATGTACCTAATTCAGTATACAGTTATAGGGAGGGGAGAGGGGGTAAGATGCTAGATGATGCTACATGTAAGTTATTTTTTCTAGTAGGGGGGGGGGGGGGGGGGGGTGTATAGAAAATGTAGGTGTAGCTATATGAAACTTATATACTGTGGTTTTTAACCAACTCCATTGAAAAAATAGCCACAAGCAAACTATTTCTTTTTCTTTCTAGGGAACCGATAAGTATATAAGTTTCATATATACATATATGAAACTTATATACTGTGGTTTTTAACCAACTCCATTGAAAATAGCCACAAGCAAACCATTTCTTTTTCTTTCTAGGGAACTGATAAGTATATAAGTTTCATATAAGTATAGTACATATTTTGCTGGATGCAAAGTTACACAAAGATGTCTCGATGGGATGTGTTTTCCTTTTTGTTTAATGAACACTGCTAAGCGCAAATGTAAATCACGCCATCCTGTTTTTTTGTATAAACAGTTGAGCTCATTATGCAATGACAAACAATACCAACTCCTCTATCACAAAACTAGTGCATGTCAAAATACTTAAGTGTAACATATTGATTGTCTATTTAGCACCGATGTAACAGATGTAAAAATCTAAACTAATTAGTTTCTGTTGTTCTCTTTTTTGCAATCAGTTAGCACCGTTATAGTTCGATTACATGTTTAGAGGGGTTGGGCTTCACCTTCCTTCTCTGTATTTTTACCAGCTTTATTGCAAATGAACAAAGCTTTGTCTTTGTAGTTGTCAGACATGCTCTCTGAGATGAGCTCATCTTGACGGAAAATCCCACATGCTTAGCATACATATTGTAGTGTAGCAGCTTAGCCTCTGGTGAATCAAACAGCATGCCAATGTATGGAGTTTTTGGAACAAAACCTATTGTACTAATTCGTCGCTGCCGCAATCTACACTAGATAAGGTTTGACCCGTTTTCGTAGGCCCCCTGCCTGCATAGTAGCCGCTGTTTCCTAATCACTTTGACAATAGTTTCTGCAATTCTACATTTCCTTTGGTACCATGGAAAGTAACTGTTAACAATCTTCAGTAATCATTCAGTAATCTTCAGTAACGGTTAACAATCTTCAGTACTTAACTGATGGAAAGTAACATGCGCATGTGCATTCATCTTCAGCAATACAATGTGTATATCAATGATCTTGCATTTTGTTCGCACACCCTAAACTGTGATTTCATGAGTAAAACATGCCCCCATGTTTACCAACCTGGAAAATGTGCTATGTAAATAGAAATTCAGTTTTCAGCAGTCCTCACGTTGGCAATAAAATCCCAGGATTACTTACACCACACTTTTTTTTTGAGGAACATGGCAGTCGTTCTGCCTTCCGATTAGATTGAAAAGAGTGTTATGTCCAGAAGTTCGATCTAGGGAAAAATCCCTTTACTACACAATTATTTTGACAGCAAAAGGAATATGTTTTATGAGAGTTTACTACTCAAACAATTTCTAATTTGTACCTTTTACATCTGGTTTTACAATGAGAATTACACAGGATGCTACTTCAGATTCCTTACATAGCACAGTTTTTTTTACATAGCACAGTTATTGGGATCATCTCCAAAAGAACATTCACAGGTTCCTGACAATAATTTTTGTCTACATCTTTTACAGGGATGTAAATTGGGATCATCTACTTCTGGTTGATTTCCGGGGGAAAAAGCTGATGGAGCATTGAAAAACTGACGGGGGAAAGAGCTAGTGTCCAGTTGAAAAACTTACAAATGTTTCTTCGAATCTTCAAGTTGCTGAAACTTTTATAGATCCCTTTCCTAGAACTTTTACTTCCCGCTGGATATGTAATTTATAGGATCTGTGTGTTATTTTGGAGAGATCTGTGATGGGATGTAATGTTTGATCCACATTGCTTTCCTGAAACCTAGGGAAAGAAGTACGGAGGAGGACAGAAGGGATATTCATTTAGTTGATAGGGTGTGACAGTTGACAGAGCCTGGGATGGTTGTGACCTCAGGCTAACCTTTAGACGAAACTTCTCGGGTGAGCTTATGCAATTGTGGCACGAGCTTAGAGAAGTTGCTTCCAGCATTACTTTCTCCCTGGAGGAAGATGCCATGCTTTGGCAATATGAGAATAAGGGAGTCTATTCCTGTTCTTCACATTATGCTGTAGTAAACTTTGGAGGCATTCAGTTAGAATACATTCGAGCGGTTTGGAAACTTAACATACCCCTAGAGTCCACATTTTCCTTTGGCTCCTTGCACACAACAAACTAATGACTAGGGACAACCTTAAGAAAAGGAAGCTGAGAAAGCCGGAGGATTGTGTTTTCTGTTCGGAAACTGAAACAACCCAACACCTTTTCTTTGACTCTATTGTTGCTAAGCTAATCTGGCAGGACGTCTCTCGTTTCTTTGATGAAAACTTGGGACAAAACTACATTTCTATTGCTAGATTCTGGGTAGCCAATACAAAGCATGCTGTTCTTAATGCTGTTAGCGCTTGTGTCTTATGGAGTATCTGGAAAATTAGAAATGGACTAATCTTTGATGGGCAAACTTGGCTCGGTCTTTCTCAGGTGTGGAGGTTGGTCTTGATCTCACTGAGGATCTGGGACCTTCTCTTCAAGGAGCAGATGAAAGAGATGGTTGGCTCGTTTTGCCAGATGGTGAACGAAACACTGAAGTCCTTCCCGAGACTCGAAAGTGGCTAAGCAAGATGGTTATGTTTGCACTTGTATCACCGTCGGCCGGAAGAGCCCAACTGGACGAGCCCAGATCACCCGACTCGAAGAAGCTTGCTGGAGCTGGGACGTGGAGGACTCCCACCTCGACGCTGGGTTCTGCCCTCGACTCCCCGAAGATCGCTCGCGTGCTTCTGACTACACACGTTGGCTGCCAGGAGTAGTTGCTAAGCAAAGCGTTTCTCTTTTGTTAGTTTTACTGTTTCCGCTCTGTATCTTCTTCAGAGTGTGCCTGGCGAATTAATTTCGGATGAGACTTCTAGTGTTAGTCTGTGTTTTCCTTTCTCAGTATCCAGTCTATTTGTGATGTCTGTAACTAGCCTGAAACTGATGGTTTCATTAATATAATGGAGCCGGGGGTCCCCTTTTGTCTAAAGAAGGGATATTCAGGTCATGTGTTGTGCAGGGATGTAATTCTTTTTGAATTCCATGGCTATAGTGCATCGAGCGAGGAAGAATACATGGGGCGCGCGTGGATCTGGGTCTCGGGATTGTGTCCCGCCAAAACCGCACCTGGTGGCCACGTCCCGCACGTCCTGGGTCGCTCGCGTGTGATCCCTTCCCTTTTTACCTTTTCACCAATCGTTTTCTTTCCGTTTAAGGGCCCGTCGGACTGAGCTCGCTATTAGTCAAATCGTGGTCCCACGACATAGCAGTCCTTTAATTGGTTGCCCACGATAAGCTTGGAGCCTTCGACGCCAAGGGACGCTGGGCTTCTGGGCCCTCTGCCACCGTGTACCAGAATCGGATCATTCACGTCGGTGCAATGTGTCTGGACGATAACTGCGGCCGATCAGGCCGCATTGTGCAACGCCGCGAATGATTTCGGAATAGACGTGCCGCACGCAAGGAAAATAATTATTTATTTCCTTTTTGACGGTTTGATTTGAAAGACAATAGCCGACGGCCAAACAGCATTGGATGCCAGCGCAAAGACCACCTCCTCCCCGTGAGGATCGCGGGAACAAACCTGAGAGATTTCAGAATGGGCTGCTACGATCTCCTTGGATACCCGTAGGTCCGGGATTCAATTACGCACAAGGCAGACCAGACCGGCAACGTGGACTGACTCTTCTGACTCTAACCCTGACCTGATTACCACGCCCACCAGGCCAGTCCCCACACCCAGCATCGGATGCGCACGCGTGCGTGGTATACTAGCGCTAGTACAATGGATGAGCTCACCACGTCCTTCCTTCGTGTTGTCCAGTCGCGGTCGCTCATCAACAAAGAAAAACAAAGCACGGAAAAACGAAAGGAATTTCTTTTCGATTAAAAGAGAACACTGCCACTTCCAAAGCAACACGCCTCCTCTTTGTTCTTCTACTCACTCCGTTGCAAATTAGATGACTTCCATTTCTCCACGTGGTGGATGTATTTGTACATGTAACATGTCTAGATATATGCATATTTGGACAAATGTAAGTCATCTAATTTGGAATGGCAGAGTACCTGACACTAGCTCCTCCTGCTCGACCACGTCCACGTCGTCCACCTCCGCCCAATCGAACGGTGGTTCATCGACGGCTGCCTCCTGCGCCGTGGGGTGAGCACGGCGTGCTGCCTGGGTGAGGGTGGCCCATGAGGTGGCGAGGCATGGTGTTTCTATGGGCTACGGCGAGGGTAGGTGGTGGTGTGGTGAAATGGCTGCACGGCGGGGACCTCTTTATAACCGTCGAGAGTAGAGGCGGGAAACGAAGGCGGGAAGCGGTGGCGCTGGGTGGGAAGCGGCGGGTGGTTGAGCACACGTCGCGTCGGAGTTAATGGCGGCGGAAACACGTCTCCATTAAAGCGGGCGGAACGGCCTCCTGCACGGCGCCATTAACCGCCTCTGCGCGCCGTGTGTATGACGGGTGGGCCAGCCCTGTGGAGGGCGTGTCCGGGCAGTGTCCGGCACCCCCGAGAGGGCCTCCAAACTTGGATGGTCATTCGGGGGGTGTCGGACAAAAAGGGCTCGGCCTGGAGCATTGGGGGTGCCGCTGTGGCCGTTTTTTCGCGTCCGACACATTGGGGGTCAATTGGGGGTGCCGCTGGAGATGCTCTAATGGAAGCAGCGAGAATTTGCCTGTGGTAGCATGGTTAGGAGGGTGGTTGTATCCCCAGCCCACCAGAGTTCAAACCTCAGGTTTGACATTGGTGTTTTTCATTTAGGCGTAATATTTTTCAATGGGAGGCGACGTTCCGGTCGACATTGAGGTGCCTGTGGTGACTTTGTCAATTCCAAACTCGACCCGCCGGTTTAGTCTTTCGGAGGTGCTTATATGAGTATGGTGTGTGTGTGTTTTCATAGGGGTGAGCATATGCACGTGTATGTGAGCGTCTGCGTTGTACTGTGTTTTGAAAAAAAACAAAAAACTAATGGAAGCAGCAGTACGCTATGTGTTCATGGCATCGTTTGCTGAATGCTGAATGCTGAATGAACCAGGTGTGTCCTAGAACGAAACCCCAAGAAGCATTGCGGCGGCTGCGTCGAGCAGCCAGCAGCGACGTGTCTGAGCACCGCCTTGGCCGACTCCCGGGCGAAGTGCCTCTACCGGAGCTGCAGGTAGCGTAGGGGTAGCAGACCGCCGACAGCACGTGCGCCGGCTTGGAGAAGGAGAACACATCATACCACACAACCACACCCGCGCCTCCTCATCCACCTGCACCGAGAACCGCTCCTCTCCGGCCTGCACACAATTCTTCCATGCCCACACCACACCAAAACTGAGAACTCAAAGCGTTTGCAACCCCCAACATGGTTCCCAAATTTGGAAAACCCGGTGACAACGGAACGTACCAGCAGATGGCCCTGCAGGGTGCCGCTGCCGAACGGGAAGACGCCGCCTTTCGTGCGGCGTCCCGGGGAGGTGCCGTTTTTGTCAACCTCGGTGACATAGGCGATCTGGAGCGGGAACATGACCCAGCGGATCACCTCCTTGTAGAAGATGCAGAACCTCGCGCCGACCTTCACCGGCGTGTCCGGTTCAGCCTCTGCCCAACCCAGTGCCAACTACCAAGTGCCTGACCAAGAACACCAGTTTTTGAACAGTCATGCAGACAGAGCAGTGGAATTAAAACATGCGAGCTGAAAATATCTGTCCAGGCCATACTTCCATGAGAGGAGTGCAGATTTGGCGCGGAGGAAGGTGTCAGCGCCGGAGCCGACGAGGACGCGCGAGTGGTTCATGGAGAAGCCGCGATCGGCGAGCGCTCTGTTGGTGTCTTCAGAGCTTACTGCAGCCTGTGATTTTTGTGCTGAGACGCCGTGGAGAGCCGCGTCGTAGCTGAAGCCGCCAGCAGCTGCGAGGCAGGATTTCTGCTGCTCCGGCGAGGGGCGTCCGTGTCCCAAGCTCAAGAATAGGCCTCCCCATGCCATTGATCCTGTAGATAATGGTGTGAGGCTGTGAGGGCAATTAAAGGACAGGAGGATTCTTTTTCTTTGACATGGCATGCTTATTCAGTTATTTTGCACCCCATGGATATCTGAAAATTGGTGCTCTCCTGAACACACATTTGGAAACGACGAAGGCCCAACAATTGAGCTTTGATTCTGATTTGACAAGCCATAAGTTGTGGTACAAACGGACAAGTTGTTATAAGGAATCCGGAAGATTATGCGGTGGGGGTGGGACGGCCAAATTCACTGAATCTTGAGATACTCCCCTGAACAATTATGTGATGTTGGCTATTTCAGTTGATTCTTTGTGACAGTTTGGTTTTATCTCATCACAGGAAATCATGATTGGCTTCACCAACATTGCAATCCATCCCCACAGGCCAAAACACAATAAGAAAGAACATCTAGAACACTGAAAGACTCTTCTATGCTGATCCTCAGGTTAGGTTCATTTCGATGGGATTTTTCTACCGGTGCGCACACCGGCCGGCCGAGAGCAACTGTGGCAGGGTCACAGCCCGGGTCGCCCTATACCTCGCTCGTAGCGAGGTGGAGCGAACGACTCGCCCGCACGATCCTGCGATGTTCGTGTATGGCACGTCCACATGTGGGCTATTTTTTTTCTATTTTCTTTCCTGTTTAATATCTTTATATATAGTTTTTTATTTCTTTTTCGTTCTGTTTGTTTTTCAAGTTTTATTTTCCTTTTTGGTTTTTCAATCTGATGTTTCTCGAAATCTGAATATTTTTTAAAAAAATTCAAAATCTGAACCATTTTTAAAAATGAACCTTTTCCAAATATGATTTTTTTTCAAATCTAGACCATTTAGAAAAATATTTTTTTCCAAAATATGAACCATTTTCAAAATGAATAATTTTAAAATCACAACCATTTTAAAAAATGAACATTTTTCAAATATAAACGCTTTCAAAAACTAAATTCAGGTGTACCGAAAAGGAACTGAAATTCGGGTCAACCGAAAATAAATTGAACAATGTTCATCCATAATAAAAAAATGGTTCACTGTAAAAATGGTTTATTTTTGAAGAAAAATGGTTCACGATAAATTAAAAAGTGTTCACCTGTAATAAAAAAATGATTCACGATGAATTTAAAAGTGTTCACCTATAACAAAAATAATTCATGATAAAAATGGTTCACAAAAATGGTTCATTTATTTCCGAAAAACAGAACAAAATAAATATAAAAAAGACAAAATGAAATAGTGTAGTACCCTGAAAAACAGAAAAGAAAAGAAACATAAAAAAATGAAAACAAAAAAGACACAAATAGGCCGGGCCCATGCGGAGCGTCGCTGTTGGTTTTGGTCCATCATTATGATTAATCACGCTCTTTGAGAACTAACAGAAGAAAATGAAAAAAAAATATCATGTCATATATGTTACCTCTATCGGTAAATACCCTGATTTTCACCATTAGCTTGTCTGGGTGATTTTGAAGGAAATGTCATTATTTCGCACATTCTTTGACTCAACTAACACGTCAACAAGTTTTGGAGAATAATCCATCACATCCATACTCGTTATGGCCTAAAACATGATATGAAAAGTTCAAGAAAAATGAATAATATTAAATTAAGCTGACATTAAGTAGATGCACGAGGCTTTCCTTTGTATACATGCCTGAGAAGGTAAACAATAATGTTCCATAAAAATACAGAAATAATAAGAAGCTAAATTTCACAATAAATCTTGTGGTTTTTCTTTATTTGCATGAAAATGTTTAATCTGAATCTCATCAATTCTATGGCATGTTTTTTTTTTAGAAAGCAAGACTTTTTCCTTGACTTGAATTAATTAGGCGTGACAAATGACCACATGTTTTATTTTTTGGAGGGTAATGGAGAAAATTCTTAATTATGAACCACCACCGGATGAACTACCATCAACTCCTTTTAAATGTGAAGATTTTCCTATAAAAACTTAAGCATGACTATATCACAAGAACGAAACAAAAAATGTGCAATCCTCCACACTTAATATTATCTCCTATTTTATCCGCCCTTGGGTATGCTATTAATTCATGAACATTGTTTTTGACTTTAACTTACCATAATTTGTATTCCTCTGTTACCATGTTCTTTTCAACATCATATTTCCGCAACCATCTTTAGTACCAAGTATCAATCCATAGAAAAATAATGAAAATATCAGTCTTGAGAGCCAAAAGTTACTAGATTCTTTGATTGAATGTTAATTCAAACTTTTAATGTGTGAAATTATGATGCCTTCACATTCTTCATTCTGATAGAAGATGTAAATCTATTGCAGAGTTGGAAAATTTAACAAAGGAAATACCTGAATATTTAGAATGAACAAATTCATGAACAACAAAATTATGGGATGTTTTAGGTATGTGAGGAGGAGTGAGTAGGATGGCCCATCCCGACCAAGGTCAACAAGGAGTCCTGCACTTTAATATTGTCCCGAAGGAACCGAACCGAGAAATTTACTCATCCAATCCCATTCACCTCCTTCCATTCATATGATCTTGTTTTTGTTTGTTGTACAAAATAATATACATGATATATTTTTTATAGTTTTACATAAAGAATTGTGAATTAATAGCAGCTCAAAAGGGTAAACAAGAAATTTCCATGACCCTGAATGCGGATAAAGAATGGAACGTGCAGATCCTAGTATATCAATTTTACTTTAAAGATCACTTAAAACCAATTACTCCAAAGAGTATCTTTTATCCACTAATACCTCATGTGTTGTTCATAACTTTCTCCGACAGTTCAGTATGTACATATGATGCATGTAAAATGCATACATGAACTTTGCACTTTAATTGCTTATATTCCAATCATATTTGCATCATATAAGGGTTATATCAATGTTTTATAATGATTTTTGGGAATATTCATTTATTTCCTATTTTTATGGAATTAACCCTGCACAGGCAGAAAACCCCGTTTTCTTATTTTAATGTTTCAGGGACCCAAACGTCAACGAAATCACCAGAAAATTTACGGGCGTCAATATTTGTAAGGAAGAAGACCTGTGGGCGAAGGAAGCGAGCAAACGGAGGCTCGAGGGCCAAACGAGGGGGGCCCACGCGGCCTGGTACTGTAGCCGCGTGGGACCCACCCATTTGGGCCTCGTGGCTCCGTTGCCTTCGATCTTTTCTCCACCGACATCGTCTTGACCTAAAAACGCCTATAAAAAAGGTCCCCCGACGTTCTCTGGAAGGAGCGCCGCACAAACACAGAAACACCGAAACGGAGATCAGGAGCTGCAGATTGGAGGGGGAAAACTCCGGCGGGGCGCTGCCGGCGTGGTCTCCATCTTCTCCATCGACTTCTCCACCGTCTGCATGATGAAGAGGGAGTAGTCCACCTCTGGACTATGGGTTTGTGGAAGTAACTTATGTATCTCTCCTCTCTTGAGCTTCACTAATTAGCACCGTATGAGCTGCTGAACATGATTACGGTCACCGTTGTAATACCTTTGTGGTGGATCTTTATGAGTTAATATATGTTTGAGATTGCAATGTTTGTTTCAGTTATGAGTATAGATGCATATTATGTACCCCGTTCTTGTCTACTTGTTTTGATCAAGCATGTTTATGAGAGCGTGTGTGGGGGAACGTGTGCATTAGTTGGAGTAACGGGGGGTGGCTAGTGCAGTGAACGTGAGAGAAAGTTCTGCGATCCACTTTGGTATCTTTACCTTACTTTGTTGCCTCACTAGGGATAAACTAAAATACCATGCTACCGGGGATGTGGGCGTGACCATTGCCACTACTCCATGACTAGATCTAGCATGTTCTTATTTTCACTTCATGTCATGATACTTAATGCTATACTCTGAGTTATCTTAATTACTGAGGTGTTATGATTTAGTTCACATCTTGGTGGAGTATAAGAGAGGTTAATAACCAAAAGATCTCTATGTTAGGACGTGATGCCCATATATTTAAGTAACTTGTTATCAAACCCTGTGTTGCAATCTCATATGTTAACTGTGTGTGTGTTCCATTGTCTACCACTTTATAAAGAGAGAGTGCATTTGTGAAACCATGAACCCCAGTCCATTTTAATTATAAGAAACACCTTTCCAACACCATATACCCCTTTTCTATTTTCAGCCATCATTAAATCCGAAAATACAAAAATACTTTTCATCTTGCATACATCGTTCAAAAACCCAAAAATATCATTTACCATTGCATCCACCATCATTGCATATTTATTTCTTGTTTGCATTGCATAACTATCCTGATATCATTCTTACACCTTGTGCTTGAGAACCACAGGTGAGGTTGAGGCCCAAAACATCTAACCTTATTTTGTAGGTAACCAAAAGAAGGATAAGAAGCTAAATCTACCACTTCAGATTCCCGAGAGTTCGATATTAAACCCTCGAGTCACCCTCGTGGTGAAAACTGTCTTCCACTTACTATACACTCTGCACTTGGAGTCTCAACCTAATCCCGTTTACTTTTGCAGGTATCAAGGCCTTGCTCTTCGGGACCATCAAGACGTTTTCTGGCGCCGTTGCCGGGGAATCGTAGCTGAGAGATTTATCCTAGGGTGTGCATCATCGCATTCATCTCACAACAAAGTCAACGTCACCAACTTGTGCTAACACCTAAGCTTGGGGAGGTTGCACCTACGTGAGCACCATCTTATCCATCTTTACTTACAAAGCAATTTATTTGTTTTGTTAGTGTCATTACATATCATATCATATTTATTTCAGTTTTGCATTAAAAATTAAAAATACCAAAAAAAACTTGCTATAATGGAAAAAAGAACCTTTTGGCCATTTAGTGTTAGGAACTTTCCTCAAGATATGAATATTCCAGTTGGAGAATTTGAGATAGATCCTAATGTCACTAAAATGATTTATGAACACCGTTTTTCTGGGAAACCGAAAGAAAATGCTCTACTCCATCTTAACAAATTTAATGAAAGATGCAAAGTGTTAAGCTTGACTCATGCCAATTCTAATGTGATCAAAGTAAAGCTTTTTCCTTATTCCTTAGCTGGAAAAGCTTTAGATTGGATATTAAAATGGCCACCTAAAATGTTTAGCAATTGGTTATAGAGGATTGTCTGAAACCTCTAAACTCTTTTTGGATAAGGAATGTAAGGGTTCTTTCATAAATGTTACTATTGCTGATGCTTACATTCTACTTGATGGCTTGCTTTTGGAAGTGAAAATTAAAGAAAGTTTAGAAAAAGCCCAAGTACCTGAAGATGTCTTTGATGACCGTTATGAAATATTCAACCTATACAATAGGGAAAAGAAAGTTGAGAAAGTTAAAATGCTTAATGAAGTCAAGGATCCTTTGCTTGACTTAGAAAATTGTAGCTTGCACGAATTAATATCTATCTTACAAAAATTTGCAAGTGACCTTCCATTAACACTAACCAAGCAGGTTTTGGTTATTATATTGCTAATCATGTCTTGAAAGAAAAGATTGCTAGGTACAACCAATAGGATATGATACCACCTAAGCTTGGGGATATGTGGATACCTAAAGTACTAGTAACTATTGGAAAAGAGACACACCATGCCATACTTGATCTAGGATCTAATGTCTCTGTTTTATCTAAAGAACTATATGAAGTGCTTGAATTGAAAAATCTTGAAAAATGCTCTATTGAACTAGCACTTGCTGATGACTCTATTAAACATGCTTTGGGAAAAGTAAGTGATGTTATGGTAGAGTTACATATGACTTTTGTGCCTGTGGATTTTCTAATCATGGACATGGGGAGTAAAACCTCTAGTCCTATTATTCTTGGAAGACCTTTTCTTCGTACCACAGGTGCTATTATTGATTCAAAGGAAGGGAATGTAAAGTTTCAGTTTCCACACAAGAAGTGCATGGAACACTTTCCAAGGAAGAGGGAACCACCAAAGTTCAAGCTCCCTCATGAGCTTCGTCCACAATAAAACAACAAGTAAGAAGCCTAGCTATATGGCTATAAAGAAAGCGCTTTGCGGGAGGCAACCCGGTTATTTTTATGTGTGATTTTCTTTGTGTCCTCTTGCTGTACCAAGAGACTTTGTTTTTAGTTTAGGTTCTGGAGTTTTCAATAAAGTGTCAAGTTTTGCCCTTTTTGGTTTGAAAAAGTTGCTTATAGCGTTCGGAGATTTTATTCCACCATCATTGCATATTTATTTCTTGTTTGCATTGCATAACTATCCTGATATCATTCTTACACCTTGTGCTTGACAACCACAGGTGAGGTTGAGGACCAAATCATCTAACCTTGTTTTGTAGGTAACCAAAAGAAGGATAAGAAGCTAAATCTACCACTTCAGATTCCCCGAGAGTTCGATATTAAACCCTCGAGTCACCCTCGTGGGGAAAACTGTCTTCCACTTACTATACACTCTGCACTTGGAGTCTCAACCTAATCCCGTTTACTTTTGCAGGTATCAAGGCCTTGCTCTTCGGGACCATCAACATATTTATTAGGGAGCTAGTGATCATGCAAATTTATTTCTGAAACAAGGAATCGATTTCTAGATTAAAGCTACCACAATGTAGTTGAATAAGAGTCAACATGAATCGTTTCCTAATCTATCTATACCTCTTAAAAAGCAAAACTCCACTAAGTGCATTAATTATTTTTCTATCTCAACATGCAAGCTATCCACATCATCCATGCTATTAGCCAATCAATTGTCCATGTCATCTCCACTAATATTTATTATTAATATTCACATGCAAGATACACATCATACATTCCTCCAACCATCTAGTTACTAATAACGTAGATGTGCTATTAAATTTATGTTACTTTTGATTGTTTTTCCCTTTCTTGTTGAAAGATACTATTGAATTAATTTCTGTTTCAATAATTCACATCTATATAATTAGTTGATTGTCTTTTATTTCCTTACAATATGATTTTGAATGCGTAATTCTCAGTCTCTCTCTATGTCTCTATCCATCTATTTATCTCTTATTTTCTTTCACTGTTTTTGAAAGGAACATTCCATTGGTTCATGGTTGGACAAATGTTTCTTTATATTGTATGTGCCTTTCATTTCTAGAATTAAAATTTTCTTCCATTATATTTCGAAATAAATAATTCTTATGTTTTAGACTACTTGGCGAGTGGATCTTCATACTGTATGTGTTTTCTTTCCAAAACACATTGCGGTAGTATATCACTAGCATATATTACTTTTTTTGTTGAAGTTTCGCCGTCAGGCTCTCTATTCAATTAACGACAAAATGTATGATTGAACAGGCTCAATCAGAAAATCAGGGATAAGTTCATATGTGATATCTAGAGACTCAATCGAGAGAGCCGCGAGAGCACAAGCATGTGCCGCTTTATTGGCATCCCTCTTAACAAAACATATCGCTAGCATATTTTACTTTGATGTGTACAAATTTTATCATACTATAATGTTTATGTTGCATCTTTAGTTTACTGCATATTCAGATTAGTGCTCATATATGATGTTTCATAATTAAGTGCATGTGATTGCTTTGCAACCACTTAATTAACTAAAACTACATCAAACTTTATAGTATAGTTTCCATGATAATGATAGTTTACTCAACTTTGCATAGGATTAATCTTCCATATAATCAAATTTCTAATATACACGACGAATTACAACCTTATTTTTCCTTCTATGATCCTTTTTATGCTTTCGTGTTTGAATATGTTCTGATGTTGTATAGTTATTATCCAAGTTACGAGATATTAGAAAATCTTGATAGGTGGTAGATTTTGAGGCTTTGTGAGGTTGCCATGTGCATTGGCATGGGTGCATCATGACTGAAGCAAGACGATGACCTTAATAATATAGAACATATCACACAATTTTTTTGCGACAAATACATTAAGATTCCTATTACAAGTATTTATATTTGTTATCTTCACATAGTGGACATAATCACGTAATACAGAAAAGAAAGCCACCCAACTGAACTTTAATGAAAATATCCATCCAGGCTTGAAAGTCAGCGTACTACTTCCCCTTAGTTCTGAAAGATCTAATTCTTCTTTAAACTTTTTCTACATCTATATAAAGACTAGGTCTAGTTCGTTTGAAGATGTTTTCATTCCTGGTTGTGTATACTGCCCAGGAAATAATCACAACAATATCCTTAGAGAATGATTTCAACCAACTCTTGGCTGTCTAGTTTGGGCCATTGTAGTTCTAGCAGCAGGTTGAAAATAGGCAATGCAAGAAAATATGGTCTATTGACTCCATAAAAGGTCCTCTAGTCATCATACATGAATAATACAAGAGCAATAAATCCTTCCTTTGCAGCATGTTTCTTGTGTTTTGTCTATTTTGCCGAATCGATCGACATCATCCAACTTATGGTTTACACAAACACCTGCATCAAAGAGTGGCTAGACGTGGCGGAGGGTTTCTTCACCGACTGGACAATTCTTTGTCCTCTCACCTTCTTAGAATTCTACCCTCAGGGTCAGAGGGTGATCAAACTATTGTGCCAGATATGCAGAGGCATTCGTACATACGTTATGAAGTGTGCTATCTTAGTTATCATGGAATTTTGAATGCCTTCGCAGTAATACACATATGCAGTTAATGAACTTGTTACTCAAATGATTACTGCTTCATACCACTTCTCACCTTTCGGGTTGGCATAAAACAAGTTAGTAATTAACTAATAATTAATCGATATATATATATATATATATATATATATATAGGGACGCGCTATTTGACACCCAGGGTGAAGAATATTATTCTGCACCCCGCCCGACCTGCGCACCATCCGGCTCGCGCGCGACCACCAGCCTTCGAACGTGCGCGCGAACGTGGGAAGGTAAAATAGTCTCGCATGCGACGTAAGATTCTGGAGATGCCGAACCGGTCCACGCTCGCTCGCTGCGCAAACTACCAATGTAAGAAAGCTCCAAGCCAACGTAAGAAAGTTCCGAGCCAGCCCATGGGCCTCGCTGCAATTTTTTGTGTGTGCCATTTACCGATATAAAAGGCAGCTAACGACCCTGAAAAACCAGTGATGAATCTCTCTGCCAACGTAAAAATATTATGCTGTGTTTCTTTCCTGATCACAGCAAAGCATTTTTCTTTTTGGCAAACTATCATTCATCAATGGAACTATTTTTATAAGAACTGATGCCCTAACGTATGCCTTTTTGCATCCACTGATTACACAAACGTAAGACTATTCTTGATTAAATTTACTGATCACACGACAAAAGAATTTGACTGATTACATTGCCTGATTACATGCCGTAAAATTGACTGGGGCAGCCTGATGATGTTCTGACAACTCTTATGCCACTGATTCAAGGGTATGTAAAATAGATATACATAATAGCATGGTATAATTAAAATGCCTATAAAAAACAAAGGAACTAATCTTCGAACACACACGTAGTGAAGTACATGACTCAATGTAATCTCTACTGGACGACGCTTTGATGGTTCATTTCCATCTTACTAGGCAGCACGGTGCTAAAGGCCACCTCATCGGCGCCCCGTTGAGCCTGGCACACTGTAATGTCAAGCATTTCGATCACTTGCTTATCAATTTTGAACTCGAATGGCTCATCACCATCACGACCTTTCTTGTTCCAGGTTTGCTACAAAATACATCAAATGGATGTTAAATCTGCAAGCTCCGTTAGAAAGTAGAGAATGGAAATAATAATATTATTATATTAGTAATATGTGCCAAATGTATGTGTTTCAACTACTGTAACTTACGATCAGAAAAAGAAAAATCGAACATTCCTTCCATAATGGATAAGAAATTATTCTTGACTACATGCAGAAGGTGAGCAAAACATTTCTTCTTTTTCTTACAAGTGAAGCAAAATAGGTAGTCAGTACTTTGTTGGCATCTAAGAGAAAAAACACAAGGTATATTACGTGACAAAATTAATTTCAGCCAAAGAGCGTCAGTATAATATGAATGTGCAAAAAGTTAGGCAAATGCTCATAAGTGGATGTGACAAATCTGTACCTCACAAACACATTATTCCTGCAAAAAAAGGGAAGAATGGATCTAAATTGCACCATAAATCAGGGTAGTAATTTTAACACAACTGCACAGACCATGGTATGCATAACCGGCTTTCAGTACCTATTTACTTACGCGGCTAAAACCTGATGGCATGAAACTTGGATTTTTCTGTAGCAAACATGTGGAGATGTTAGGTTTGCAGCACTGTGAATCAATACTAGGAAACAATTTTCTTCGTCATTGGAGTAATGACCAAAATCATGGATGGAAGATTCTAGATATCATGGTTGCAGTTCTCTGAATTGCTAGCAGACTAGCAGTGACCAACAAGCTCAGAGAAAAGAAGGAAATCAGTAGGCTAATCCTTGTAAAATAATATATCAGATGTAAGCGTAACTGACATAAAAGATTCAGTTAAGTCCAGGAGGGTTCCATACTATCGTTAGCTGGACAGATCTAGTCCATGATTCAGGTCACATGACCATTGCGCAACGTCAGTGATACATATAGTCTAGAAAGCATGAGGCTAGTTATCTGCGTATGGTTGAACAATGAAAGAGCAATTAACGACATAAGTTTATTTTAAGAATGTACAAAAACAGATCAATCTCCAAGCCCCAGCAGCATTGAAACATGACAAACAAAGATTTCCTTTCAGTGATAAATGGTCGAAGCCTTGGCATGTATTATGTTTTGGGAGCAACTAATGCATCACAAGGTAAGAAGTATCGCCGACTAGCAAACCACATGCACAAGGATATAAAACTTCCCCATGTGCTGGGCTTTAATAGAAAACATCCATAATTGACAAGTTCCTAGTTGACAAGAAGAATCTTATTTTATTAGCGCAATGGACATCCATAATTTATATTCACCATGAAACTTCAAGTTCTTAGTTGCATGATAACTGACAAGGAATTCTACAAGGAATTAATAGATATGGCTAAATTGACAGCGCAACCGGGAGGAAAAACTGATGTTGCTACAGGGATATTTTTAATGCGCAAAACAGCAGGACATGACTGTCTACATTGTCCTCTCGCGCTATGAAGTAAAATTCTCTAACAAGTCGTCAAAAATGAATTGTAGATGCATCTTAGCGCCCATATTATAGAACCGTAAACACATCTGCATTGGAAGTTAGGTTTATAGTATAGAAGCAATAATATGAACAAAGTCAGTACAATATGCTCCTTTGACATTTTCAGAACCAGCATATACACCCAGCAGCTTCGGAGGGATAAACAAGAAGTTATATCATGTTCTACTATGCTTCCTATACGAGTATAAATCTTTTGACTTGCAGCATACAACCTTTGCTGGAATGGAACTAAAAAAGCATATCTACTAGTCGTTTTTAGATGATTTTGTTATCCAGTAAATACAAGGTGAAACAACTTAAAATAAACTGAATGCCATTTGACCAACTAAATAACAAATACAAATCTCCTCTCTTATGGTGGAACAACAAATTGATTAAATCCGAATCACAATTATGATGTCAGTGAAGTCAACCAAATTTTGTTAAAACTGATGCAGACGGAAAGATGTATATTTTTCTCTCAAAAGTATCACCATCCAGGCCATGGTTAATCAAGCAAAGGCAGCTTCTGTGCATGCTAACAATTTCGTTTACCCATCAAATCAAGCATATAATCTACCCATCGTATTTAACAAAGAGAAATTTGAACAAAGAAGCAGTGCCCACCTAACAAAGAGAGTATAGAATATAGATGCAACCCAGGGTGATGAGCGAAAGTGGGTAATTTGTGCACTAATAATGAGAATTAATTAGCACAACGTACTAGGGTTGTTTCTTGATAAATAACAAGATGAATAAGTTTGTTTTCTAAAGCTCTCTCAACTCTATATTATGGCACTTCAAACAAATGAAAGCTTCTAGTTAGAAGTGGCGTTCATGCATGGAGTATTATCTGGATAGGTATGGCTATGGGAACTTCAATTCATATGCAGACCACATTCATGGAACAAAAAACCAGTGGCTTAAGAGTCTACATGAATCTGAACCAAAAAAGATATAGTGAGCTTCCGTATCGAATCCATGGCCACCATTTAATTACTTCCATTTGAACAAACCCCGTCAATAATCAACACTAGTGGGAGACCAGTACCTATCTTTTGGAACTGAATATTGGTACCTCCATGAGAATCAGGATACAGCGGAAGAACTTCCCTATGAAATTAACATTTAGCTAGCACCCAAAAATGGCAAGCTGACGTAAAATTGCAAGGGGCTAGATGCCCAATTCGTGGCCATATGCTACCGTTGTGGCAGCTAATGCAGGACCCCGGACGGTCCAATTTCAGTTGACCACCTTCGCTCCCAAACAAGGCTGCAACTAAATAGATTAAAGATCAAAATCCAATCCATACACAAGCTGATACACACGGGAAACACATCAGATCGGGCAGAAGGAGAAAGAGCGATGGACCTTTTGTGCATGATAACGAGGTGAGCAGAGCGGGCAGGTGCCATGCGGGAGGATCCATTCGTGGACGCCCGGTGCGGGTGGAAGGCATGGCCGCGTCGACGCTCGGGGCACCCGCTCGTCCTCCTCGATCCGGGAAAGAACAAGCAGTCCGGCACGGCCCGACCTCTTTGGCGGGGCCGAAGATCAGAATATGTGGCAGCGGGAATCGATCTACCAGATCGGGGGTGATCAGCTTCCTCCTCTGCCCTCGCGGACGGCCGCCGAAGTCGGCGTACCCCTGGCGCGGCGCAGCCCCTAGGCCCGGGCAACTCCAGCATGGCCGGGCAACTCCAACCACCGTTGCCCGGCAAGGCGTTGCTCACCGGCTGACCACGACAGCGCCGCCGAGGATTAACGCCGCCGGCCGAGGCCGCTCGCCGCTCGCCGCCCGCACCCTGCCTCCGCCCGTGGAAACTCCCGAACCGCACACATGAACTGACTCGAAGGTGGGATAGCTCCTCACACCCCACGACCAAAAGGAATAGAAACCGTCGATGAAATAAAAAAAAAAAGAAAATTACGTTAGGGGTAAAACTGGTCTCGACCGAAACATCATGCCTGGTCTGGCTCGGTATATTGACCAGGGTGCAGAATTACTATTCTGCACCCAGGGGGTCTAATAGAGATTCTATATATATATATATATATATATATATATATTCCAGCTATTCAAGAACCAGTTTCTGAATAACTATTCAAAGCATCTTTTCTGAACTGCGGTTTAAATAGCAGATGAACTTCCTGACAAAACACCGGTATTTGTTTCGCAACTTTTCAACCACTAATCGGATTAATGCAAATGATATACCGTTAGAAAGCTGTTAATATTGCGCATCTTCGCTATCTCTATCACTTTTTCGAAATTCGTTAACGTTTATGAGCAGATTTCAAAATACATACTTCTGTTTCCCGAACATGTATAACGAGCGGACGGTTTTTTGGGCATTATTCGCAAACCACTTATTGGATTGATACAAGTGATATTGCGTTGGAAAGATAATTGTTAGGCGCTTCTTTTTCGTATATAAAGTTTTTCCAAATTCATTACGGTTTTTGATTAATTTTAAAAATACTATACTCTGTTTTCACGATTTTGTCCGTTTTTGTACAGTTATTTGGGTGCCATTTTCACACCTTTTGTCAGATTGATGCAAATGATATACCGTTGGAAAGCTATGAAAAATGCGAATCTTCGCTATCTCTAGTCATTTTTCTCAATTCTGTACGGTTTAAGAGCAGATTTAGAAATACACAATTCTGTTTTTTAGACTTGTAGTCCAGCGGACACTGTTTTGTCAATTAATTTCAAACCGCTTATCGAAATGTAACAAATGCTATGGCGTTGGAAAGATATTGACTAGACGCAACTTTTTCGTATAGAAATGTTTTCCAAATTCGTAACAGATTTTAATTAATTTTTAAAATACCAAAAACGGAGAAACGAGATAAAATGAGAATGAAATCAATATTGGCACGTTTAAAATGTTCGGATTGGACGAGTCTACATGTGAGAGTCAAATTAGACTCATATCATTGCCAATTGCACGTAGCAGCGGTCGGTTTGGACAAATGGAACTCGTATCAACGATTTCTATGCGTAGGATTTCCGCCCAGAAAAACAGAGAATCTGAACTTCCTTTTACACGTTTGTAAACTTCTGGGTGTGCGATAGTGAACTTCCGATCGCGAAATTTTTATTTCGTATCTTGTACTATTTTTGTTGTAGTTTTTAAACCGTTTGTCCAAATGATACAAATGATATACCGTCTGAAAGGTATGAAAATTGCGCATCCTACTGTGTGGACCGTTTTTTAAAATTATGCATGATTTAAGAGTAGTTTTAAATATACAAACTGCTGTATTTTTAGATTTTTCGCTGTTTTCATGTTGTTATTCGGACTGGATTTTGATATTGTATACTTTGAACTTCGCAATTTTATGAGAGTAAACTTCTATAAATTGTGAACTTCATGAGAAAAATTGCGAACCTTTTTTCCAATCTCTGGATTTGATTTTTTTTCACCGACATAAAGGTAAACTTGTAGCGTATTCGAGCTGAACTTCCGCCGCGTTTATAGTTAACTTGCGATATGTTCAAATCGAACTTCCAACAAAGATGCAATGTACAAGGCATTTTCATATGAACTGCCGACGTATTCGAGGTGAACTTTTGCTCGGTACAAAGTGATTTTCTTGAAAGCTGCACTTCCGAGAAAAAAGTAATTATCCGACGTGGCCGATGAGAACTTCCGACATATTTAAAGTGGACTCCCCCCGCGATGCAAAGCGAACTTTGGATTGGTTCAGGGAACTCTCAATAGAATGGTAACTTTCGATGTGTTTGAGATGAATTTCCAATACCTTTAAAGTGAACTCCAAACATGATCAAAGTGAACTTCACAAATTCAAAACTTGAGCTAATGAGAACATTTTTTCTCATGAACGAATTGATTTTTTGATGAACAAAAAAGCGAACCTCCGGTATGGACTATATGAACTGCCGATTTTAATTTGTACGATTTAAAGTAATTTTTGTCAACATGGTGAACTCCCGACGTGTCCAAAATGAACTTCCAGAAAAAGGTTAATTATCATTGACAGATTGAAAAATTTCCCGAACTGATGTAGCTATAGTATGTGTCGTTGAAGAACTGAGATGAAAAAAAAAAACTCGGTCCAAGAAGGCATGCCGTTGGACTCAATCTAAGCAACCAATGTGCAATCGACATTGAACCACTATACAAAAATCAATCTCTAGTTCCATCTGGGCACAGAAACATCTGAACTTCGCACATACAGGAGATCGAGGTGCAATGCATCAGTCCAGACTGTCGAGAGCACGCAACAGCAACAGATACGTCAGCATCTTTGTTGTGACACATACAAATGGCTGATGCTCAACTCACTTTAAATGCACTAGCTTTGGCACAAAAATGACACACCGACATGCATGCATGCATCTTTCAACCGTATCATGGCACCACACTTCTTATCCTACTCTTAGCACGTCAACTACTACAAGAGATTGATACTGTCAAAACATCAAAAGGGATTCTGTTTTCTACCAGAAACCAACAATACCTGATCAATCAGGATTCCCAACTGACCAAAACAAAGAGCACACACTGACACACTCACAGGATATCCATCACACAGTCCTAAACATCAAACAAGGTAGATGAGCTACAACACCAGCACCTACCACAAAATCCTAGCAGATGACTCTTCTTATCAGTTTGAACCTACATCTAATCAAAGCATCTGAACAAGGATTTGCCGTCGGAGGAGACCAGCCGCAGGTCGGCCTCCTTGTGGAGGCGGCGAACATAGAGGAACAGTGCCAGCTTCCTCGTCCTTGTACTAGAAGACCCCGGGTTTTGCTCTGGGTGGAGAGCGACATCTTCCTCAATCTCCAGCCTACACATTCAACAAGTTCAGTTGAAATTTATACTTTCTCTACAGCCTACACATTAAACAAGGACATGGAAACAAATTTTAGCAAAAGTAGAAACAAGTCAGGCAGCGAGAAACATACACAATTCAAAACCTTAGCATGTCAAGGATTATTCTCTATTGAATCAAAAGTAGCTGCAAACTATGGCGAGACGCTCAAGGGTAGTTGATACTTGATAGTATACATAACGATTACACATAAACAATTTTGCTAGACTGATCTAAGACACAATGTTAGTGTCCAGCTGACGTTGCTGTCATTGCACATTGGTGGAAAACAGTGCAGAACAGTCAGGGCTCTTCCAAGACACTCTATACAAAAATCAATCTCTAGTTCCATCTGGGCACAGAAACATCTGAACTTCGCACATACAGGAGATCGAGGTGCAGTGCATCAGTCCAGACTGTCCAGAGCACGCAACAGCAACATCTAAACTTGCATCCGTATACAAAAGCTTCACGGGCTAGTAAATTCAGTTCGTACACATCTGATGCAGCACCTCGAAAATGAACACCACGAACGCCTACTCCAAAGCCACGGACAGAAGAAGAATAAAATAGGGAACCATGAATCGAAGCGGCGCTGCAGCTTGCGCCATGGAGGGTGCAGGGGAGCTGAGAGCCTGGGCCGGTGCTGGACTTCAGGAAGACCAGTGGAAGCCGCCGACGGCTCACGCGTGGAGGGTGGGTGCAGGGGACCGGGCTGTGGAGGCGCAGGGGGGCGGCGACCTCGCCGGGTAGGCGCGCCGGTCGGCGGCCGGACCGTGGAGGCGCACGGGGATGCGGGGGCCTCGCCGTGCAGGCTGGCCGGGGCGGCGACCTCGTCGGGGCTCTGATTCTGCGGCCTGTCCGGGGAGACGCGCGGGACGGCGACCTCGCCGGGGGATGGAGGCCGGGCGGCACCGCTAGAGGTGGGCGACGGCGGATGGAGGCGGGGCAGCGCTCCGGTGGAGGGGAGACTGCGGCGGCGCGGGGCGATGGACGGCGCCCTCGGCCGGCGACGGAGGCGAGCGGCGCTGGCGGCTGTCTACCGGAGGTAGTTGGGGGATCGGGGAGAGGATGACCGGTCGGGGCTGGGGATAGGTGGTGGTATCGGGTGGGCTGGGTTGACCGGGTCGGGCCTGGAACGGGATAAGACGGTCTTTAGGTTGGAAAGGTGCTTTGAATAGTTATTTGGAGCACTCTTAAGGGTGGTTTCTAAATAGTCTCACCCTATATATATATATATATATATATATTAGAACACATAATCACTTGATATAATAGGTAAAACTAGTAGTCCTATGCTTCTCAAATCTCAATTACACATATAGATGGCTATCAGTCTATCACGAGTAGTACTCACTAAATAACAGTTGAACCAAACACTCGCAGGCATACCTCCGACAATTATATAAAGTCAAATTAACCCTAACCAAATCGAAATGAACATTAAATATGCAAGGGTCATAGTAGGGGTTTCTAAGGTTTATAGTTTTGCTTGGGTATTTTGGAGTTGCACTAGTACAGAAAAGGCTATTAGTGGCGCACCAATTTGGTTTTCTGTGGCGCACCCCAGAAAAGCCAGGTGCGCCACAGAATTCTCGCCACAAAAATTATTTCTGTGGCGCACCTGGCTTGGTGCGCCACAGAATTCTCACATTTCTGTGGCGCACCTGGCCTGGTGCGCCACAGAATTCTCAAAAAATTCAAAAATTCAAAAAATGCAAAAAAATATAAAAAGTTTCAAAAAAAATCCAGAAAAAATCAGAATATGAAATAATATGAAAAATCCTAATTATTGGAATTATTTTCATATTTTTTGAATTTTTTGAACTGATACCTTCCCGCTAGGTCACCCATACTTAAATTGCTCCAACCCTAGCACGCTTAACTTCTAAGTTCCACCCAGTTCACCTACCCTTGTGCTACTCAAGTTCTTATTGATATATATCATTTGAACCCTCTTAAGTCTTGTATGTGTATATGTGTGGTATGTGTTATAAATGTGTGTTTTTAAATTTCAGATTTTTCAAAAACTTCTAGAGTTTCAAAAGGAGATTCAAAAGTTTCGAAAGATAAAAAAAAATTCAAAAAAAGTCAAAAAATCCAAAAAATCCAAAAAACTCCAAAAAATTCAAAAAATCCAAAAAATTCAAAAAAGTCAAAACACTTTTTAAAAATCCAAAAAATTCAACAATCTTCTTTGTTATACATTTCTGTGTCTTTTTTGGAATTTTTGAATTTTTTTGAATTTTTTGAATTCTTTTTATTTTGCTGCGAAAAATCGTCTGTTTGAAATAACTTTTTTTTTCTTTTGGAATTTGAGGAATCCGTGAATTGCTGACCGAGTAAACCCGGGTGGATTCGAACTCGGATTTTTCTCACGATTTTTTTGACATATTATTTGCGTTATTTCGATGTCGTACGCAAAAGTTATGGCCGTTACAAGTTTTTTTCCTGTTTGTTGCAGAAAAGGTCAAAATTCATATTTCAAAATTTCTATACCTACTAGACACTCAAACCTAACTACATGTCAAAGGATTTTATTTATTAAAATTTTTATCATTTTCCTTTAATTCCTGGAAGACTAAAAAGGCGATCCAGGGGGGGGGGGATTTGAAAAAAAAATTATGTGGCACACCAAGCTTGGTGCGCCACAGAATGTCACCTTTCTACTGGCTGGTGCGCCACAGAATGTCAACTTTCTGTGGCGCACGTGCCAGGTGCGCCACAGAATTATTTTTTTCAAATTTTAACCCGCCCCCCAGATAACTTTCTGTGGCGCACCTGGCCATGTGCGCCACAGAAATGTGACTTTCTGTGGCGCACCAGGCCTGTGGCGCACTAAACCACATGCGCCACAAAAAATAATTCTGTGGCGCATCAATTAAGGGTGCGCCACAGAGTGCCTACCTATCTATATAGGGTTTCCCTACTAGTGTTGATAAGCAGAGGCATTTTCTTCACTCCAGTTGCCCTAAACCCTATAAAGATAATTGCGTGGGTAACTGATGCCAAATGTGTTGAAAATATTGACATTATTTTTTTACTTTTGAAGCAGGGAATGGCATACAAAAGAAAATTGGGAAAATGTATTTTACCGCCGATGCGATGTAATAGTATTATGGATCAAGATATGCTTCCAACATAGTGAGTATCTTCCCTCCACTTTGTATTCATGAGTAGGAGAAATAATCCAAGGGAGAATTAATTATACAAACGAGTTATTTTATCGAACACTCATCGCATTAAATAGTTACTCGACTAGAAGTTTCGGCAATGGCAAATTATGGCAGTACGAGTGGATCATATCTTTAGTCACATCTTAGTGTAACCAATGCTTGTTTAAATAAGGTTGTCCCAGTACATTGTATTTTGGTATTGTAACTAAAAAACACGTCACTAAATGTGATTTTTGATCAATACTATCATCAGCCTTGTGGCCTATTCGCCTATTCGTGGCACATGTCACATTTTCAAACACACAGCCAAAATGCAGTCAGAAACCAATGGAGGAAATTTAAATAACATAACCAAAATGTAACTCACAGTTCTCAGATCACATTATAAATTGATTATCCAATGTGGAACACAATGGATAACTAACAACTGTGGTTCCAGAAACTAGTACTACTACTACTGCTGCTGTCAAAACAAAAAGCCTCCGGTCCAACAAATAGCTCCTCTCCTCTAGAACTTATCAGGCAACTCCTGTTTCGAATTCTAAGACGTTACATTATGTAGTATAAGCTCGGACGACCTCGACGATGGGTGCACGGCACATCGGGCATTTTCCGTCCCCGTTCAGCAGCTCGCTCCCGCACTTTGAGCAGGTGCACATGTGCCCACACCTGAGATGTTAGCACAAGATGTCACATTAGCTGTATTCTTGAATAAGTTTTGCAACTACATATGTGCGTCCACATAGAGTGACAAATGAAAGCAAACCTGTATAGAAGCGAGTCGATTTGGTTGTCGCAGCAGATGCAGCAGGTTCCTTTCTTTACAAGATGGCACCGTGATGCATCATCTGGTTTCCTTCAGCCCACCCTAGGTTCACAATTCAGAGCCTTTTGTCAGATACACACACACACACAGTTCAGGAGATCAGGAAGAAGGGAGGGAGTAATCTGAATGACCTTGAACGCCTATAGAGCGGTTCATAGCAGCAGAGACTTCTTGTTTGATTGATCTCTGCAGCTCTATCTGCATCTCCATGCATGCTTGCAGCATCTGCTGCATGGCGTTAATTTCATTATAGAGCCCGGCCATGTCTACTTGGAGCTCTTGGATGGCTTGTAACACCTGCCAAATAGATTTCTTTCAGCAGTAATACAAGAGGCTTTATGTTGAACTGATAGTAGTGACCTGGAATGAAGAAAGAGGAGACTCACAGATTCAGGGTGGGTTCAATACCACTGCCTTCGACGAGGTCCTTGACCTGTAAACACAAACAACGGCTGGCCGGTGGTGTCGTGTCCGGCGTGATTCGGCTCGTTGATCCCATGCTCGGCATGATCTTCGTTCTCAGAAACAGGTGTATTTGGCATCTGCCTTTCACCAAGCTCTTGTCTTGGAGCATATGATTGCATGAGCTGCTGCTCCAGACTTTCACGTAAGCCGCTGGTAAGAAGATTAGAGACGCTACGCCTGCAAAATATGACCTGCTTAAGTATGATTCGAGAGAGAGGTAAACTGCATTTTGTGATTTTTTTCCCAATAAGTACTACCTGGTTAAGAGTTCATCAGCAGCGTGCTGTTCGTCGTCTCCATCGACGAAAGCTCCGCCTTCTCCTTCATTTGGATGCCCATAAGTTCCAGCTTCTTCTCGCACAGTGTTGTTAGCTGGACTCGAAAAGGAAGAACCATATTGCTCACTACCCTGTTCTGGCCGGGACGACCTGAGTCTGAATACTCGTCGTCATGTCCGTTCATTTGTTCTTGATCAACATCATCCTGCAAAGCATCATTACTGTGTGGTACAGTGCTTTGTACATTGACAAATTGAACTTCCGTTGGTTCTAACGTATGGATCTCATGGTTGCCAGTAGCATTCTCCAAGTGATGATTGTCGTCAGGTAAGACCTGATCTGTAGAACTGTGATGGTCACTATCGGCAGTATTGTTTTGAGCCCCCAGTGGCATGGAACGGTTAGATGCTTGATCATCGGTGATAGAAACTGATACTTCCTGGTGCACATGAAAAAGAATAATCTACGTCGGAAAAAGGACCGGAAACAATAACTATATATTAATCCCATGAAATAAAAATGGAACCGTAAATTATATGAAAACAAAAACATGTAGTATAGTTATCTAATGCCACCCCTAAGAAGTAGCACTCAAAACAATAATGCTCATATTTTCAAATCAGCAGGTAAGATCTGGAAACCAATCACATGCATACATCCATGTAGAGGCCGGGGCTTGTTCCCCTTTTCGAAAAAAAGATCTGGAAAACAAATATTTAATCTTAAACTCCTATTTACTCTAGCAGACGACAGTACTTTCAAACAAGACTACCAGATATGTTACTTGTAACTTGTAAGGCATATGCACAATATTAAACTTCGTGGCTAAAGGTGCCGAGGAGATGTTAATCGTGCATGGTACTTGGCCAAGCCGCAAAAGTAATAAAAAACACAAACTAATCCCTAAAATGTGAAGAAAATACTCGACATGGAGGAGGAGCATGGGATTTGAGAGTACTGACCTCAATGCAGTCACGGTGAGCAAAGGCGGAGATGGCGCGGTGCTCGGAGAGGCTCTGCAGCTCGCGCCTCATCACGTGTGTGTGCGTGTCGTCTCTCTGCTCAACGTGGGCGTCGCTCTCGCCCTGGCCAGCCCTGCGGAAGAAGGAGGCGTCGAACATGGTGGAGACGGCTTGGAGGCTGGCGAGGGCGTGGATCTCGGAGTCGCCGTCGAGGTCGAGCGCCGTGAAGAACATATGCGCGCACGCTTGCCGGCGCCATGCTGCCCACTGTGCGATGATCCTGGACGCAGATGTCTCGCCGATGCCGGGCAAGCCATGTTGTTCTTGGGGCGGAGGTCCTCCATGGCGATCGACGCGATGGTGCTCGGTGCAACGCGCGGCAGCGTGGCCATAGCTAGGGTGGGACGTGCCAAGGCGGACCGGGCATACTCCATCGTGCCGCGCGGGAGTGAGTGTGCTTGGAAGCTTGAGGCGCGGGAGTAAGAAAGTGGGGAAGCTTGAGGAGCGGGAGTACGAGAGTGGCAAATTCTTGAGATTATATAGTAGGTCTATACGGAACATTTGGATAAATATTATTTTTTGCTAAAGTTACACTTTAAATAGCCGTATTCACTCTCTATATATTAGAAGAATAAATTTATGAATATAAGCCGCTGACTCATCCACGATTTTAAATTTTGGATAAATATTATTTTTTGCTAAAGTTATATCTTTCAGATAAAAATAATTTTGGATAAATATTATACTTATTTTTAATCATAACTTATTTAGTATTTTTGTTTGGAACCGCCATCAAGGCATTTATTCAACGGTTATCCTTCTATCCGGGGTACACGTGCCCTAAATTGGTCTTTCGTGCGGCGAATTGTTAGAGCAGGAGTTATGAGACACGAGTTTTCCAAATGTAACTTTGCACCATGCAAAGTCCATGAAGTCAAATTTTGTTACATATTTGCATTTAAAACCCCCCAAAACTGCATAATCAACCGCCATCCACCCTGGGAGTGGATATCCCCATACCCCATCTAACCCTAACCTACCCGTTCCCCATGCCCACTCTTCTTTCCCTCTCCCATAGACGATGTCCACCGCCTACCTCGTCTCCCCTCCACCCGAGTTGCTCTACCTAATTGGCCGCCACCGAACCTCCTCCCCATCTCCACCGCCGCAACTCCCGGCGCCCACCGCCGACGAAGGGCCCTCCACGAGCTCCTCTAAGAGCTGATCGACTCCCTTCCGCCTCACCGATGAATATTGCAAGCCCGTGAAGTGGATTCTCTGTGTTGCATCTTTTTTTCATGGACCTTTGTCTTCCATTTTTATGTATAGATATGTTTTAATTCAAGTTCTTGTTTATTTCATGCACGTTTAGATCTGCTTTGTGACCCAAGATTGAACAGTGGGACAACGTGGAGATGAAGGTGGAGACAGTGATGATGGTGATGTTGATGGAGATGATGATCCTGATGATGCCAGGCGTGATGACGACGATTTCCCCCACACCGAGGGAAGTTTCCTCGGCAGATATATGCTGCTGGAGAACTCTAGGCCTCTGTCTCATTTCCACCTCAAGATGGTGGTTGAAAAATAATATGAAGTTGCCCCCGGTGTTTTTAGGTCAAGGAAAGGTTCTAGGCCAAAGGGCTTCGCGAGGGGAGGCCCCACGTGGAGGCGCAGGTCCTAGGCGTGGCCAGGGGGCACGACTAGATCCTACATGCCCACATGGCAACTCTTCTTGGTTGATTTCTTGTTCCTGACCCCCTTGTTGTATATTAGAATTTTGTGTTTTTATCAGATTTTTCTGAGAGCTGGAAATTGGGTGTCTCCTCGGGTATTTTTCCTTTGTTTCCTAGTCTCCAGTGTTTTCTCCCTCTTAATTGTGAAACAAGAAAAATAAGATGAAACAACATTAGAATTACATCCTAATTCGAACATATCGATGGTTATAAGCAAATTACAGTAATAGTGATACAAAATGGACGAATTAATTAAGCTACCCAAGTTTGTCCACCATTGCAGAGCTGAGAGCTCACGGCGGCGTGCACCTAGTCCTCCCATGTCGCCCTAGACCACCTCTAAGAGCGCCGCGTGGCCCCACACCCTAACCTCGGGCGTTGAAGGCCCCAGCAGCACGGCATAGAAGCTCCATTGACGGCCACTGGAAGCCCGCCATGGATGAGCTCCAAGCTCGTGGGCAATGGGCCCCGGCTTACTGGAAGGGTAGAGAGAGAGGTGAACTCCTCCGGGTTAGGATCTGCGCGTCTTCTACCTCTAGCCACCACCCTGCCGGGTAACTCACCCGAGAGCCTCCTTGTAAGCTACACCATGATGAACCCATCAATCTAGACATGCAGGAGTAGGGCTGTTAGCCTCCGGGCGGCCTGAACCTGGGTAACCCCTTGTGTCTCTATGTTGCTCATCTTGATCGATGGGACGAAGAGCTCCATAGACCTCACCCGGAGAACACGATTCTCAGCCTCCTTCGCGCCACATGCCGAACCGAAAAAGGGGTATCCTTTACTCCCGGTGTCCGTCCGTCGAGACACAACACATAGGCACAAAAACAACGTTTTGGTGATCCTGTGTAGTTGTTTGCTTTCCGCTTGAGCTACTTTCACTGTGAAGAAGACGACTTCATCTCTTCACTTACCCAAGGAAACTTGGAAATAACGCGTCAGGCTTGGAAATCTAGTTAGGGATATTCGATATAAGAATAAGTCAATCACACAGACTAACACTAATCCTAGAATGCGCCATAGGAGAGGCAATTACTAACGAAAGTTTGATTCGATTTGAGTGTCCACTGTCAGATAGGAATAGGATGTGATTGGCTCAATTCTCATATGAAACTTGCCTTATCTGGTATCTCCTCCCAGCAGACATGGTGAGTTGAGTCTCGAAGCAGCAGCTTATAACTCAAGGTCTTTTAAATAAAAGGCGATTAACTTTTTCTTACTTATTCGTTCAATTCATTTCAAATAAGACGTATCTTGTTCAAGCCAATAAATAGAGCAGGGGTTATAGTTAAAGCAGCCAGTAGAAACCAAAATAACTAGTTATAGTAAGCATGAAAGGCCATTTAAAGAAGGAAATCCAAGACATGATTGAATCCGCCAAAGAGAAGGGAATAGAAAGGGGATGTGCTTTCGACCGTGGCGAGATAGGATAGACTTGGGATTCTTTCTGCCCTTGATTGCCAACACTCTGAGCTGAATTAATTAATGAAACTAATAGGAAGGATTGGGATGATGAACTGGTGAGATTCTTTCTTTCGCTGAATGACCAAGGTAATTAATCCCTTCCATTGGCCAGGCGGGTAAGCAAGGAGACGACATTCTCATTAAAAAAATGAAATGTGCCATGCCGAATTCCAAAACAACTCCTTCAACTCCGTCGTTTACCGACATCCTCTCGGCTATCATACGTCCTCCGCTAATCTCTTTTAAGCATAGTCATCTCAACACATTCCTCCTTCCGAGTTTGAAAGGATCAGTATGGCCACCTAGAGGGGGGTGGGGGGTGAATAGGTGCTACTCAATTTTTAGCTCTTTTTCAAATTTAGGCTTGACACAAAGGTAAATTCTGTAGATATGCAACTACAGTGAATTTACCTATATGACAAGTTGACACTACACAAGGCAAGATACAAGTACTAACTAGAGTGTAAGGAGTAACCGAACGGGAAGCACGCGGATACAAGGATGTATTCCGAGTTCCTCCTTTTTAGGGGAGTATGTCTCGTTGGAAGGGTGTGAGTTTCAAACTCAAACGCCACAAATGGCCTCACCCTATTCTCCGATGAACCTTGCCCAAAAGCTCGGTTCACCTTCCACTATCGGAATCCTTCAAGCAGAATCGAAGCCCTTACAACAACTTGAGGCTCAACCCACAAAATGATTGGGGGCTCCCAAGCACCACGAATCTGCTACACAAAAGTAGCAAGCAAGTAAGTACAACAAGATGTCTAGGTTTTCCTAGTGGAACCCTATACTCGAATCTCTCAAGTGAATGAGGGGGAAATGAAGAATGCTTTGGTGAAGATGTAGATCCGGGCCTTCTCCTTGAATCTTCCAAAGATCAACGAGTTTGGATGGAGGGATTGGGAGATCTAGAAGTTGTGAGCTTGCAACAATGGAGTGTCTTCCATTCTAGGCGAGCTAGTTGGCTGGAGGTAGAGGGAGGGGTACCCCAAAATGTAGCCGTTGCAGACAACTAACACCGGAGACTCCGGTCCAGGAGGGCCAGAGACTCTGGCCTGGGCGGAGACTCTGGACCTGGAGAGGGCGGAGACTCTGGCCTCGGGCAGAGACTCCGGGTCACCTCCGGACCACTTCCGGACGCGTAACAGAGAGCGCCGTCCTGTGGACCTTTGCGCACCAAAACTTGATGGGCGGAGACTTCGGCCTGGACAGACCTGTTGCAAACTCCTTTTTTCCTGACAAATGTTTCGATGCAAAGTATAGGAATATCTTCTAATTCCTGAAACACTTGACAATATATTAGTGTAATCCTAGTGTTGTTGCCTAACACACAAAACACTAAGAGATGTTCTTATAATCTCCCTCTTTTTGGTGTTAGATGACAACACTAGAATTTGCAATAGGGCACTAAAACAAATTTACATGTTTCCAAAAAAATGAGTGGCTCCCCCTAAATGTGTGCATATAAGTAATTTGCGTTTCAATACAAATGCACAACATATAGATTTAGAGCAACTCCATCAACAATATGGAAACAAGATATATTTTCATAAGCGAGAGACATGACAAGATATAAGGATTGAGATATGTAATTGAAGCCATACCTTGTGCATAATAGTGTAGAGATAGACTAGAGTAAACCATTGCACAATACATCATATCTCAACCATAGATAATAAGAAGTCCACAAGTCACACCATAAATAAAACATAGTCTCACACAAATATCAAAGCAAAGCAAATAGTTCGACAACCTAAGATAAATGGACACAAGCTCTAAAGAAATGATAAAAGAACATGCTTGTGTCCGAACCCTTGCAAATCCCACGGTGAGAGCCTAATAGAACTACTTCTCCCCCTTTGGCATCGAAATGCCAAAAAGGGAAAAGAGCGATGCTAACGTATCCCAAGGAGATCACTCATCCTCTTCATCATCGTCGGCATCATCACCACTTGCTTCTTGGGTCTCCTCATCATCATACTATTCATTCTCATTCTCATCCTCATCTTCATCATCTTCATCTTCATCTTCATCTTCATAGTGCATAGGAGCCTTGCCGGTGTTGCGAGAAGAACAGGGCATGGAGGAAACATCTTCATAGTCACCCCAAGGAAAGTGATCCACATTCCATTCCGCAAGAGGAAGAGTAGTATCGGACTCTGGTGACGCGGGGGTACCTTCTGGGCGAGGAGGGGTCCTACCACCATTGTTGCTCTTGTGCAATTCTTTGAAAATCTTGTGTTGGTTGGAAAGGATGTGCTTCCTCTCATTATAAGCCTCATAATTTTCCTTGTGGGTGGCAATCCCCAAACACATCATCGTCTTTTGCCACCACGAGAGGTGCTTCACTTTGTTGTTGACTCTCTCTTTTCCTCCACCACCCCGTGAGGGGGGAGTGGCATTCTTCCTCCTTGCCCTTGGAGCTTCTTCCTCCTCTATCTCTTGATAAGTGGCTTGGGGAGTGGTATGAATGGCTAGCACTTGGAGGTTTCCATACTTGTGTTGTTTGAAACGAGATTGATCGAGTTGAGGAACCCTTTTGAGAATAAGCTTCATGACATAGGGCGCATACATAGGATTCTTCTTCTCAAGAATAGTGATGTTGATCTCACACTTGATATAATCTATCACATCAACCTCATACCCATGACAATTTGGTCCGGCAAGGTATGTCTTGTGATCATGATGCATGAGGTTGACAAGAGCTCCATGGATAGCATCCACATTACCTGCTTGAGGTGCAATGCTCCAACGAAACATGCAAATCAAAATATTGTAGATAGGCTTGAGCCCTCGGGCGGTGGCAATGGCTCCCTTTTTGCCACAGAGAGGAGCAAGGATTTTCTTATCAGACTCCATCCCTTCAACATGCATCCTTCGACCAACGGGAGTGGTAACTCCTTTGAACTCATACCCCAAAAATTGTCCAAATTCTTCAAAGGTTGCTTCACATTTGAGAGGACCCGTCATCCAAGTCATTTTAGTGTTCTCCTCCGGTCCTAGCACAAGTATGGCAAGGAATTGTTGGACCATCTCGATATCATAGTCTTGTTGGGTGGAAATGAGCTTCTCAAGGTCTAGTTTTCTAGCAACCCAAATTGCCTCCACAAAGTATTGCTTCCTGCCCAACACTTCAAACTTCAAAGGTTTTTGAGGGCACACAAGGGCTTTTGGGTCCAAGTGAGCATAAATTTCCTTCATAATGAGCTCTTGCTCCTTTCTCCAAAAGTGATCATCGGTTTAGTTGTTGGGCATGTCATAGAATTTCTGCCTCCTCATGGTTCTGTAATCATCTTTGTTTAAATCGGTCACGGTGGTCAAGTTGTCAAACTTGGCCTTCTTGGCCCTTTCTTCTCGAATGAGAGCAGCCTCCTCCCTAGCCTTTCTTGCATCAGCTGCCTTTTGTTGCTTTGCAACACCACGCTGCACATACTTATCTTGCGCTTCATCATAGTCCAAATAATCTCTTCCCGACTTCTTTGTGCTTTCTTGGGGTTGGATGATGATGAGCCCGAATGGTACCTCTTGTTATCTGTGAAACAGGAGTAGATAGGAAGGAAGGAGGTAAGCATACATGCCCAGGGAATCCAACGAAAGAGCAATTTGAAAAAACTGGGCACAAAAGAGTGATCTACACCAGAGTTTCCGGTCTCAGGAGCCGGAGTCTCCGGCCACACCGGAGTCTCCGGTCTGTCAGGACCGGAGTCTCCGGCCCTGAGGCTGGAAACCGCAATGTAGATCAAAATTCGGTGCAAAGTGCTCACAAATTGTTCCTGGAGTGTATAGTGCCAGCATATAGATTCTACACCAAGAAGTACCACAAGATCTACTCTCAAAACTACATCTAGGATGAAACCCTAGAGGAGGAGAGAGAGGAATACCCTTGGCCTTCATGGTGGAGTCCAAACGGAGGGGAGGAAGGTCCCCGACGTTGGAGAGGTGGAGGAGGCCGGTGGCTCAATGGATTCCGGCGGTGGAGACGGCCGAAGTAGCAGCCCGGAGTGGAGGCGGCAGCAGGAGGAGGTTTGGGGGTCGGAGGTGAGTGGAGAGTTGTGGAATCAACTCCCACCCCGACTCCCTATAGACTCCTGCAGAACTGCCGGGACCGGAGTATCCGGCCAAGCCGGAGTTTCCGGTGTTTCCTACGGAGACTCTGTCCAGACCGGAGTCTCCGGCCCCTCCAGACCAAAACTGCCAGGTTTTGTGTGCGACATGTATGATTTGAAGAGGAGCAAGTTTTGAGATAAGATTTGGCTTAGGTTGAGAGCATTGTCACTGATGGTGGGATACACACTTGGAAATTGCAAGATAAAAAATAAAGGCCAATTCCAAGTGTTTATCCTAAACGAAAAGCAAAGATCTAGAAAAACCCAAATGAATCCAAATAAATCCGAATAAGAACCAACTCCTCAGAAAGAGTAGGGCGGTGGCCTAGGCCACCATGTATGATTTTATGGCGTGACACCGCGAAGATGTATCTTGGGTTCACAACCAACACTCGTCATTTTAAGCTCACAATTTCAACAAATGAAAGTAGAGAGGCAAATGAGGTCTTACTATCGGCATAATGGGGGGAGGGGATAGTCCAATGTATTACGACCTCACTCCCCCTTTGTCCAATGCCTACACCTAAACACAATAAATAGTCAAGACATAGGTGTGTATGCAAAATAGTCAAGCCAAGCTCCTTGAATCCACGATATTTAGCTCATTCCTCAAGAAAGTGAATCTTGCTTCATCAAGTGGCTTCGTGAATATATTGGCAAGCTGGTCTCTTGTGGGAACATGGCCTAGCTCAATATCACCACGGGCAACATGATCTCGAATGAAATGATGACGAATCTCAATATGCTTGGTTCTTGAATGTTGCACCGGGTTGTGAGCAATCTTGATAGCACTTTCATTGTCAGATAAAAGAGGCACTTTGTCACAATTGACACTGTATTCCTTTAAAGTTTGCCTCATCCATAACAATTGGGTGCATGCACTTGCGGCCGCCACATACTCGGCTTCGGCGGTGGAGAGAGATATACAATTTTGCTTCTTGGAAGACCAACTCACCAAGGAACCACCAAGAAATTGGCAAGCTCCGAAAGTTGACTTCCTATCATCATGATCACCGGCCCAATCCGAGTCCGTGTACCCACGAAGAGAGAAAACCTTGTCCTTGGGTACCACAAACCAAACTTTGGTGTATGAATCAAATATCGAAGGATTCTTTTGACTGCCATCATGTGGCTTTCTTTAGGAGCGGCTTGGTACCTTGCACACACCCCTACACTCAACACAATATCGGGTCTAGATGCACAAAGATAGAGCAAAGAACCAATCATGGAACGGTATACCTTTTGATCAACATCTATACCCTTTGGGTTAAGTTGTAGATGACATTTGGTGTCCATGGGGATGCTCTTCTCCTTAGCATCTTGCATATCAAATCTCTTGAGTATGTCTTGGATATATTTGGTTTGAGAGATGAAGGTCCCTCCTCTCAATTGCTTGATCTCAAAATTAAGAAAGAACTTCAACTCTCCCATCATGGACATCTCAAACCTATCGGTCATAAGCTTTGAAAATTCGTCATTAAAAGCTTTGTTAGACGAGCCAAATATAATATCATCCACATAAAGTTGGCATATAAAGAGCTCCCCTTTAACTCTCTTGGTAAAGAGAGTGTGATCGATTTTCCCAACCTCAAATCCACGGTCTACTAGAAGCTCTCTAAGGTGCTCATACCACACACGTGGAGCTTGTTTAAGTCCATAGAGCGCCTTATCGAGCTTGTAGACATGGTTAGGGAACTTGGGATCCTCGAAACCCGATGGTTGCTTAACATATACCAACTCCTCCATTAAGAAAAGCACTTTTCACATCCATTTGTTGTAATTTAAAGTTATGATGTGATGCATAAGCAAGGAGGATACAGATGGACTCAAGGCGAGCCACGAGTGCATAGGTCTTTCCAAAATCAATGCCTTCAACTTGAGAGTACCCTTGTGCAACCAATCTTGTCTTGTTCCTCACAACCATGCCATGTTCATCTTGGTTGTTCTTGAATATCCATTTTGTGCCTATAACATTGCGGCACTCCTTTGGCTTCTCGACTAACTTCCACACTTTGTTGCGCTTGAAGTTGTTGAGTTCTTCATGCATGGCTTCCAGCCAATCCGATCTTCAAGTGCTTCAAAGACTTTCTTCGGTTCTACCACGGAGATGTGTGCTTGATGTTCACTAAAGTTTGCACATTGTATTCTTGTGACAACATTCCTTTTCAAGTCACCCATGATATTGTTGAGATCATGTTCTCTTATCTCCATGGTTCTTGCAACTCTAGCTTGACGACGGGCTTCGATATCATCATTGGATCGAGGTATAATCTCTTGATCATCTTGATCATTTGTGTCCCCGTCTTGACCGGAATGATGACCTTGGTCTTCATTGAGCACACCTTCAACACTAGAAGGAGAGGATGGACCTTGGTCTTGATCATGGCTAGCATCAACAAATGAAGAACTTGGTTCTTGCGTAGCAACTTGATCAACATGAGGAGGGTCTTGAACTTGTTCTTGGCTAGGTGCACCATTTGCTCCACCGGATGGTGCGGATTCCACTTGTGATGATGTATGCTCCACATGGGTGGAGCTTGGTCCTACTTGAGGCGCCTCATGGTGGATCTCGATTGGGCGAAAGAATCCCACGCCCATTCGCCTTATTGCATCTTGACGTTCCTCATCATCTACATCACGAACATGAAATTGCGCCACTTGGGAGCCATCATTCTCATCGAACTCCACACTACAAGATTAATTCTACAACGATCCCGAAGGAATTGTCGTAGATTCTATAAGTGTGGGATTCGGCACCGTAACCAACAAAAGTACCCTCTAAAGGCTTAGACTCAAATTTAGATAAACGAACACATTTGATCTTATAGAAACACTTACAACTGAACACCCGGTAGTAGGAAATGTTGGGCTTGTTGTCGGTAAGCATCTCATATGGAGTGAACTTCTTTCCCGTGCGAAAGTAGAGCCGGTTTGATGAATGACATGCCGTGGAGATGGCCTCGGCCCACAAGAAAAGTGGAGTCTTGAACTCCGCCAACATTGACCTTACCATATCCATAAGAGTCCGGTTCTTCCTCTCGGCTACACCATTTTGTTGAGGGGTATACGCAGCGGAATATTGATGACGAGTTCCCTCTTCACTAAGAAACTCATTTAAGGTGTAGTTCTTGAACTCGGAGCCATTGTCACTTCTAATGGCCAATATGGGAACATTGTGTTGTCGTTGCACTTCATTGGAGAAGTCTGATGAGAGCAGAATATAGGAGGGTTTGTTTATCGTCTCCACAGGGATCAACAAAGTTATGATGGTTCTAAGGGTTTACAAAAGCTAGACTAAATCAAACAATTTCAGGTTTTTACTTCAGAAAAGGAAGGATTTTGGAAAAGGGGTTTAAGTAAAACAAATTCAGAATTTTAACTTGCAGGATCTTGGTTGTCAATCAAGGTCACTGCAAGGATCCAAGCAAGGTTTAGACAGGGTACAAGATTTTACTTCAACACTTGCAGAGACTAGTCATGCAAGCAAGGGTTTTTAGCAGGTTTGGGCAGGAGAAAATGCAAAGCAGAAAGGTCACAACTTTTTGGGATGTCAAGCCAGATCACTGTGAGTTAACAAGCAATTGGAGGCTAGGGATGGAATTACAACACAAAAGTATGCAGGGACTAGCCTTACACACACAGATCAAGGCAAACAGTAAGCAGATCAAGCAAATAGTCAATAACTTCAGAGAAATGTGTCACTCACTTCACTGCAGTCAACAAATATCACAAGCCCGACTCACAGATGGATGATCAACTCAGTTCAACACAAGATTACATAGAAAAGTGGAGAGAATTCCTTGGCTGTGGCTCACTGAAACCTAGTCGAAGCAGGGAAGCAGAGATGAAGACAGGGGAGGAAGTAGAGTTGCAGAGCATGTGCTTCAGGTCACCAAGGCCTTGGGCTTCTTCTCCTGGTCCCATGTTCATCTTGATCTTGCTCTTGTTCTTGTTCTTGCTATGTTCTTGATGTTCTTGGAGTTCTTGGTGGTTGGTTAAAAGTGGTGTGGTGGCTGAGGAAGAGGAGCTGCGGATGGGATGGATTGTGGCTAAGATGTTGGTTCCTTGGTGGTCTTGGTGGTGGCTTTATACTCCTTTTTCCTTTCTGAGATGGAGTGGCACGAATTGGTGGAGAGGAGGAAGTTTCCCTTTTCCATCTTTAGCTCACAGTGCACATGGGGTGTTCCATACTTTATCACCTTTTTGCCTTTTGTGGTTTCTTCATCTCCAAGTTGATCTCTTCCCTCCTTTCTGGTTCAAACTTGTTTGAATTCATCCTGATCTTCTCATGGACCTTCTACTGCCAACACTTGAGCCTTGTTTGCATTTTGGTTTAACTGACAGAAATTGCATCTCTGTCAGTGTACTGTTCACCATCTGACAAGACAGTTGTTTTGCAATTTTGACTTGATTTCTTCATGTTGAGCATGTGTAGCTTTTCTGCAGCATTGGATTGACATGTGTGATGCTTCTTGCTTCACTTCTACTCTGAACTTCTGAAGAAATATGTGCCTTTGCGCACTGATCTGCAAAAAATGGATGTAAATGCTGTAAATGCACTCAAAACCTTAATGAACTTCTCTGAATTTAGCTAGGTTTTGGGTTTTAGTGGTCAGAATAGTGATATAATTCAGAGTGATCAAACCCCCAGACCCAAACCTTTGCTTGTCCTCAAGTAAAGCAAAATGAGGTACTAATGACAACAGTCTGAAAATGAACAGTGCACAGTTCTGAAAACACAACAGTTCATTCAAATTGGATTCTTTGCAGTTTTGTTTACTATTTGAGCAAGTGCTAGTTCTGAAACAAGTTTCAAATAACAGAATTTAATCATTTCTAGGTTCAAATACTTAGGACTAACAAGATAAGACAATTGGCAAGGAAATTGAATAGAAATGATCTAGAAAATAGCCATTATGCAAAGATGGATGTTAACTGAATGCAAAGTCAGTGCTTCACCTACTACAGTTCCCAGGAACATAGTAGGCTAATGCATATGCAAGAAATGAGTTAGTTTGGCAGTTTCTTGTCAGGTTAATACAGTTAGTGCTTCACAGGTTACAATCCCAAGATCATAACTGCTAATGCAAAAATTTGCTTCAGATTCTATCAGAAACTTCAGGTTAGTGCTTCACATACCACAATCCAGAGATCATAGTTGCTAATGCAAGAATTGTTTTGCTGATACCAAATTTTTAGTTAGCTTCACTGTTAGTGCTTCACAAATCACAATCCAGAGATCATGATTGCTAATGCAAAAAATGCAGATATGCAGTTAATAAATGGCTCTGAAATGGATCATCACATTCAGTTTCTAAGCAGATTGCATTATCAGGTATTCCAAAATTCTTGAACAGAGAAATAAATGAATTCTGTTTTGATAAATGGTTCTGAACATAGGCCTTTGCAAGAATAATTAACAGATACAATGCATGATTCTCAATAGTATGTAATGCTATTTGATCAGAACAGAGCAACACAATGAAACTTTTACTGAAACAGCAATAAATAGCCAACTTAATAATAATTCAGAATCATGGCATAACAGTAATATTCATGCTGTAAAAGGTTTTAGGATTGCAATGTTTTCACCTGGTAATCACTTCTGCTCCTTGCTTCATGATATCACAGCCAAACTTCTCCATTCTTCTTTTATTCCTTAACTGAAACAACAAAAGCAAAAGAAACACACAAAACAAAAATAGCAAATAAAGGAAATAAAAATGTAGATAACATAAAAAGGTATCAGGCTGCCTCCTGATGAGCGCTTGTTTATAGTCATTAGCTTGACTGTAGCTCCTTTACTGGTTCTCCTGAGCAGAAGATGCATTGGCAGCATCCTGTAGCTCACCATCTTCTGTTACTTCTGTATCTTCACTGTCAATTGATCACCAACTAGATAGTGCTTCAGTCTTGACCATTCACCTTGAAATTTCCTTCAGTTGGGCTCTGTACTTCAAAGCACCATGTCCCAAGTCCTCTTGATCACACAAGGGCCAAACCATCTTGACTTGAATTTTCCAGAGAACAAATGCAGCTTGGAATCATAAACCAACATGTCTGTCCAACACTGAATTCCTTCCTAGAATGTGCTTGTCATGCCATTTCTTGTCTTTTCCTTGTAAATCTTGGAACTCTCATAGGCATCATGCCTTAGCTCTTCTAGCTCACACATCTGCAACTTTCTTGCACTTCCAGCTTTTCCTAAGTCCATGTTTAGCTTCTAATAGCCCATTGTGCTCTGTGCTCCAATTCAACAGGTAAATGACATGCTTTTCCATAGACAAGCCTAAATGGTGACATACCAATAGGTTTCTTGTATCCTGTTCTGTATGCCCACAAAGCATCAGGTAACTTCATTGACCAATCAGCTCTGGATTTAGACACAACTTTCTCTAATATCTGCTTTATCTCTCTGTTGGATAGCTCAACTTGTCCATTGGCCTGTGGGTGGTAAGGTGTAGTCACTCTATGATTCTTCACACCATACTTGCTCAGTAGCTTCTCTAGCTGTTCATTGTTGAAATGAGCTCCACCATCACTGATCACCACTCTGGTACTCCAAACCTAGGAAAGATAACATTTTTGAACAACTTACACACTGCCTTGGAATCTCCACTGACAGTGGGTACTGCTTCCACCCATTTGGACACATAGTCCACTGCTACCAAAATGTGCTTGTAGCCTTGAGATGATGGTAATGGACCAACAAAATCAACTCCCCACACATCAAACAATTCAACTTCTAAAATGCCTTGCTGTGGATTTCATTTCTTCTTGATATTTTCCCAGCTCTCTGACAAGGGTCACATTGCTTGATAAATTCATTTACATCTTTGAATAAGCTTGGCCAATAAAATCCAGCTTGCAGGATTTTTGCTTGAGTTTTCATCACACCAGCATGGCCTCCATACATGCCTGCATGGCATTGGAACATCACATCTTGTATTTCTTCAGATGGCACACATCTTCTCACTATTCCATCTGCACAATGCTTATACAGAAATGGCTCATCCCAGTAGTAACTCTTGGCTTCATGCAGAAAATTCTTTTTCTGTTGATAGGACATGTCTGCTGGCACAATTTCACAGACCAAATAATTCACAATATCTGCATACCAAGGAGTACAAGCATTCACTTCCATCAGTTGCTCACCAGGTATGCCATCTTGAATTTCACTCTTGTCAGAACAGTTTATTCTAGACAGATGATCAGCTATAGTGTTTTCGGAGCCCTTCTTGTGTTTGATCTCAATATAAAATTCTTACAGCAACAGAATCCATCTGATTAATCTTGGCTTAGCATCTTTCTTGACAAGGTACTTTATTGCTGCATGGTCAGTATAGACAGTGCACTTGTGTCCAACAAGATAAGGTCTAAACTTGTCAAATGCAAATACTACTGCTAGCAATTCTTTCTCTGTAGTGGTGTAGTTGATCTGAGCATCATCAAGTGTTTTGCTTGCGTAATGAATTACATGAAGTGCTCTCCCCCTCTTCTGACCTAGCACGGCTCCGACGGCGTAGTCACTAGCATCACACATCAATTCAAATGGCAGAGTCCAGTCTGGAGGCTGTACTATTGGAGCAGAGATCAAAGCTTCTTTCAGCTTATTGAATGCTTGCAGACATGCTTCATCAAAAACAAACTTCATCTTGATTTAATAGGTTTGTGAGAGGTTTTGCAATGAGGGAAAAGTTCTGAATAAATCTTCTGTAGAAACCTGCATGTTCCGAAAAGCTCTGAATTCCTTTCACATTTTCAGGAGGAGGTAGTTTAGCAATTACATCCACTTTTGCTCTATCCACTTCTATTCCTCGGGCAGAGACCATATGTCCAAGCACAATGCCTTCAGTTACTAGAAAGTGGCATTTCTCCCAATTAAGAATCAAATTCTTCTCTGAACATCTGTGTAACACTGCTGTCAGGTTTTTCAGGCAAGTGGCAAAATCTTTTCCATACACTATGAAATCATCCATGAACACTTCCATGATTTTTTCAACCTAATCAGAGAATATTGATAGCATACACCTCTGAAAAGTGCCAGGTGCATTGCATAAACCAAATGGCAGTCTCTTATAAGCAAAAGTGTCATATGGACATGTAAAAGTGGTCTTATCTTGGTCAGATGGATGAATGGGTATCAGAAGAAATCCAGAATAACCATCAAGGTAACAATAAAATGCTTGCCCTGCAAGTCTTTCCAGCATCTGATCCATGAAAGGCATAGGAAAGTGATCTTTTCTGATTGCTTTGTTCAGTTTTCTGAAATCATTAACCATTCTCCATCCTGTGACAGGCCTTGTGGTCATCAACTTTCCCTCTTGATATTCAACAACTGTGAAGCCACCTTTGTTGGGCACAATATGTATTGGACTCACCCACTCACTGTCAGAGGTAGGGTATATCATGCCTGCTTGTAGGAGTTTCAGAACCTCCTTTTTCACTACTTCTTGCATAGCAGGATTTAATCTTCTCTGCCCCTCTCTTGTAGGTGTACTATCTTCTTCCAAGTGTATTCTGTGTGAACAAACTTTCTCATCAATTCCCTTGATGTCATCAATGGAATAACCAATCACATTCTTGTACAATCTCAACACTGACAACAGACATTGTTCCTGTTCACTATCCAGTGCAGAGTTAATTATCACTGGATGAATTTTTTCTTTCTCCAAGAAGGAGTACTTCAGGTGAGCAGGCAATTCTTTTAACTCAACAATGGAGTTGTGAGACTGCTGGAGAGCTTCTTTTTCACCATTTTCAGAAGCATTACTACAGAGAGTAATTTCAAACAATTCTTGAGGTTTTGAATTGTCAGCTGTTACAAACACTTGTACTTCAGGTTCTTTAGGCTGCAATTCCTTCAAAGACTCAGTGACACTCTGGTCAACTATATCTACCAAATGGCATTTCTCTACAACATTGGGGAGGTGAGAAGCATGCTTCATACTGAACTGAGCTTGCTCAGACCCAAATTGCAATTTCAATTTTCCAGCTTTCACATCAATTATTGCACCAGCTGTGGCCAAAAATGGTCTGCCTAAAATTATGGATTCAGAGTTGTCTTCCATTTCAAGCACCACAAAATCTACTGGATAAGCAAAATTACCAACTTGTACTGGCACATCTTCTAGAATTCCAGCTGGCTTTCTCAGTGTCCTGTCAGCAAGTTGCAAAGTCATGGAGGTAGGTTTCAGAACTCCTAACTGCAAAATTTGACTGACAGCCAAAGGTGACACACTAACTGAAGAATCTAAATCACAAAGTGTTGTGAATGTTCTTTTTCCAACTACACAAGGAATGCTAAAACTGCCTGGATCTCCAAGCTTCTTGGGCATATTGTTCAAGATGACAGCACTGCAATCCTCTGTCAGAGCCACAATTTTAGGATCTTCAAGACTTCTCTTCTTGGTTATAAGGTCTTTGAAAAAAATTGCATACAGAGGGATGTGTAGAACTGCATCCAAGATAGGAATTGTTATCTGCACTTCCTTTATTGTCTCCAAGAACTTGGCATATTGCTTTTCTTCCTTTGTTTTCTCTATTCTCTCAGGAAATGGGACTTTTTTAGCAACAGGCCTTTCAACCATTGGTGTTACAACTGGTTCCACTGGTTTGGCAGGTTCAGCTACAGTAGTTTCAGGTGTAACTGGTTACTGCACTGGTTTTGTAGGTTCTGCTACAGTGGGTTCAGTGACACTTGTTTGCTGAACTGTTGTTCTTCTTGGTGGAGCTACATAAGTGACTATTGGAGGTGTCTTTAGAATTGGTTCAGTGTTGATTCCACTCCTAGTAGTGACAGTCTCTACTGATCCAGTAATTGAAATAGCACCACATTGTTTAGGATTTTTCTCTGCTTGAGCTGGCAACTTGTTCTCAGGCTTATTTCCTTGGGCATTGGAAACCCCAGCTGTAAGCTGTTGCATTGTTTTGAAAAACAACTCAGACTGCATTTTCATAGTTTCCTGCATTCCACTAAACATTTCTTTTCGCAAACGCATCATTTCACTTATGTCAGACCGACTGTTGCATTGTTTTGAAAAACAACTCAGACTGCATTTTCATAGTTTCCTGCATTCCACTAAACATTTCTTTTTTTGCAAACGCATCATTTCACTTATGTCAGACCGACTGTTGCTGGAAGAAGCATTTTGCTGAGCTGCTTGTTGTTGTTGTTGGTACTGCATATTGCCTTGAGGTATGAAATTATGCTGAGCTGCAGGTGCATAATTCTGTTGGGCTGCTTGAGGGAAATTTTGTTGAGCTGCATTTTTATATGATAGGTTGGGGTGGTTTCTCCAAGCAGGATTATAACTCTGTGGGAAAGGACCTTGGTTCTGAGTGTAATTCACTTCTGCCAATTGATTTTCAGTAGGAACCAACATAGAACACTCATGAGAAGAATGCCCATCAATACCACATATCTGGCAAGTAACTGAAACTGCTCCAACTGGCACTATAGCCTTGCTATTCTTCTCCAACAAAAGCTGAGATATTTGATTTGTCAGGCTTTCAAGTTTGGCCACAATAGCACCTTGGCTTCCATGCTGTAGAACCACAGGTTGTGCAGGATGCATAGACCTCTCATTTGTCCAGGAAAAATTGTGAGATGCCATACTTTCAATTAATTCCACAGCTTCATCTAAGGTTTTGTTCATGATACCACCTCCAGCAGCTGAATCAACAAATGATCTTGTTTGCTCTGACAAACCTTTATAAAAGGTCTGCAAGATTAACAACTGTTCTTGGCCATGATTAGGGCACATCCTTATCAGTCCCTGGTACCTCTGCCATGCATCATACAAAGTCTCACCATCATACTGCACAAATCTTGTGATTTTATCCCTGCACTCAGCTGCTTTGGTGGGTGGAAAATATCTCTCAAAGAAAGCTTGAACCAAATGCTCCCAAGTATCTCTGCAGTGAGTTGGCATGGCATGAAACCAGATTTTTGCAGTGCCTGACAGTGAAAAAGGGAACAGCTGCATCCTAATTGCTTCAGGTGACACTCCATTGTGCTTGAGAGTGTTGCAATACTCAAGAAAATTTCTGATATGCTCATGAGGACTTTCCAGAGCAGAACCTTTGAAGGGGTTGTGCTGAACCATGTTAATCAAGGCTGGGTTGATTTCCCAGTTGTTTGCCTGAATGGTAGGCATAACAACATCTGCATTTGAAACGTGATCCTTGGGATCCACAAATCTCTCAACTTTTTATCACCCATGCTGCTAACTGAATATTCTGACTCCAAATCTTCTATGGATGCTTCAGAAGCTGCTCTTCTTCTATTGGCAAGAAAAGTTATTTCTGGTTCAGGATCAAATGGAGATAAGGGTGAATCTTTAGAAGACTGCATTCACAAATTCCACCAACTGCAGAAAGAAGATCATGATTCCTCGACACACAAGCACAAACAAGAACTTTATCAAGGGTTAGTGAATTAAAACCCCTAATAACAATTCTAGTTTCAGATCACAGGACTAAAAGCATCACAAGCATCTAGATCAAGCAAATTTGTCAACAGCTTCATTGAAATCACACAGCCTAGTCTACTGTATTTCAAAGAAACAATCATAAGTCAATCCCCGGCAACAGCGCCAATTTTGATCAGAGCAGAATATAGGGGGGTTTGTTTATCGTCTCCACTGGGATCAACAAAGTTATGATGGTTCTAAGGGTTTACAGATGCTAGACTAAATCAAACAATTTCAGGTTTTTGCTTCAGAAAAGGAAGGATTTTGGAAAAGGCGTTTAAGTAAAACAAATTCAGAATTTTAACTTGCAGTATCTTGGTTGTCAATCAAGGTCACTGCAAGGATCCAAGCAAGGTTTAGACAGGGAACAAGATTTTACTTCAACACTTGCAGAGACTAGTCATGCAAGCAAGGGTTTTTAGCAGGTTTAGGCAGGAGAAAATGCAAAGCAGAAAGGTCACAACTTTCTAGGTTGTCAGGCCATATCACTGTGAGTTAACAAGCAATTGGAGGCTAGGGATGGAATTACAGCACAAAAGTATGCAGGGACTAGCCTTACACACAGATCAAGGCAAACAGTAAGCAGATCAAGCAAATAGTCAATAACTTCAGTGAAATGTGTCACTCACTTCACTGCAGTCTACAAATATCACAAGCCCTACTCACAGATGGATGATCAACTCAGTTCAACACAAGATTACACAGAAAAGTGGAGAGAATTCCTTGGATGTGGTTCACTGAAACCTAGTCGAAGCAGAGATGAAGACAGGGGAGGAAGTAGAGTTGCAGATCATGTGCTTCAGGTCACCAAGGCCTTGGGCTTCTTCTCCTGGTCCCCATGTTCATCTTGATCTTGCTCTTGTTCTTGTTCTTGCTCTGTTCTTGATGTTCTTGGAGTTCTTGGTGGTTGGTGAAAAGTGGTGTGGTGGCTGAGGAAGAGGAGCTGCGAATGGGATGGATTGTGGCTGAGATGTTGTGTCCTTGGTGGTCTTGGTGGTGGCTTTATACTCCTTTTTCCTTTCTGAGATGGAGTGGCACGAATTGGTGGAGAGGAGGAAGTTTCCCTTTTCCATCTTTAGCTCACAGTGCACATGGGGTGTTCCCTACTTTATCAGCTTTTTGCCTTTTGGGGTTTCTTCATCTCCAAGTTGATCTCTTCCCTCCTTTCTGGTTCAAACTTGTTTGAATTCATCCTGACCTTCTCATGGACCTTCTACTGCCAACACTTGAGCCTTGTTTGCATTTTGGTTTAGCTGACAGAAATTGCATCTCTGTCAGTGTACTGTTCACCATCTGACAACTGAGTTGTTTTGCAATTTTGACTTGATTTCTTCATGTTGAGCATGTGTAGCTTTTCTGCAGCATTGGGTTGACATGTGTGATGCTTCTTGCTTCACTTCTACTCTGAACTTCTGAAGAAATATGTGCCTTTGCGCACTGATCTGAAAAATGGATGTAAATGCTGTAAAATGCACTCAAAACCTTAATGAACTTCTCTGAATTTAGCTAGGTTTTCGGTTTTAGTGGTCAGAATAGTGATATAATTCAGAGTGATCAAAGTCGACGACGGCTTGTTGGGTCTCACTCTTCGACTTGAAGAAATAAACCCATGTAAATCTTGAATAGTCATCAACAATCACTAAACAATACTTCCTCCCACCAAGACTAGGTTGAGGCACGACACCAAAGAGATCAACATGGAGAAGTTCCAATATCCTTGTTGATGAAATGATGGTCTTGCTTGGGTGGGGAGAATCATGCATCTTTCCTTCAACACAAGCCCTACAAAGACGATCTCTAGAAAAAGAAGCATTCTCTTTTAGTCCAAGAATGTGGCCACCCTTGTAAAGACTTTGCAAAGTTCTCATATTGACATGGGACAAGTGGCGATGCCACAACCACCCCACGTCGGCCTTTTCGAATAAGCACATCGCTTGAGAGTTGGTTGACTCCGAAAAGTCCACCACAAACAACCCATTTTCGACATACCCAACGTAAGCGACCTTTAGAGTCTTGCTCCACATGAGTACCACAATATTAAGATCAAAGTGAACGGCAAAGCCCATTTTATTAACGGCACGAACGGAAAGTAAATTGTAACCGAGGGACTCAACAAGCATGACATTCACAAGGGTGATATCCCTTACTACCACCACCTTGCCGAGGCCCTTTACCTCGCTTTAGATTTATCTCCAAATGTGACGGTTGAGTGATTTGAATTTGGTCTCAACTCCGTCATGAGCTCCTTGCTTCCGGTCATATGACTTGTGCATCCACTATCAAACACCCATTTCGACTCTCTGGAAGCATAGTCCTACAAGAAATCATTGCTTGGTTTTAGGTACCCATCTTGCAATGGGTCCTCTTTGGTTAGCAACAAGGTCTTAGGAACCCAAATAGCTCTAGCAACATATCCATCATAGGGACCAACATATTTTGCATAAACATCACCATAATAATCAACATAAAGAATATAGTGAGGGTTAGCAATTCCCGCAAAGTCATTACGAGTGGTTTTGCTCCTTGTAGCATCACCACTCGCAATGGTAGGCTTCTCTGCTTGTGCGGGCTTGACCTTCTTCTTGTTCTTCTTCTTGTTCTTGGCAACATAACCAAGACTCTCTTTCCCAATGTGTGGATTTTGCATTTGCAAAAGATCATCAAGAGGCTTACTTTGGGAACTAGATTCCTTGGCAAGTTCGCCCTTCAACCTAGCATTTTCCTCAATAACATTTGCATGATCACAAGAAGTAGTAGAGGAACTAGGAACATTAGTTTTAGATGATTGAATAGAGTGTTCACTCTCCAAGGCCTTGTGAGCCTTGGTGAGCTTCTTTAGTTCCTCGGTTAGTCTATCATAACCAACACCAAATTCAACCCTTTCTTTCTTGTAAAGCTTATATTTTGCAATAACATGGTCACGATCTTTAATGATTTTAGAAAAAATTGCATTTTGTGACTCATCAAGATTTTCAAGTTTCTCTTCAAGAGAGACACGAAGTTCATGCTCTTCCTCAAGAGCCACGGTGAGAGCGGCAATGTCGTTAGCATATTCTCTTTCAAGTCTTCCCTTCTCCTCAAGAAGATCTTGTGTCATCCCATAATCGCTCATAAGAGCCTCAAAGCGTGTCTTGGCTTCACCTTGCAAGTTAGTCATGAAACGATCCAAAGCAACATTTTCTTCCTTTATTCTAAGACTAATAAGGTCATCTATTTCATTCTTAGTCTTGGGAGAGGAAGAAGATGATACCTCGGTGGCCTTGGCCATGAGACACTTGGCGGATTGGATGGGAATGTTCTCATTGGGGGATTCAAAGAGAGAAGGTGATGTTGATGAAGCAATGGCAATAGCGTCAACTTCACTTGTGGTTTCTTCTTCATCTTCTTCATCCCCGGACATGTACTCCTCTCTTGTCCCCAACACCTTCTTGAAGGTGACTTCTTGTTGGGGAAGTTCTTCTTGAAGAAAGGTTTCTTGCTAAGGGACTTTGAGGCATTCTTGAGAATGAGCCTTCCTCCATGTTCTTCACGGTTCTCATACGGGCACTAGGCAACATAGTGATATCTATCTTGGCAATTGAAGCAAGTCTTCATTTTTGGATTGTCCTCCTTGTAACCACTAGATTTGAACTTTTGTTCTACTTGAGCTTTAGCTTTGGATGGGTTCTTCCAAAAGGTCCTTGCCGGAAGAGCCACATAGTCTCTATGAGCAACCTTGAGTTCTTCGGGGTCCATGAAGGACACATCTTCACAATCTTGATCTTCATTGTGTTCCACTACCTTGGCCTTCAAAGCAATTGAAGCTCCTTGTTGCATTCCAATAGCTCGGGCACGAGAGTCTTGTGCAATTTTGGCTTGAACTTTGAAAGATTGCATCTCTTGCGACTTCATTGGAGGTCAATTGTGGAAAGTTGTGTCTTCCTTGGAGACTCTTCAAGTCGGCCGGTTCAAAGGGCAAGAGAGCATTCACATACTTCCTCTTGATCCAAGCATCATTCACATGGGGCGCACCAAGATCTCTATAGGCATTGGCAAGGGCCTTAAGTCTTCGATACATTTGCTCATGGTCTTCTCCATCTTCCATGAAGAACCCTTCGGCCTTGTTGCTCATCTCCTCAAATCGGTTTTCTCCTCATGCTATCATTTCCAATGAACACTTCAATGAGACAATTCCAAGCTTCTTTGGCGGTGGTGCAATGTTCGATGTGAGGCAAATCATCATCTCCCACTGCATCTTGGATCAAATCAAGAGCGATGGCATTTAGTTGACAATCAACCACCTCTCTTCTTGTCTTGTTCGATTCATCCACGGCTAAGTATCCTTCTTCAATGACCTCCAAAGCTCGATAGATGCACTATTCACATAAGATCTCATCGAAGATTTCCATTTAGTAAACAAAGATGCATTTAGCTTAGGTGGATTTCCTCTTAGGTGAATTGGAGGATGGGGGATAGGTAGGTCGACGGAGTACTTAAAGGGAACCTCACCCTTGAGGGGATCCTCCGGCTTCCCATTCTCATTAGATGGTTTAATGGGATTATCAATTTTAGTGCCATCAAACTCACCACCCTTGAGGGGATCCTCCGGAGCGAGAGGGGAAGCGGGACCGGTGCCCTTGGCTTCCAAAAGTTGCGCAAGCATGTCTTGCAACTTTTGCATTCGGGTTTCCATGGAGGTCTTCATGTTATTGAATTCCTACACGGAAACCGTAGTAGCCACGGTAACCGTACCCGCCTCTCCCAGAAGCACGGGGGCCATACTCTCTTAGGCGGTAAAGCCCGAAACAAGAGCGTGGCTCTGATACCAATTGAAAGGATCGGTATGGCCACCTAGAGGGGGGTGACACTAGTACAGAACGACACATCGGATACCCCTCTATGGAAACGGCATGAGTTAGGCGACAGAGAATCACATTTTAGCATTGCGGACGAGGCCTGGCAGAACTGGGTCGTGACTGGTCCGTCAACATTGGTTACGGAGACTTTTCGATCTCTGTTACCAATAGTATTGGCAACGGTCATAAATTCACCTCCGTTTCCAATACGTATCTCTATGGCAACGATTGTTGAAGGATATCCGTTTGCGATGTGCTTGGAAAATTGCAGTTGCAAACTGGAAGTGTGCATGTTCAATGTGGCTTAATTCACGAGGGATTGGAACCGCCTCTCGCTGCTAATAAAATGTGACTGGAACCGCGTGAAGCCAGGCCATTCTCGCATTCTCCCCTTCGTTCTCTCACACGTTCTCTACCACACTAGCACAACCGCCATGGAGGAACCCTGGTGGCAGAACGAGGAAGTCCCGAGCGACGACGCGAGCGGTGAAGACCGCGGTGAAGTCCCATGGTGGGATCAAGACGAGCCGCCAGACTCGGACCCCGACGACTCGGACCCGCCGTCTTCACGCTCTGTAGAAGACGACTCCGACGACTCGGAACCGCCGCCTTCACGCGAAGGAGAAGACCACTCGACGAGGACGAGGCGCCAGAAGAAGAGGAGCCGAGGACCCGCCGGAGCCATATTCTAGCCAGGAAGAGGACGACTCCGATGAGGAGGAGGAACACGCATCGGAGGAGGCGCGGGAGGACGAGGAGCACGCGCCTGAGGAGGCGCCGGAGGAGGACCACGCGCCGGAGAAGGAGGAACACGCTTCGGAGAAGGAGGCGCGAGGGAAGGAGTCGCCGGAGAAGGACGCGTGGCCGGAGAAGGAGGAGCACGAGCCGGAGGGGAAGGCAATCGGCAAGAGGCGACGCCGCGCCATGGACGACAATGGCGTGGAGGCAGGGCGGAAGAAGAACAAGTAGAGTAGATAGTTAGATCAATTGTACTGTTAAGTAGGCGCAGTGTGTCAGTGAGTAAATAAAAGGAAATGGTTGTTTATCGTCTCCATTTCCGATATTGTACTTGTGCTATAAACACGCCATTCCGACAACCCTAACGCTCTCGCTCTCACCCTCACTCTCACTCTCACAGTGTGGCGGCGGCAGATCTAACCCTTATCTTGCAGATCTGAGCAGCGCCAGATCTAACCCTTACCTCGCAGATCTGAGCGGCGCGGCCGGCCGGCATCGCCGCCGCGCATCTACCCCCTAGGCATGCGTCGGCCAGTCGCCGCACATCTTCTCCCAGCGGCGCATCGGCCAGTCGCCGCGCATCTTCCCCCAGCGGCGCATCGGCTAGCCGCCGCGCATCTTCCCCCAGCAGCGCGTCGGATCTTCCCCGAGCGGCGATGGCACCGCCGGTAAGCTCATCTATGCACTGGACAAGTCGGATAACGCTATGTGTAGTTGCCACAGTTTGTTGCTCGAATGCCTAGCCATACATAATTATGCATGCGCTCGATCTGTTTTTCTAATTGGGCACTGTAATTAGATCGATCTGTTCTCTCAAATATGCAACCATTAATTGGTTTGCTCTCAATATTATACACCTACATGTCTCCAATATGTAGATGTGTACTAACCATGCATCTATATCCTCATCAGATGCACAGAAGATGTGTCCGTACTAAAGATGTGCTTGCCAAGTCTGATGCTCTTCTGTGGAGTATCAATGATTATCCAGCTTTGGCCACTATGGCTGGAAGAAGAGTCACAAGAGGTTATAAAGCATGCTGTCAGTGCTACAAAAATCATTTGTTTATAGCAAGGAGAGTTGAAGATGTATCACAGTTTGCTACATCTGTCCTTACTAAAGATGTGCTTGCCAAGGCCGATGCTCTTCTGTGGAATATCAATGATATTTATCTAGCTTTGGAAACTCTGGCAGGAAGAAGAGTGGTAGGAGGTTATAAAGCATGTTGTCACTGCTACCAAAAACATTTGTCAATAGCTAGCAGGTTATAGAGATGTATCACTCTAATGTAGAGATGTATCACTGTAATGTAGAGCTACCTTATGAATCTGATCTGTTATTCTTGTGATTGTGCTTGTGCTTGTGCTGTGAGATTTTAAATGCCCAGTAGCATCTGCATTCGTGTTGTATGCTTGTGAAGAAACCTCAATGCAAACGAGTAAATTTACAAACTCCGTTATTGATGAGCTCGACCCTGGGAAACGGAGATATGTGCAGAACCATTGCCAAAAAGAGTCCACATCGGTGACGGTTTTTTGCCTCCGTTCCCGATGAGGACCTTCACATCAGCCACGGGGGCGGGGACACAGACCACTTCTCCGTTTTCGATGAGGGTTTTGGCCCGTTTCTGATGTGTCGTTCTGTACTAGTGTGAATAGGTGCTACTCAATTTTTAGCTCTTTTTCAAATTTAGGCTTGACACAAAGGTAAATTCGTAGATATGCAACTACGGTGAATTTACCTATATGACAAGTTGACACTACACAAGGCAAGATACAAGTAATAACTAGAGTGTAAGGAGTAACCGAACGGGAAGCATGCGGAGACAAGGATGTATTCCCGAGTTCCTCCTTTTTAGTGGAGAACGTCTCGTTGGAGGGGTGTGAGTTTCAAACTCAAACGCCACAAATGGCCTCACCCTATTCTCCGTTGAACCTTGTCCAAAAGCTCGGTTCACCTTCCACTATCGGAATCCTTCAAGGCGGAACCCGGAGCTCTTACAACAATTTGAGGCTCAACCCACAAAAGGATTGGGGGATCCCAAGCACCACAAATCTGCTACACCAAAGTAGCAAGCAAGTAAGTACAACAAGATGTCTAGGTTTTCCTAGTGGAAACCCTTGACTCGAATCCCTCAAGTGAATGAGGGGAAATGAAGAATGCTTTGGTGAAGATGTAGATCCGGGCCTTCTCCTTGAATCATCCAAAGATCAATGAGTTTGGATGGAGGGATTGGGAGATCTAGAAGTTTTGAGCTTGCAACAATGGGGTGTCTTCAATTCTGGGCGAGCTAGTTGGCTGGAGGTAGGTGGAGGGGTTTATACCCCTCCCCAAAATGTAGCCGTTGCAGACAACTAACACCGGAGACTCCAGTCTAGGAGGGCCAGAGACTCCGGTCTGGGCGGAGACTCGGGTCACCTCCGGACCACTTCCGGACGCGTAACAGAGGCGCCATCCTGTGTGATGGGGGGATAATAACCCGGTAGGCCCATGAAGAGGGAAGCGTGACCCGCCAGGAGGCCCGGCAAGGCCAGCTAGCCATCAGCATGGGCCGAGTTATGTTGCTGGGCCAGTAGGTTTGGCGGTGACCCGGTTCAGGAAGGAAAGGTTCTAGAAGACCAGAGGCGGCTCAGGACTTGGAGGACACGAAGGCAAGAGAGCTAGAGTAGGACTCCGAGTCTGGGTAGAACCCGGGCTTACCTTGTAAAGCGCCAGGAGACACGGTCATCTATATAAACCGGTCCCTGAGCCCTAGTTAGGGAGAACTTTTACGATCCAGGCTTAGGCGAGTGAATCATAGAGAAACATACGCTACCAAGCGAACCTGGTAACCTAGATCGAGATCCGGCTCTGTTGTCGTAGCCGGGTTATCGAGATCGAGATCAATAATAAGATAGCAGGAAGTAGGTCTTTATCTCCAATGGAGAGGCCAAACCTGGGTAAACCCTTTGTCCCTGCAACGCTAAACCATCTCCCAGATACCAGAGTCGCCTTGCCCATCAACTCAAGCTACCCAAAGTAGCATCTGCCGTGTTATCTACCCCACGACAGTTGGCGCCGTCTGTGGGAAACGCGTCCAAAGGTGTCACCATCATGGGAGAAGCAATGCAAGGAGTGGAGAATTTTGTTTTCG